>JBAWJQ010004602.1:0-298645 GCA_037783105.1 Bactrocera zonata | reverse complement strand
AAAAAAATGCGTATCCATTTTTGTTTTCCAAAAAAATTAGCTTCTTATATAAGGCGTGTCACACAAAACCGCCTTCTTAAAACACTTCCTTATACGCCTGTAAAAGCACGTGGCCAAAACCACAAAAAAAATCATACAACAATAACAAAAAAATATATTGAGCAAGTAATTTAAATAAATCGAAGCAGACGCACGCATGTCTTCCGCCCGCATTTGCACACACACCTGATTTCACACAAAAACAAACGCACATATGTATATATACGTACATACATATGCATACACATATTACTCATTACTTGGCTACGCATCATATTGCTTTGTCACAAAGGCCTAAGGAAATAAAAATAAATGAAATTAAAATACATTTTACTTCCTTTAAATTGCCGCGATATCAGCGCCGTTCCGCATGCAGTAAATTATTTATGACATGCGCATATACGCACACACTTACAAACACACGTCTGTATGTAAAAACGCACATGCATGAGCGCAGTAAGGCACGCTTGAGCGCGTTGCATTTCCCATTTACATAGTTAAGGCGCTTGGTAGGCACACGTGTATGTAAGTATTTGCATAAGCATGCATTTCCATATACTTACTTACTTATGTAAAATGTGTAAGCAACCCCGTCTGAGGTTACGTATACGCCCGGTCGGTGTCGCGTCAGCATTCGGGTATTCAAATCACTTGCAAGTATCCCGTAAACGCTTGTAAATGAGGAAGTAAATTTTTTTTTCATTTGCTTGTGAATTTGTTGCGATTATGTGGGCGGAAAGTGGGCGGTTGAGGTAGCAGGAAAAATGTAAAAGTAAGAGAGTAGCAACGAGTTTGCATAAGAAAACGAAGTAAGCAGAAAAGGAATGTTTTAGAGAAGCATATTGTTGGGTGCAAATTATTATACATATAGGGTGCTGTATACACATACATACAATTCTTATTTACATAACACAAATGTATATAACTTTTGTGGGCGTCAATATATAATTTACACAAAAGTTTTGCTTCCGAAATAAGACTAGATGAGCTTCTTTTCTTTTGATTAACAACTAAAAAAAATTTTTTTAAATAAATATTAACAATTTGGCAACCCTAAAATACTGCCTTTTTGCTTTAAATGTTAACAGTTGGAATATCTGAATATTTTGTGTACAAATATTTTACTCAAAAGGTTTGTGGCAATCCTTAGGGAGCTTTGTTGTATAAAAATTTACATTTTATGCAAAAAAAACAGTCTTACAACTTAAAAAAAAAGTAATAAGCATATGTTACAGATTTATTCACGATGTTTTTAGCTACTCTATGGAACTTTTTTCTTATAAAAATTCACATTTTATGCAATCAAAATCTGGCAACTCTAAAAATTTTGTATACAAATATTTTACTTAAAATGTTTGTGCGAACGCTAGGGAACTTTTTTTTATAAAAGTTCACATTTTATGCAATCAAAAAACAGTCTGGCCACCCTAAAAACTGTATAAAAATATTTAACTGATTTATTCATAATGTTTATGGAAATCTTTTATAAAAACCAACATTTTATGCAATCAAAAAACAGTCTGGGAACCGTAAAAAGTTCATAAACATATTTTACTGATTTATTCATTATATTTGTGGCTACTCTAGGGAACTTAAAAAAAAAATAACATTTTATGCAAACGGAAAACCGTCTGGCAACCCTAAAAATTATATAAAAATATTTTACTGGTTTATTGATAATATATGTGGGAGCCGCGGGGAACTTTTTTAAAAAAATGTACAATTTATGCAATCAAAAAAGTCTGGCAACGCTAATAATTGTATAGAAATATTTACTGATTTATTCATATTGTTCGTGGCTACTCTAAGGAACTTTTTATATATAAAATTCATATTTTGTGCAATTGATAAACAGTCTGGCAACCCTAAAAATTAAAAAAATTATAATAATTTATCTTAATTAATGAAATTTTTGCAACATGGTGCCAACCATTCTACCAGCTGATCAATGAAATTTGCGTTCCGGGTATGATTTTCCGTTATATTTTGGGTAGCTAACCACAAAAAAAACTAATGGAATTAAATTCATTTTTAAAAAATTTGTTTTCTTCAGGTATTCGAAACGTTTGGCAACCACAGTGAATAATTTTATTTTTAATTTTTTTATTTTAATTATTTATTTTTTATTATTTTTAATATGCTTCATAACTTGTACTTCCAATAATAACCGAATAAACTCCCCTTTGGTCATAAGGCTCACTACTGTTTCTTTACTTAGCCAAATGCTATCTGAAATGCGATCAAAATATCTAATTTATTATAGAATTATCTATGCCAAAATCAGTAGCATAGAAACAAAATTATGCAGAGACGCTAACTAGCGCCAAAAATACAAATTGAGAAGCAAACAAAAGTCTGCCAAACTATATTGAGCGCTGCACATACTGCCAATAATGAAATTACAATGAAATAAACTATTTGCAAAGCTAATTTGTACAAATAAACATGTGCCCAGCCAAATTGGCTGATTGCCTACTATTTACTTAAAGGTACAGCAAACACAATGAAACAACAACAAAATCAATATTTACTTTGCGGTCGAACGCAGCGAAGTGACAACAACAGCTGACACTGTCATAATTTGCGCGGCGAAAGACAAATTTTTATTTATGTCTCCCACAGAGGGATTAAGTTGAATAGGAATTCAGATTTTTCGAATACTTTGTCTTGAGCGTCTTATGATTTATACCAACAATGTGCACACACGTGTGAGCGGAAGCTTTGTCGTGTCGGCGTTTTGTTAGCCAACGCGATAAGGCTTGTAAAACCAGAAGTGTTGAGCGCGTGATGAGTTTGCTAACAACTTCACGCGCCTATGCTCAAGGACGCGCACGCCAACAAGTTATGCATCTTAATTATTGATTTCCAATATGAAATATATTATTACACAACTGAACACTACACACGATCTTCCACTAATTAACGCACTCTTCCGTTCTTTTGCTTTTACAGACAATTTGTTGGCCGCGCGCCACAATCCAGCGCATCGTAACAGCACCTCGAGCGACGCGGCCGCCAGCGACGACCTCAACTCCAGCTCCAGCAATGAAGATTTGAGCGCCGTCTATGCGGTGATGTCGCAACCGGACAAGAAAACTGGCAACAAGGCACGCAGAAATCGGCAACAGCGCCGCCGCAAGCGACTCGACGAGCAGAGCGACGACCAACTTCAAGCCATTCCCATGGATGTCGACGAGGACAGCAAAGAGAATCAACGTCCCGCACAACAACAGCACGCACATCAGCAACAACAACAACAGCAGCAGCAACAACAAACAGCAAAAGCAACCAGCGTTAACTTGCGTAAGCAATGCACAAAGGCAGCCGCTTTGAAAGCGGTCAATAAACACAACAGCGGCAACAACAGCAACAGCAATAACGCAAAACCGAATAGCGGCGCACACGCACTCACTAATTCAGCATCGAATTCATCGGTATGCAGCGCGCTCTCCTCGGCATCGTCCACATATTCGCTCTCATCCTCGGCCTCGAGCACTTCGTCGGCCGCGAGCTCACCCACCAATTCGGCGAATTGCTCACCCACTGCCTCGCCCACCGCCAGCAAACGTAATGCAGAGAATTTCCGCAAAATTGCACGCGCACTCGCACCACCGCTGCGCCAGCACACCAAACTGAATATGTCCGAACACGAGTTGGTGCAACATTTGCGCCGTTACATCATCGATCCGAATTTGTTGCGCGTCTACGGCTATCCGGTCGAGAGCGCCATACATGAGGGCTGCATCGAGATATACAAGTGTCTGCCACGCCCCTCCGGTGTACATACACATCACTCGACAAACAAAACGGATGTCGTCAATACAGTCGACGGCTTGCAGGTGCACTATACCTCGACCAGCAGCAGCAGCACGACAACCACCACAGGTTTTAAGGCGCAATGGACACTCGGCGGTGACAATTCAAACGATTCGGGTCAGGGTTCGGGCGATTCCAGTCCGCCTTCAATGGACTCGGACTCGAGCGAGGCCGGTGAGGATGAACCGGCTACCACCACTGCCTGCTTCACACCCGATGGCAGCTATCAGATATTCTCACAGTACGATCAATCGTTGGAGAAGCAGTGTGTACGTTGCATGCGCACCTTCCATGTCACCGAGACCGGTGAGTACCTCAGTTACGAGAGTTGTACTTTCCACTGGGGTAAACTGTATAATCTGTATACCGGCAGCAAGGGTTACACGACACAATACACCTGCTGTGCCGGCACTAAGGATACAGAGGGTTGCTCACGCAATCCATTGCATGTGTGGACCGGCGCTGTGGTCGGCATTAACGGCCCCTACACCGATTTCGTGCATACACGTGCACGTTGCGATGACAAGCCGACCAAAGTGTATGCGCTCGACTGTGAAATGTCCTTCACCGGGCGTGGGCTCGAAGTCACCAAGGTGACGCTGGTCGGTCACGATGGTCAGCTCGTCTATGAGCATTTCGTGCGACCCGAAGTCGAAATTGTCGACTATAATACACGTTTCTCGGGCATCACCGAGAAAGATCTCTGTGCACACTCGAATAAGAACGTCAAAACGTTAGCCGAAGTACAGCGCGATCTGCTGCAGCTGATCGATGCCGATACCATACTGATCGGTCATGGTTTGGACAATGATTTGCGTGTGCTGCGAATAGTGCATAAAACGATCATCGACACATCGATCGCATTCCCGCATTCAAGTGGTTTCCCCTATCGGCGCGCGCTCAAGAACCTGACGAAGGCGTGTCTCAATCGTGACATACAGTGCAGCGATGCGGGCCACAGCAGTTTTGAGGATTCGCGCGCCTGCCTGGAGTTGATGCTGTGGAAAGTGCGCAAGGAAATGCGACCGACGGCGTATTGAGCGGCAAGCGTGCGAATGTTGAATATAACTGTGTGTGTGTGTGGGGGGGTAAATGTGAAACAGTGGGCTGTTTCGCAATGTGTGGTTGAGTTTGAGTGTGAGTGAGTGTGTGTCTGCGATTTTTTATACATACATATACATATTGTATATTGTGTTCGTGTGCGTATATTGTAACTTTTGCTGGTTAAACTTGCAAATGAAAATGTTGTTGTTTTATTTTTTTATTTACAAGCTCTCGTTTCATTTCTTACTAATTAATCAGGCATACAAATACACTTACATACATACATGCAATTATACATATGTTTAGTATATGTTAACAAGTTCAAAACTTGCTTGCGGGTCGAAATGCCGTTACGCCCGCGTGAATTAATTCAAAACCGTACCAGAAGAAAGTGGAAAATCTCTTTATTATTCAAAAAGCTGCTGATGTTCACATTACAAAAATGGAGCGGAATTTTTAAAAAAAATGTACTGATTTATTGCTGTGATTTTTTGCACTAGCGCGCGCTGTTCTCATTTATATCTTTCAGTTCACCACCTTCGTAAATTCGAATGAATCATGATGAGTGAAATCGAAAAAGTTCAAGAAATAAAAATTATGTTAAATACACGAAATATAGACAAAAGTGAAATATATTAATTTTTCTTAAACAAAACTTAAAATTTCGTAAAATGATTTTATTTCAAAAAATTTAAATATTTTTTTCAAATGACTTTTTCAAAAATTATTATATATTTTTTTTTTAATTTCTACAAATACTTTTTTTTACAAAAAATTCAATTTCCAAAATTTTTTGAAATATTTCTTTATTTTGTTTTTATTTTATGTTTGTGTTCGAAAAAAAAGTAATTAATATTATACTTGTTCAAAATTAAAAAAAAAAGTAAAAATAAATTAAAATTATTTATTTTGAAAAAATTTTAGATAAATTAAAAAAATATTTTTTTTTCAAAATTTTTTAAAAATTATAAAAAAAATTTATAAAAAATTTAAGTTTCGCTTAATTTTTCCAAATTTGGAAAATAATGCTACATTTTTTGAAAATTTCTAATTTTTTTATATATTTTTTTACTATTTTCTTGTAGTTTTTTTTCGGTAGTATTTATTTTAATTATTATAATTTTTTAAATTAACGATATTTTTAATTATTATTTTAATTTATTTAAATATTATTTTTTTTTTTATTATTTTTTAAATTATTTTTTCATTGTTTTTCGTATTTTTTGAAATAAAATTTTTTGAAATAAAAATTGTGTAAGATTTTTTGTAAAATTTCACTCCAATTTTGCCAAAATACCATTATTGTCAATACAAATCTACAACAGACAAAAATATATCGATTTGCAACAACATTCATAAGGAAACATACGAATATTATTTTATGTATTTGCATTTCATAATTTTTTTTTTACAAAACGTACATACAAACACATACATAAACACATGCAAAAGCTACGCTAAAGAATGTAGTTAAAATTTTACATTGTTATTATACATTTTTAACATTGTTAAAATACATACGATTTAACATTTGACTTTATAGTTCATTAATTTACAATTAATTTTCCATAATAACATGTTATTTTTTATTTATTGACGATTACATCATTCATTTACGATTAGACAAAAAAAAATTATGAAAAATAAAAATTAAAAATTAATTTTAAAACAAAAATAAAATTTAGATTAAAAAAACTTAATTAAAAAAATTCATTTTAATTAAAAAAATTAATTCAAAAAAATTAATTTTAATTAAAAAAATTAATTTAATTAAGAAAAAAATTAAAATAGAACACAAGAAATGTTAAAAAAACTAAAACATACCTAAAAGCACAAAAAAAAATATTTTTTTTTAAATCGTTTGTAAGGTGGTAACACATTTGTTGACCTCCCACCATTTCATGCAAGTTTAGTTAAGTGATTTTTTTTAATTATAATTGTAAGTTTACTACGATAGCGAGAATATATAAAAATATATCATTTTGTAAAAGGAAAAGCAAGAAATATAAGCTGTAATTTTGTGTAGCAATATTGCGAAAAATATTTTTTTTTATATTTAAATTTTGCATTCAAAGGCAACACTGGAGGCCAAAAACGGTTGGCAAAAAAAAGCAATGAAGAAAAAAAACAATATTTTGTACAAAAATGTTGCGCTGTTTATTATATTTAAACAAACATACATATGTAAGAAGAATAAAGAAAGCAAATTGAAGTGAGAAAAATCAAAGTAAAAAACAAAAACAAAAATATATATGTATATGCGGGATGAAAATCAAACCCGTTTGTAAAAAGATGTTCCTAGTTTTTAAAAATTATACTACATATACATACACATACATACTTGAACACACACATACATATATGTAGCACAAGCTGAGCATAAAAGGTTGTTAATTTTTCTTACAAAGCGAGAAAAACGCAGAACCAAGCGCAAGCAAATCTTACTTTAACAAATGTATATGAAAAGCAAAGCAATGCAAAGTTGTTATTGTTGCTTTTATCTAAGTTTTTCTGTATTTTTTACTCTACTATTATGATTAGCAAACAAATTTTTCACACCTTTTTGTATGGCGCACATTTTCAAAGTGTCTACTTTTCTATTAAGAAAACGTAAACAACAACAACAGCAAGATGCAAAAACAAAAAAAAATACAAAATGGACAACAAATCAATTATCAGCAAAACTTAAGCCTTGAAAAGCAAAATGATAGCAAAATGCAAAAACAAAAATTCAAAAAAAAAAAGAACTTAAACCTAACGAACATAAAATGTCCTTCAACACTTTTGTTGAGATGTTTTATGGCTGCTAAAAAATAAAGCTCGATTTATTTTTTACGATAATTTGAAACAAAAACAAAACTATCTTTTCATTTTCACATGCCACGTGCATAGAGATGCAGTGGTATGCGTGGTGGTGGGAGGGGGTAGTGGTCACACTGGAGACCAAACTACGAAAATGAACCGTTATTAGAGTGGGTAAGTATCAAGAACTTCAAAAGAGAATGATAGAGGAATCAATTCCGACCAGTTTCAATCCCAAAAGAGGCTTGATTATAACGGATGATCCAAGTAAAGGTACTTTTTCAATAGCTTTTTTTGACAGTTCTCGTTTCAAGCTGTTATTTTTGTTCAGTATTGTTTGACGACAGCACTTCACTCTATGGACTCTTGAAAACTTCCAAGAAGATCCGACGTTTTCGAGTCAAATTTTGTTCAGCGATGAGACCCATTTCTGGTTCAATGGGTATGAAAATAGCAAAATTGCCGCATATGGAACGAAAAGTAACCTGCAGAGAGTCAAGACCATGCCATTTCACTCAGAAAAAACGCTTTGGTGTGGTTTGTTGGCTGGTGGAATCATCGCTCCACATTTCTTCGAAAATGATGCCGGCGAGGGCATAATCGTCAATGGAGACTTGATAACCGACTATTTGGTGCCTGAAATTGAAGCTCGTGATCTCGGCGGTATTTGGTTTCAACAAGACTGCGCCACTTCCTACACAACGCGTCAGTCAATGCATTTATTGATAGAATACTTCGGTGAGCAGATCATTTTACGTTTTGGTCAGGTCGATTGGCCGCCAAGCCGTATGATTTCAGACCGTTAGACTTTTTCTTGTAGGGTTATGTAAAGTCTAAAGTCTATGTGGACAATCACGCTGAATCGACTCTATAAATATTGGTTAATGCTTTGGGTATCAAACGAGTCAAACCTGAAATCGTTTCAAAAAGCCCTGAATCTTTTCCAAAAACGACGTCAAGTAGAGCTCGTTAAAGAGTTGCTTAGGATCCTACATCCACCAAATGCATCATTTCTCATACCAAGCCGTGATTTTATGAACATAACGTCGAAACTGTTAAACAATCCAACGAAAGACGCTCCAAAAATGTGTCGGGACCGAAAAAATCAAATTTCGCTGAAGGCGATTTTTGTCGAAGCTTATAACAATTGTATGGAAAACTGTATTGAGTTTTGTCTTGCTTGAAAGGGTTCTGGAGCTTGTTCAAAAGGCGCTAATAAAGATTTGTATTAAATGCGTGAAAACTGAGTTTTTCGTCAGTCCGGGTCAAATTTGGTATATAATAAAATTTCAAACACTAAGTGATTGATATTGCTAATGAACTGAGATTACTTAGAAAAGTCTTCATTGAGAGTGAAAACCACTTTCTTCGTTAAAAGGTGATATAATTATCTATTTATCGCGCGCTTACAAGTAATGAAAGTTTTCTACAAGCTTTGCATTGTGTTTTCACCGTTTTATAGCTCAATCAATCAAGCCCTTTTCGAAACGAAATCTCTCAGAAAAGAAGAAACTCAATTTTTTACTACTCGTTTGCTTACAAAATTGACTTTCGTCTTGCTTTATTGCGACTTCTTCATACATGAAAGTTGATATTTTTTATAAAACTTGCTAATATATAAAGTTATAATTGGCTCTGTCAATTAAGGGGTGTTAATTTCACTTGTGTGAAAATTTCCATAACATATACAATAACACGGACGAATGCCATAACCTCGAATAAATATTGATTGCTGTCATACAACAATATTTCACGAACGAAATTCTCGCAGTTCTAGTCTACTTACGGCATAGTGATACACCTGCACATATATGTAGTATGTATGTAAGTACGTCACAGCAAATGAGGAGGGCACTACGTCGAAAGCGCATGATCGCATTATTTATTGCAACAAGCAATTAACACAATTCACAGGTTGGCGGAACAAAAATATAAACAGAAAATTAAGTGTTAAGAAAAATAAACTATGAACTCAAAATGTTTGTAGACATTAAAGCTAATGGGCATAAATGCATGCGAAAACCTGGTGAGCACAACAACGATTTCATAAAAATATTTGTCATATTGATTTTAGTAAAGAGCATTTTGCTGAGTATATTTTTTATTTTTTTTTCTATGTGTTTTTTTGGTTTGTTGAGCCTGTTTTCTTAAATTTATGGCATTTGCGAAGTTGTGCCTAAAGATTTACCTTTTTTATACTCTTGCAACATATTATTCAGAGTAAAATAGTTTGGTTCGTGTAAGGGTTCTTTGCAAAGTCTAAAAGTCATCGAGATAGCTGCCAAAGGAATCGGTTGGACTCTCTGTCAATTCGTCCGTGAGTATGTACATATGTATGTACATATAGTAAACACAGATCATTGTCTTGACATCCTCATAGTACAGCTTCAAAATAGGCGAAATAGGGCCACTATCACGTCAAAAAAGATCCCATTTTAAATTGCATTAGAATATTTCCCTTTACAAAAGATAAATAAAGGTAGGTAGAGAGGCCGTCTGACAACGCACCTACATCTTTAGGATGCCCATTTTGAATTCCCTGTACTAAAGTCCTCCTACTGTATCGTCTCCTCTCTGAACCTCCCAGTGCTGTTGATGAAGATCATCAGAACTGTTGATGAAGATCATCGAACGTACACATTGTCTGTCTAGTTCCTCTGCTTCACAATCACCAGGAATGTACTTGTATCTATGTCCTGAAACCCATTGCATGTTTATCATGAAATACTCGTAGAGAACTAAAAGATCAAAGCATTCTTTCACTGCCTTTCACGAACCACTAACATACTGAAGTCATTTCAAAGCCGCTTGGATATCTGTATTTATCAATATATTCCTTGTTCCGTGTCAGAACAAGAAGATTTTTTTTAATTGCTGCTATCTCCGCTTGAAAGACGCTGCAAGGTCTGTCTACAGAAGGCGATTTGGGTATCTAATCTAATATAGTTTTTCTGAAATGCCATCACCTCTCACTCGATTATCTATTTTACAAGGTCTGACCCAAAAGAAACAGGACTGTTAAAAAAAAAAACAAAAAATTAATATTTTTCAAAAGTTATATTTTTTTATTCAAAGTAGTTTCCCTGTGCTTCGATACAGCGTTTAGCCCGGTCAATTATCATTTCAAATCAGTGTTTAAAGTCATTTTTCGGAATGCTCTTGAAAATATCGGTCGTCGCCTTTTGAATAGCTGAAATGTCCTGAAACCAGTGTCCTTTAATGGGCAAATGAAGTTTTCCAACTAGGTAAAAATCACAGGGTACCAGATCAGGTGAGTAGGGTGAGTGATTAATGGTTAATATGGAGTTTTTTGTCAAAAAATCAGTGACAAGCGTCGACCGATGACACGGCGCATTATCGTGCAACAGGCGCCAGGACCCTACCTCACGGTATTGTGGTCGAGCACGACAAATGCGTGACAAAAGACGCTTCATAACACTAAGGTAAAACACAGCATTAATCGTTTGACCAGATGGGACGAACTCTCGGTGTACAATACCCTCGGAATCGTAAATATAAATCAGCATTGTTTTTATTTTTGACTTCTGAAGACGACTTTTGTTCGGTGACTTCTGATCGTCACAGAGGTCCTCACGACCTTCTTGGAATCGCTTAAACCACTCATGCATATTACATCGGGATAGGCACTGATCACCATAAACTTTTTTCATCATTTGAAATGTTTCAGTAAACATTTTCCCAAGTTTAAAACAAAATTTAATATTTGCTCTTTGCATTTAACGACCGATGACCAAAAGGTGCTGTCACTTTTTGATCGATAACATCGATTGTAGTTATCCAATTGTCTGAAAATTTTTACGAAAAGTCAACAAGAGATCAAACTTTTCATTTCAGATACCCACCAATAGGTGGCGCCACCAGAAACAGTTATATTTAAAAAGTTCTGTGTCTTTTGCGACAGACCTTGTATATGAACATTAGCCATTGAGAGCACCATTACGCCTCGAGGCCATTAACGTTGCATTTGATAAATTTGAAGTCCTCAGCTACGTTGTCAAGGATCTCTATTACGTTTTTGTAAAAGATTCAGGACTTACGGTACGAATCTAGCTTTGAGAAAACCTCATACCAAAAACATTAACCTAAATATGTTGAGTCGATCATACGATCTCTGATGTCAACCGATTCTAGAACTTGAAAAAATTTCCGTTTACGCCCATATTTTAAATGAACCGTCCCGGTGGTTTCATCCGACAATATATCGGTTCAAGCCTCCAGATAACGAATATAAAGAATTATGGCTTTGTACCGAAAATATCGGTTAATTTGGATATAACAATGAAATTAAGTGGTCGAGGCAATCTTCCTGTGATGAAAGTGTGACCTGATGCTAAAAATGGATAAAATTGGTTTGGTATTTCCTTTAGCCTTCATATGCAAATACATGTAGTAATTTTTGACCTTTAGGTAGATTTTATACTCAATATAAGGACCAATTCATGAGAGAACCTATCAATATTTTCTGCAGCATATCTTTATTTAATTACTCGTACAAACAAAAAAACAGAAATTGTTCTAATTGGTCTTCTGTTTTCAATATACAATTTTCGACCTTTCGTTTGCGTATCTTATAAAGTGATCCATTTCGAAGTCCCGTACCTTTTTAAAGAAAAAACACAGAAACTTTAAATTTCATGAGGATTGTTTACCATCATTCGAAGGAGCACTCTATGGCATTTATTTTTTGAAGATTATCTTTTTCAAATGTTGGCCGTTGAGTTTGGTTTTCGATAACTCGTTCGAGGATTTTGACTGGTAACTGGGGAATGAAACGTGTGATGTTTGCTCCAAGGCCTGAATCGAAGCGGGAGTGTCAGCATAAACTAGACTTTACACACTTCTACAGGAAAAAGTCCAACGGTGTGATATCACACGATTTTGGTGGCCAATCTTTACAGAACGTGAATTTTCGTAATAAAGTTGAACGATCTCTAAACGTTGTTCAGGCGTAAGTCACGTAAGGCATGATGAAATGTCAAACCACACTGAACAAAAATAACATGACATTTTGTCACGCCTCTCGCGTGATTTGTCAATAAAATGCTATTGAAAAAAGTACCTGTAATTGTATCACCAGGTATATATATTTTATTAGAAATTTTGTCTTTCACATCTAAATGTTTGTACGCTTATAATTCTTACAGGAGAGTGAAAATATTCGGCTGCAACCGAACTTAGCTCTCCTTACTTCTTGACAAAAAATTTTCAAGTAAAGAGCCAAAAGAAAAACCAAAACAAATCATGAAAACAAATAAGTAAATTAAATTAAATTAAGTAAACGTAAATAAAAATTAAAACTAATTCATTAGACTCGCTTAAAAGCCAAAGCAGGAAGTAATATGAAGTCTATTTACTTTAGTCTATTTACCTGCCATTTTGGTACATATATAATTTACCTATACCCATACCACATACCCAAACATAGTTTTTCGAACTCAAAACATCGAGTAAATCTATTTAAAGACTATTCTACTTTGACATTGTTTAGATAATAAAAAAGACCTTCAAACTTATTTTTATAGCCATCTAAATTAAGACGAATTGAAATTGATTGCAGTAAATGCCAGCAATGCACAAATTCACTTACATACAAGTACCGCTCTCTGTGTATGTAGATATGTATAGATAGCTAAGTACACCGGTGTATTTTATTAGATGAGGGCAAACACGTTAATTGCTGATGTATTAAAGTTAAGTACAATTAAATCTTAGCGAAAAATCAAACAACTATTTACAAGCTATCAACCCGCAAAATAGTTATAGATCACGTGTGGTAAATAGTTTAAGACGAAAAGAAGACAGTAAGTCGATTGCTTTCAAAGCCTGAGAGCAATTAATTTTGTTCGATGTACCTGTACATCATTTACACGTTTGTACACAATTTAACAGCTGAGTTTTGTAAGAGTTGCAATTAATTGCAAACTGAATTACAAAATTTTATTGCAATATTGCATTTATTGAAAGGGCGCGTTTTTAATAGTCACTGTCCTTCGTCACAGACCTACAAATAAGAATGGTTATAAAAGCGAAAACACAAATTACCTTCGTATACATTTCTAAAAATACTTATATAATAATCATATTTTCTCAAAGTGGCCCACTTAAACTACTTGAAACTTTCTCCATCCAAAAAATAATTGAAAGGCGAATTTGCTTAAAATTTTGTGTTTCCAAAAAAATCACGGTGGCGCAGTCATTTTTGCAATATTGTTTTTGGGAAGTCTACCATACGTCATCATCATTAGTGACATAAAGCATTCAGTGAAGGTCTATAGGTCTATTAATGACGATAACATCGAAAAAATTAATGAAACAGTGATTCAAAAACGTCGTTTGGCTTCAGACAGAAAGTAGAGGATTTTAAAATCTCTTATGGATCGACCCAACACATTTTGTTTAATGCTTTGAGTAGACTCGTACCAAAGGACTTGAATCTTAAAAAAAACGATGTCGAGTAGAGATCTCAGAAGAGATATTTGATACCGTAGCTGAGAACTCTATATTCATCAAACGCATTACTATTGGTATTAAGACGTGGGTTTATGAATATGACATCGAAAATGAAGAAACTAAAATTCACTGAAGGCACTGAAGACCATTCCAGGCGAGGCTTATAACAAGTATAAGAAAAATCAGATAAAGTTTTGGTATTTCGAGGCTGATAATAAGTATTTATATTAAAATAAATGAGAATGTGTCAGTCCGGGTCAAATTTGATCATGTGGTAGTTTACAACGTGTTTGAGCTCCGGCCTTCAATATCAATAAAAACAATAGAAATACATGAATTTTTTTTTTTTGTTAGTCCGGGTCAAATTTGATCATGTGGTAGTTTACAATGTGTTTGTGCTCCGGTCTTCAAAATCAATAAAAACGATAGAAATACATGAAAATACTTTTTTTGTTAGTCCGGGTCAAATTTGATCATGTGGTAGTTTACATCGTGTTTGTGCTCCGGCCTTCAACATCAATAAAAACGATAGAAATACATGAAGACATTGTTTTCTTTTTGTTAGTCTGGATCAAATTTGATGAGATGGTAGTTAATAACGTGATAGTCTCCAACATCAATGAAACGATAGACAAATTTTTAATTGCTTCTACTGTATTCTACGGTCTCAAAGAGACTTTATAGATTGGCAAAAAATGTGTGTGACTCTTCAGTTTTTTTTTCGCCCAAAAATGCCACTGTCTATCTGCTAGTCATTTAAGTAGAATGGTATGAATTTATTGAATAAAAATCCAGGTCATAAAAGGAGTTCCAAATTATAAAAGAAAAGATGCAACATCAAGTTAAAGCTGTTATTCCCCAAAAGTGAGCCCGCTTTTATTTTTTTTTCATACCTCCAACAGAATTTCTTACTGGGTCGCCTAATTTATTATGCATTTGGAAAAAATATGGTAAGTGCGATATGTATGGATGATATGGGTACACATATAGTATTAATAACACTGCCCATTCGACCGAATAGCACATATATATGTACATATTTATATTAACTGCTATCTATGTGCATATACAGTTACAAACGTATCGTTTCCATTTGCCCGTATACTTTTGTTTCATTTGCGATGTTTGACTGCAGCGATGACGGTAGTGAAAGTAGAAAGTGTTAAACCGTGTTCCGCCGTTGCCGTAACACAAAGAGGTGGCGGAAGCGCGCGCACAACAACGTCAATCACCGATGCTACAACAATATGTCAATAGAAGAGTTGTGGCAGAAATAAAAAAAACAAAACAAAGCTTAAATTAACATTTAAATTAGCAGGTTCAACATGACATTGTCATGTGAAAAATGTGTGGGTCGCGAAATGTTGAGAGTCTAGACTATGAAGATTACCTACTTCGGTAGAGAAAACATTGAAATCAGATGTTATACGGCGAACATAAGTTTTGTGAGCAAAATGTGGGAAAGGGTTATCAATTTGTGTTAACAGTAAGCAATTTTAAATCTCTTCTCAAATGTTGAGAATTGTAAAATCTAAAAGGAGACTGAATTAACTACGTTTGGCCTTATATATTTTAGATTATAGAATCAGGGTTCCAAATCAAGGTCTGATTTTAATATCGGGCATAGCGTTATTCTGAAATAGTTCTCAAGGCTAGACTTCCAAGGCGAGAATATCCTCTAAAGGTGAATTGAGAAAAGTTTTAGTAAGGCAAGGAGGATACTATTTTAATCCATACCGTGAACTAGGGATGAGGGTATACTTGGACGATCTTAATATCTCTCTCTATTCATCTACCAAACTCAGCCAGCATTCTTCAAGCGTATATATGAGGCATAAAGAAGGCCTGTGGAATTGTACTTAATACTTAACTACGGTAGAATTCAGAGACCGGCAGTTTACATAGATAGTCGGGCAACGTTGCTAGTCTTGTCGCCGCCAAAGATACTCTGATAAGTCGACTCCCCGTCTCCATAATCTGGGCTCCCGGTCACAGGAACATTATTGGCAACTAAAAAGCAGTGGATTTGGCCAAATCAGAGACTTTCGAGACAAATCGGAGACAGAAAAAATAACGTGCCCGCTAGGAACGATCAAGAGCGATCGCTAGACGCAATTAGAACAAGTAGCTCACAACAGATGGAAATCTATAACCAAATGCATGATAGCAGTTGCTCAATGAACGTTCAATTCTACCACAAACCCGACAGAACTCTTGAACTTCATCAGGTACCCAAACTTAAAGGGCTAACTACAAAGAGCATAAGGAAGATAACTAGTTACATTGAGGGCATCAAATGGTTTCAAGGCAAAGATGAAGTGACATATCAAGATTATAAAAACCTAACCAAATTTATCGAAATGGCGCATCTAGAGCTAATTGCACCCGATGTGGCTGCACTGCTTCCTACTACCCTTTATATCGGAATAAATTAATCATTAATATTTTTTTCTTCTTCTTTTTGGCCGAATTTACAACAGCTCGCCAGTCTTTCTTCCTTTTCGCTGTTTGGTGCCAATCGAAGATTCCAAGCGAACCCAAAACCTTCTCCACCTGGTCTTTTCAACGGAGTAGAGGTCTTCCTCTGCTTCCAACGGCGGGTACTCCGTCGAATACTCTCAGAGCAGGAATTTTTTCACCCATTCATAGCCGTTGTGTTTTAATTCAATGAACTATGTCATTGCCGTCGTAAACTATAATAAACATTATATACTCTAGGGCGCTATATGAAGAGTCTCTATCCAGAAAACGAAGTAAGCATCTTCCAGTACTAGGGTTGAGAAAACTTGGCGGTCATTTGACAAAAAATCATAAATATTACTCTAACCGCTTTAGACTTGTCAAAGACCAGATCTAAAAGTGTAGGAGAGCGCTTACAATCTTTACAACGTCATTGACTCTCTCGTTCGGTTTGATTGACAAAGGAATGTGGAACAGAATGATATTGCAAGCGAATTGTCAAAAAAAGGGGTCTCTCTTGACGAACATGAGACAGCCCAGAATAAGCACTGGAGTTAGCAAAACTTACTTGATACTTGGAATTATAGAGAAGCCGTCTAAATACCATAAGAAATTACAGTGCTATCAAAAAGGAAAGGAAAAAAATAAAAAAAAAATAAAAACTTCTATTTTGCATAATAACACGAAGTTTGCATATGATAATTTTTATCTCGACTGAGCCACTTGATCAAAACTAATAAATAATTTGTTCAACATTTGCATTATGTACAAAACTATATTATTTTTATTAATTAGCACAGGAATACAGCAGGGCCTGTCTTTAGTACCAAGCACCCACTCCACCCTAAATTATAAGTACAATATTATATTTATTATTAGTACTAGTAAGTACTCGAATTTATAATTTGTTTGCCTACGAACTTGAAATGCATATGTAAGTACATACATATGTTTATGACTTGTTTCTGTTGTTGTATTTGAGGTTTGTTGCTTCTTCAAAGAGCACAAGTCTTTTTGTGAAGTATAAAGTACATGTTTGCCAATAACTTCACTTGCCTGTGTGATAATACGAGTATGTGAAATCAAAGGTTCCGTCCCCATAATTTGCAAGGCAATATTTTTTTAAGGTGTGGCCATTTCGCGGCTCGTTTTCGCTATCGCGTGTTTGGCAAATTCGCACATGTGAAATGAAAAGGAAGTGAAACTGAAATCTACTAAACAAATACAAAACGTTAGATACGAGACGGCATAACGATACAAATGTTTACCCACGAATAGGACGGGTGGTTGCACATTAAACGCAATTCATCAACAACATACAATTATATAGTAAGTACATATTTATAGGGTGCTTTGTGGCGTAGAGTGAGCCCAAGCCGATTTTCGAAGTAGTCAATACTGAGTTTTTAAAGATATCGATAACGATTTATTCTACGTGTCACTCTTGATAAGAGTAATAAAGGAAACTATAGTCCTTATATTCAAAGCCTCAATCAGACCTTTTTAAGTGCTGCTAATTGATTATAATTATATAAAATAGTTAAGTGTTCGTTTCGCCATTAGGTAAGGTGAAGTTTTGGGTTACTTCGATAACACTTTTGCATACTTAATTTTCAACCGAATTTTCAGCTTAGAAGTAAAAAATAATAAGTAAGAATCAACACCAGGGCCATACCTAAAGATGTAAAACGTCAAACAGTGGATCGGAAACAATTACATATACCAGGGGCGGATCCAGAAATAATTTTTTCAAATCGATCTTCTAATTTCAAATCCTATTAAATTGAAAAAAAAAAAAACACATTATAAATCGTAAAAGCGCATGTGACATACTTTATTGCAATCGATAATTCAGTTATTGAATAGCAAAATTTCAGAAGACAAAACGATGTGGGACAAGTATTGAGAATCTTTCGGAACTTCTTCTGCAGTAACTTCAATGTCATGATGTGTGTGCAGCAACTCTAGCCCGATCAATCTATCTTGAAGCATGTTCGTCGTCAGCCACGTTTTCAAGCAGCGAAGTGTTGAAAAATAGCGTTCAGAGCTCGCATTCGTCACAGGAAGTGTGCGAATAAAACTATGAATCATGGGGTATAGGTTTACATCGCAGTTCTTCAATGTTTCTAATGCAGCAGCTTGTTGTCTTTTGACTTTTACTTCTGCCTTCAATGGTACTGCCAGTGATCAAGTTCACCTTCGAGCTTCAAACTTCACACGACGTTGTCATTATCCAAAAGGCTTTTGAAGCTATCTATCACGCACTCAATAAGATTTTCCGTTTTTTTGGTTTGCAAAAAACATACTTTTTCTAGAAGCAGCAGACCCAGTTGAAATCCACAGTTCTCTAGTAAAACGCTTCTTCGAATTTTCGCCGATTGTATTCAACAGAAGAATGTATACTGTGGCCATGTAGGATTCTTCGCAAGTTCTCACGCAGAAATTTTCGCTCTTTGTTTGTCGGCCGCAAATTCGTCAACGGTCATTTTTCGTCGTTTTTCTTCGTTAACTTTCAGTTCTGCCGCCGTTTTTTCGTGTCTACATAAATGGACCGAAAATGTTCCTCAGCTTTTTGTCTTCGATTTCAGAACATTACAAGCAGCGTACCTATCATATTTTATGCCATTGCCAGATCGAACTATTCTTCCTGAAGAATCACGCTGAGTGAATGAGTTAGTATCTTCGCATAGGCAAAAAATCCCAATCGTATCGTTGTTTTTTCTACTGTTTCTTTATTTTCCAGTTACTAATTTTTCTTTGCTGGAAAACTTGGAGGATAAACCGCGGAGAATCAATCGAACATATCACAGATGGAGCTGAATGCAGCATCTATTTCAAGTTCTCTATAAAGAAAAATTCCGATTTCGCCCATTTTCACACAGTGACATTGATATATGAGAAGAAATTTAGTCGAAATCGGTCAGTCGGGTTCCGAAATATGTGATTTCACAAAAAGGTGGCCATGCTCATCATCCAATTTTCATACCGGCTCCCATAAAACTCTTCCATATCATCTCGGGAGTAAACTTTAAAGTCTCTGACGTATTTTATTATTGATTTAACGTTTTACTACTTTAACAGTACCGGTGTATGGAGAGTGAGCGGGGTTCTCGATATCATACATTTTCCCACAAACAATTGACAAATTAGGAAAAATGAATAGTTCATAATCAAACCAGTGATCAGTTATGGAAGAGCAGCACTTATTCAATAATAAAAAAATGTCTTCCAAAAATATGAGAAATAATTGATAATATAGTTTCTACTTCGAAACTAACTGCAGATATACCAAATTAAAGAGTTCCCTTTTGCTTTGAGTCATAATTTTCGTTGTGGAAATCCCGCGCCTATTATTCACACCGGAAACACTCCCTAAAATTTATCAGTTAAAAAAACAGCAAACATTTAAAATTTTCTTTAAATATATGTATAAACAATAAATATTTGAAAATTTCATATTTATAAGCTTTTTCTCGCTGTTTTAAATTCACATTTCCTTATTTGATTTAAAGCTGGAACTCTCACTCACACACTCTCTCTCTCTCTTTCACTCCCACTAACGCTCTTAACTTGAAAACATGTGTTTCTGTGTACATTTTCTACACAAGCTGACAGTTAGTGTTAATGACAATGAACTTTTTAAAAGTACAGTTATTAACCTCTTCCAATTTCCATATGCGCACTTCACCTTTTGTCAACCGCGTATTCTTTCAGGGTCACATGCTGGCACTCAATGTGAGTTTTGTGTAAATACCGTTATAAATAAGTAAACTTTGGTTCTAAAGTACGTGTATGAGTTTAATATTTACTACTTGAAGTAACGTTTTATTAATATTTGCAAACATATATTAAAATACAATAACAATTATTGTTATCTCTGCCTACGACTCGTACTTAATTATTTACTTTGATCAGTTTACCAGCCTAGTACTGGGTTTTACCTTTACACCTAACCTATTTGCATACACTTTTAATAAATAATCATAAATTTCGTGGCAAGAAGTTTGCTATAAAAAGTTTTTAAGGTTAAAATAATATTAAAAAGGAAGTACCTTGAGTTGTTTAATTAAATGAAATATCTTGTTTTTTGTAACGCAAACAATTGTTCAAATAAATACACTTATATATTACTGAATTATTATTTTACAAACTAACTGTAGAACAAAGTAAGAAAATTGTGAGCGTTTTTCTTGAAACTGTAAAAGGAAATGCTAATTCGAGGTGATTAATCTTTTTGTCATTATAAAATATTATTAATATAAAAACTACAGTAGAGTTTGTAATTAAAAATTGTACTTTCTTTATTTTCCTCATTAATGAACTTGGTTAACAGACGTGTCTCCTTTTTCTAACAATATCAATACCTGAAATTAAAGACATAAATAAAAGTTTAGAAATACGCCAATAAAGAAGAAGAAAACTTTAGAAATAATAAAATAGTTGTCTTCAGACGTTATGAAGCAACTCTCAGCCAACTTATATTTCGACGAAAATTAGCAGATATTTGAAGATAGGCGCAACCTGCGGTCATACATGAGCTGAGAACTTGGCTGCAATTAAATTTATTTACCGTTCAGTCGATCGCCCGTGTATCATTGACGACCTATATATTGTATAAGCTCATCGACCCTTACGAAATTTAAGTTTTAGTAATATTTTAACATAATATACACTTAGCTTTAGGCAACACAACATTTTTATTAAACACGCCTATAGAGAGAGAGAGAGAGAGAGAGAGAGAGAATTTAAACCCACATATTGTTGGGACGACTTTTTAAGCTCCTTACGTAGAGCTGCAAACGAAACCCTTGGTTTTCGGAAAGGTGAAAGAGTGGAGAGAAAACGGATTTCCTACCAGGCAACATTACAATCGACCGTTGTGTGCAGAATGGGATAGATACCGAGAGTTAAAGACAAAAGCGAGACTCATTTGCAGACAAACAAAGAGAAAGGCCGAAATGCATGAGTTCGAAGAACTTGACAAACTGACCGACAGCGGTAACGCTCGAAATTCTACGAACAGATGCGGCGACTAACAGAAAATTTCAAGACCAGAGCATACTCATGTTGGACCCTCAGAGAACTCGACCGATGCCCGGAGCATAATGAAATTATGGAGGTAACACTTCTTCAACTTGTTGAATGGCAGTGAAAACATAACACCAGGAGATGGTGAGCTCGATTCCCCAATCGATGACGATGAAGCGGCAGTTTATTGTCCGACCATGAAGAAGTTCGAATAGCAATTGCCTGCCTGAAGAACAACCAAGTGGCGGGGCCAATGCATTGCCGGCTGAGGTATTCAAATACGGCGGAAAAGAACTAAGAATGTACATGCATCAGCTTTTTTGTAGAATATGGTCGGACAAAAGCAAGCCCGCCGATTTGAATTTAAGTACGCTCCGCCCAAACCATTAAAATAGAGACTCTACAATAAGGGATAAGCCTCCTCAACATCGCATATAAGGTTTTATCGAGCGTATTGTGTGAAAGATTAAAATCTACAATCAACAAACTGATTGGATCGTATCCGTATGGGTTTCGGCCTGGGAAATCAAATCTCTTGAGAACACAGCTTTATGCGCGATGTCTGAATTTGGTATCCCCGTAAAACTAATACGGCTGTGTAAACTGACGTTGAGCAATACTAAAAGCTCCGTCAGGACAGGGAAGCACCTCTCCGAGCCGTTGATAACAAGCGAGGTTTCAGACAAGACGACTTCATGTCGTCCGACTTCTTCAATCTACTGTTGGATAAAATAATTCGAGCTGCCTCATTGGCCTCAACCCCGGCGCAGTTAGTTCTGATTTCTCCAGACTAGATACGGAAGCAAAGCAAATGGGTCTGGTAGTGAACGAGGGCAAGATGAAATATTTCCTGTCGTCAAACATACAGTCGTCACACTCGCGATTAGGCTTTCTCGTCACTGTTGACGTAAATAATTCCGTCTATATTGTAACCAGTATTAACAGCAACGTTAATGTCAGCTTCGAGATCCAACGCAGAATAACTTTTGCCGACAGGTGCTTCTTCGGACTGAGTAGACAATTGAGAACGAATAAAAACCAAACTCTATAAGTCAGTCATTATTCCCATCTTGCCATATGATGCAAAGGTATGGACCATGACAACATCTGATCAGTCGACGTTACGATTTTTCGAGAGAAAGGTTTTGCGGAAGATTTATGGTTCTTTGCATGCTGACTACGGCGAAAATCGCATTCGATAGAACAATGAACTGTATGAGATGTACGACGACATTGACATATGTAGTTCAACGAATGAAAAGACAGCGGGTACCCTGGCTAGGTCATGTTGTCCGAATGGACGAAAATACTCCAGCTCAGAAAGTACTCGACGCAGTATCCAACGGGGGAAGCAGAGGGAGAGGAAGACCTCTACTTCGTTGGAAGAACCAAGCATTTTCGACACGTAGCGAAAAGAAGAAACGACTGGCGTGTTACTTTTAACCCGACTATAATCGTGGAAGCAGTGTCTACGCCAGTAAAGAAGATGTAAAGAAGTTATTCTTTATTGGTTTAAGTAAAATTAATTAATAATAATTAATATCTAGGTGCCTGCAAAAACACCTACATAAGTAAAGACTGGAAAGCTTGACAGTTTGAAGTCTCAACCTTCGATTCAGCTACATCTTTCAATTTCACTTTTTATTAATCTTAAATTTGTTTTTAATTAAAACTGCAAGTGCTTTAAAGGTTATGTTTCAGTTGGCAGCACCGGTAGGCAGTAAAAACAGTTAACATGAACTTAACCTTCAAAGGCAGTAATCTAAATAGCAGTGATAAACAATTGTTTATAAACAAAATGATAGCAGCAACAACAAAAAACAAACAAAATTAAGATATAAAGAATTAAATGAGTCAAAGTAGTAAAATTTTGAAAACAGAAACAAAGCCAAAGCAAAGTGCTGAACGGCCGAAAGTAAACACGAAGTTGACAATTTGATTTCCATTTAATTTTACTGCCGCTTTACTTATTGTGCACTTGAAGTCAAGTGCTCGATATATTTACAAGCATACAGATTCACACACATATATTTATATATCATGTAAATATGTATATTTGTAAATTGCTGGCACATGATAAACAGCAAAACAGGCCGAAACATGGCTATAATAATAACAAATAAGCAAATGCTCGTGCTTATACGTATATTTATGTATGTAGCTTTGTAAATATGTAAATACTTGCTTATAATTTTATATAGACACATTTATATTTATACTTATATCCACTGCTTGGAGATACTCATCGAGCGTCAAGTAAAATTTGTGTTTTGTAAAACATGTTAGCTCGGCTTGCTGGCCGTCGCTGGCCGCCTGGTTGGCTGCTACACTAGCTTTCGTACATATCTACCTGTCGGCCCGCCAGCCAGGCAGCCAGCCGGACTAACGCTACTTGTAGCAACGAAGAAAAAAGCTTGTCGCTTGTAACAAAGACTTCTTTCCGACTAAGGTTATTGTGTTTGGAAAATCGATGTGTGTGTGTATGGGCATGTGTTTGTATATGGAAGTGTGTGAATGCTAGAAGCCACATTTGTCAAGCCGCAAATGTTGCAAATGGCAAACGACAAAGCTGCAACATATAAACTTCAACTTGAACTGAAGTCACAATTGGAGAGACACAAACACGAACGAACATACATAATTTGTATAATATATCTATGAATGTATTAGCCATGTGGGTAAGTAGCTCATAACTTACAACAAAAAAATGGTGAATTAAGGCGCAAAACAACTGAAAATGGCGAGTTGTAAGTTGCAGTGTGTTAGTTTTATGTGTGTATGGATGTAATAAATATACATAAGTATATGAATCTGTACACAAATATATACATATACATATGTACATATGTATAACTTCAAACACGCAAAAAAGTTCACTTTCGCTGTACTTTAATAATTTTATTAGCAACAAAAACAAGCAGAGCATAATCAAAGCGACAATGACGAAAAGAAAAAACAACAACAACAATAAAAAAAGTGAGCTACGGCTACATTGAAGCTACAACACCCTTTACATGTGCATTCAGATGCAATAAAAGGGTATAAAAAGATCTTTTTCTTGATTTTGATCAGCCCGTTTGTATGACAGCTATATGCTATAGTAGTTCGATCTGAGCAATTTGCTCGAAAATCATTGCGCTACCTAAGAAAGTAATCTGTAAAAAGTTTCGTGAAAATATCTTTTCTAATAAAAAAGTTTTCCTTACTAGAGCTTTATTTTGATGGGTCAATTTATATGGCAGCTATGTATATGCTATAGTGGTCCAATCTAAACGTTTTTTTTTTTGGAGATTGTAGCTCTGACTTTAGTAATATTCTTTGTCAAATTTCGTAAAGATATCTCATCAAATAAAATAATTTTTCATACCAGAACTTTAATTTGATTAGTCAGTTTGTATGGCAGCTATGTGCTATAG
Source organism: Bactrocera zonata (assembly GCA_037783105.1). Classification (NCBI taxonomy): domain Eukaryota; kingdom Metazoa; phylum Arthropoda; class Insecta; order Diptera; family Tephritidae; genus Bactrocera; species Bactrocera zonata. The sequence continues at coordinate 273,569 of JBAWJQ010004602.1, read as the reverse complement.
TAGTCCGATCTTAATAATTTGTTCGGAGATTATAAAGTTGTCTTGAAAAATGATCTATACCAAATTTCGTGAAGATATAATATCGAATAAAAAAGTTTTTCATACTAGAACTTTATTCTGTCTGATGAATTCGTATGACAGCTAAAAGATATAGTGGTTCGACTGAAACAATTTCTTCGGAAATTTTAGAGTTGTCTTGGAGAATGATCTATACCAAATTTAGTGAAGATATTTTGTCGAATAAAAAAGTTTTTCTTACAAGAACTCGATTTTGATCGTTGAGTTTTTATGAAAGCTATATGGTAGAGTGGTCCGTTCTGAACAATTTGTTCGGAAATTATAGAGTTGCCTTAGGTAATCATCTGTACCAAATTTAGTGCGGATATCTTGTTAAATAAACAAGTTTTCTATATTAGAGCTCAATTTTGAACGATCAGTTTGTATGGCAGTCTTATGATACAGTGGTCGATATAGGCGATTACGAAAACTCAGTAGCTTCTTGGGTCGAAAAGGACGGGTGCGAAATTTCAGGACGATAGCTGGAAAACTAATAACATATACAGACAGTCGGTTATGGTTAAATCGGCTCAGTCGACACACCTCGTTTGCGATTAAAAAAAACACAACAACAACAGCTTACAAAGCGCTTTAAGCCGACATTCAAAATACAACCAGGTGACCATCTCAAGCAGCTCAGTACACTAACCAAAGTTTAACCGCATTTTTAGCGCATACGCGTATATACAAACAAACCCATATACACATGCGAGCAGTGGCATTAAATTACCAACAAATCGACAAAATGTGGTAGAGCAGCAGGCTAAGAAGTAAACAGAGATGTGCGACCATCATGACTGTAATGCGATATGATATTCATCATATGAGACGTAGCTGACATACACATATACAAACATATATCTTTTTTCCACAACTCTTCCTCTAAATACATATGTACATATGTACGCCTAGAGTGTGTGGCACCCAAAACGCCTTAACATTTATTGTCATTGGAGATGGCGCTGTTACCTGTTGCTATTGTTGTTGGCTATGCATAGGTATGCATGTTTGTATCGCTGACTGCTTGAGGCGATAGTGGTGATGTCGCCGCTAATGTCAAAGTCTTCAAGTCTCGCCATGAACAGCGACGGCACCGTTCGTTGTGTGGCCAGTGTGGTAACGGTTAAGCGTCTGTCAGCGCATGCGTCAATGTTAATCAGCTGACTTGGTCTTGATCGTGTCTGATTTGTTCGTGGCGCGGCTGGTTTGATACGATGCCTTGTATTTGTTTAATTATTATGTTATGTATTTTTGTTGTTGTTCGACGTTTGACGGCATGTTTTGTTTGGCCTTTCCCTTTTCGAAAGCGAAAGTGGCGAGTTTCGGGCTGCGCCGGCACACCTACACACGCACTTGTAGGCGCTGTTGTTAAGTGTCTCATTTATTGGTGTCTTTTTTCTAGTTGCTTCGGCGGTGATTCACGTTTGCAGCGAGTGGAAGTGAGATTTTAATGGTTATTTAACTTCTTTAATAAGTTTTGTTGTTGATTTCTTTTTCGGCCACTTATGCATACTAATATGTAAGACACCAACATCTAGCTTCTGCTAGTAGCTGTGACCTAGTTTCATATTTTTGGCTAAAATTATTGGAAAATCCGATTTAACCAAGTTCAAGCGGATTACGCCTTACGCTTATAGGCTAATGCACTTCCGAGAAGGTCGCTCATTTGTTTATTGTCACCAATATCGATAAGTTTTTTTTAATAATTACTTATCGATATCGTTACTTAGAATGTGTCTGGATAAAATATAACACAATAATTAAACGTTGGATAATTCGAATATTGATACCATTAATCTTTAATGACTTAGAATTGTACCAAGTTCTGATTAAATAAGTATTGGAGATCTATTCAGGGCCGATTTTGGTACAAAATTCCACTTGGTGGAGATTCTTATCATCGCATTTCTCTTGAGGTAACTTTTTCACCAGATAAATTATTCGCAATAGACAGGGACAGGTAGGAATTACATTTTACGTGGGAGCAGTTCCGGACTAAAAGAGGAATACATAAGAGCCTCACAACCAAGCTCCGGGAGCTTTTGAAGGGGTCACTAACGGCCTGTGTGACTTAGCGTTGTCCTGATGGGAAAAAATTACTCTACTATTTGCCAAAGCTCGCTGATTTTGGGCGATTGGTTTCTTCAGATGGTCCAATTGCTGACGGTATTGGTTCGAAGTAAGAGTTTGACTAAAGTGGGTCAGCTCATAGTAAATGATTCCTTGTCAATTATGCTGAACACTTATCAAAGCCTTGTTGGCCGTCAATTCCGCCTTGACCTTGTTTTACGTTGTCGTAAAGCAAAAGTTCGAAAATGGATCGATTTTGTTGCGATTCAGCATCGATTCGTAGATAAAGAATCGGTGTTTAAGATCTTTTTGCATTAATTCGAGTGACAGTTATATATCGAGATTCCCTTCATGTCCAACATAGCTAAATTGCTTTCAAATGGCTTGTGGCTATTAGTCAATATTTTCCTCTTATACCTACATATGTTGACAATAAGAAAATCCACCTATCCTATCGATTGAACAGAAAATTTAATAAAGGAATAATGAAGTAATTTTATATCACGTCGGGCTGTGGAATCAATGGCTTGTCCTTAAAATTGAACAACTGTCTCTCCGACCTTTTTCGCTTTCTTGCTGCACAGAACCTGACACTCTCCCCCACTATATCCACAGCGACTATATTCCCACACTGGACGAAGGAGTACAGTCGGTGTAGTCGGTGGCGTTAAAATTCTCACTGTCAAAAATCATAAGATTTTAAGTGTGACACTCGGCAGCTTGTGCTCCTTCACTTCTCACACGAGCGCGATTGTTGCCAAAGTACAGAGCCGCAACAAAATCCTCCAGTCGCTAGCCGGCTTCACATCGAGAAAAGGCAAAGAAACGTTGTCGGCAACATACAAGGCAATCGGCCACCCCGTCCTTGACTACGCCGCACCAATACGGTCTCCTGGTTGCAGTGAAACGCATACGAGAAAGCTTCATATCAGAACACTTCACTCCTGCACTATAATGGGATGCCTCTTCATGTTTCCTATCGAACACCTGCACAGTGAGATCCGTCTGCTCCCAGTTAAGAAGCATAACTCCTCTCCATACAGTTACTGCGGAGTTGTTTTCCTAGATATCATCTCTGCAGGCATCTGCTTGAAGCGGAATCGCCTCCTATGGACATTAAGAGAACCTGCCTCAACTAAGTCCATGGCATAAGACAATACGCCGACTAGACTTTGGACGCAATTAACTTCAGCCATAAACACCTTCACCGACTCCCTCTCAGTGAATGGCGTACTTGTAGTCAAACCAACACATATTACATACAATCGAGAGTGACTCTTCGGCAGCTTCGTTGTGGATACTATAGTTGGTTAAACTCTTACTTATCCTGATTCGACCCCGACTTAACAAATATATGTCCAACATTCAACGAATTTTTGCATGAATTTAATAAACTCTTTGCATGCCCAACAAAACCTACACAGATGACACTCCTCTCCCTATGGTCCGACCCTGTCGAAACAGCACATTTCCTGGGCCTACTGTTGGAAGACCTCAGACAACTTATCTGAACATTACCACCCTAAAAGGGCTATATAATCGTTACAACAACAAAAACCTATCCCAAAATTTCTTCTATATATTTATCTATCGATTTAAATTTCAACCTTTAAAAGCTAACGCAAACATATTATCTATACTATATTAAATAAATGACATGTGTTAAAAGCTTTTTACGCACTTATTGTATATCTTATATAACAATAACTAATTTCACTGTTCCCATGTGCGAAAAGTTAGTGAATTCAACACGCTCGGAAATATTTTCACCTAAACTGCGACATTTGCGCTCACTGCCAACTGTAAATGCTGCGATCCTGTTAAAAGGCCTTGAGCTCCAGCTGCCTAATTATGTTGCCGAATACAAGCGCAAAGTAACGAGAAGAGATTTCTAATTTGCAAACCAGTTTCCGAATTGAATTCATAGTCATATGTAAATCTTTCGCACGGGCTTTTGTTTGTAATTTAATAACATTATTTACAGCAAAACAAATATGTATGAAATGATGAAATATGCAAAATGAAACTGGATTATGAATATTGAGATATTGAGATACACACAAATGTACATAGATACATATGTGTATATACATACATAAATGCGGGTTATGACATCACAGTCTATGGATAATACGCCCATTGAATAATGCTCCGCTTCATATGCAAATATGAATGTATGTATGAATTTGCATGTCATTTGTGTGATCATTACGAAACCGTTTTGTAAGCGAGATAATAAAATGGTCCAACACGAAGTCACAAGTGACATCTGCCCACCTTAGCGCCAACACACACTAACACATTTATACTCGCATGCACATATTGGCTAGAAAAAGCTGTAGATTAGCAGAAACTTGTTCAGAAGATATACTAAATATATATGAATATAAGTATATACATTAGGGTGATTGAAAAAAAAATTATTTTTTTTCCGATTGGTACTCGGAAAAATAAGATCCTAGACACTTCTAAGAAAGCCTCTCCAAATATGAGTTTTTAATTGTAACGCGAAAGTCCTCCTACATACAGTTTTCTATTTTTTCTTATTATTTTGTAGGAAATTGAATGTCCTAAAAAAAGGTCTTGTATGATTTTTTCATAAACCCAACCGTTTAAAAGATATTAATAGTTAAAGGTTGATTATTTTTGGGAAAATTTTTTATTTCTTATGGATTTTATAACTCAATGAAAAAAATCATTATGAATGATTAAACTCATAGGTTTCTGGAGAGGCTTTAGAGGTGTCTAGGAACCTATTTTTCCAAGTACGAATCGAAAAAAAAAATAAAAAATTTTTTTGAATCACTCTAATATACATAGTATGTATATTTGTATATTCTGCTTAGTGCGCCACAACGCCAACTTGCAGTTAGCAACAACAACACCGCAACAAACATAAACCACCAACACTTGTCACTTTAACACTTGTTTATCTCGCATAAAATCTCGATTATTCCGTTTCTTATGCAAATATTGCAGTTTTCTTTGTTGCTGTTGGAGTTTTTATGCAGACAAACATTTACAAAAACCCAATTTGCTTACAACACTCAACGCCATGCACACACCCATACACTCGCACAAAGTATGTCCAACCATTCAATAAATTGTATGATAAGTCAACAATTTTTGTCAAATCAATTTTGGTTTTTGGTTTGGCGCCAATTTGGTCATAGGCCTACTATTTTCAGCAAGTATTTCATACACGCACACACCGTCATATGCACATACATGTGCGCATATTTAATATTTCCTTGGCCATAAGTCAGCCTTTGTTTGGTCGGCAATTGTTAATTGCCGCAGCCGTCAAGCCTTTACTTCTGCGTCGAACAATTAATTCCCCACTTGTAGCGATTTATTATTCTTAAGCTGCGGAATAATTTATGGATTTTAGTTGCTTAAAAGGCAGGTGTATTTATTGAAAACGAAAATATTAAATATTGATGGAATTTGCTTGAAATATGTACTATACTTCAAAGGCGTGTTGGGTAGGCGTTTAGTGGCTTGTAAGCAGAGACGACATGAAGTGAAGAAAAAGTTATGATACAGTGGCAGATATACTACAAATGTGTCTATATGTGTATATCTATATACACGAATATAAATGAGCAACATTTTTCAAAATCCGAAAACTACAGACGGATTAAAATTTTCAAATGAAGTTTGAATTGACTACTATCACGATTTTTTCCTCTCCTCTCCTCTAGATAGCCATTTGAATGCGAGCTAAAGTAAGAAGACAAGTTATCCTTCCCCAGTGTTGTACGCTGGGATCCAACGGCCTCGAATGAGAGACCCCCTTTGGATGACGACCACTGCAAACGTTTAAAGGATTACGATTTATTGAATGTCCCTTCCCTTAGTTGGGAAGGTGCCGCTGCTCAGCTGGTTGATGTCCTCGTAAGAGTAAAGGCTGACATCACCGTCGTGCGATGGACAGGACAAGAACTGAGACGAGGAGTCCATGTGGCATTGACCTCCATGGCCATATAAAGGGAGCGCAAAGTCGATGCAGGATTCGTGGTGGAAGACAGACTCGAAGTTCTTCAACATATCGCTGATTAGTGCCCACGCCTCGACAAGGGGCTGCTGGCTGTCTCCAGATCAAAAAGCCACCAACCAGATCGATCATGTTGTGATAGATGGAAGACACGTTTACAGTGTTTTAGATGTGTGCACTCTGCGAGGTCCTAGCATAGACTCGGACCACTATCTTGTTGCAGCGAAGATATGAATGTCTGTGCAGCAAAAAACGCACATCAACAAACACAAGAAAGGTTCGACGTCGAAAAGCTGCAATCACAACAGATAGCTGACTTCCACTACTGTTCTCTAAGAGCATTCATCACCAACTCGGTATAAGGGAACTATGGGACGACATTTCAAACTCCTTACGTACAGCTGCAAATGAAACAGAGGCCGAAATGTATGAGTACCGAAGAAATGCCTTTATGCCGCTATGTCTGAGTTTGGTATCCTCGCAAAACTAATGCGCCTGTGTAAGCTGATGTTGAGCAATACAAAAATCTCGATCGCAGACGACCCCTCTGAGGCGTTCGATACCAAACCAGGTCTGACACAAAGCGACTTTCTTTCGTGCGACTTCTGTAATCTACTGCTGCCGAAAAAAATTCGAGATACAGAGCTGAACTGAGAATGTAAAATTTTCTACAAGAGTGTACAACTGCTGGCGTATGCCGAAGACATCGATACCATTGGCCATAACAACCGCGTCGTTAGTTCTGCTTTCTGGATCTGGTACTCGCAGTGAACGAGGGCAAGATGAAAAAACTCTTGTCATCAAACAAATAATCGTCGCATTCGCGTCTTGGATCCCACGTCACTGTTGACCGTCATGACTTCGAATTCGTAGATAAATTCATCAATCTTTGAACTAGTATTAACACCAACAAAAACGTTAGCCTCAAAATCCAACACAATAACTCTTGTCAACCGGTGCTACTTCGGACTGAGTCGAAAATTGAGAAGTAAAGTCCTCTCTCGACAAACAAAGAGCAAATTCTACAAGTCACTCATTATCCCCGTCCTGCTATATGGTGCAGAGGCGTGGTCGATGACAAAATCTGATGAGTTGTGATCCTTTACGCATTGGCAACGGTGAGTATCGTATTCGACGGAACGATGAGCTATACGAGATATCCGACGACATTGATACTCGTATAGTTCAGCGAATTAAGAGACAGCGGATATGCTGGCTAGGCCCGAATGTAGGAAAACACTCCAGCTCTAAAAGTATTCGACGCAGCACCCGCCGGGGGAGGAAGAGCAAGACATTCACTCCGTTGGAAAGGCCAGGTAGAGAAGTACCTGGCTACACTTACAATCTCTACGCTAATAAAGAAAAAGAAGACAACTAACGTAAGGCAACTCTTCAACTTAATACCAACATTTAATATTTGTTTTTTCATTTAGTATATGAGGAATAGTTTCAAAGACTTAAGCCCAAGAGGATATCGGCCTTGATATGTCTCTCATACTTTTCCGTATAACATAAATCAAATTAGTAAGCATTTCCCTACAATATTTCATTCATATTAATAAATTTCTTCAAATAATTACATTCATACAAAACGGAATTATATTATTTTTAAACTATTCGAATATTATATAAACATTTAATTATTCTTCATTCGATTGGGCAGCTGCTCTAATTTATTGTTGCGTGTTTTCGCCATATTTGCGCTATCTCTGCGAATTTTCGGTCGACCAGCCGACAGCCACTTTCGTCTTATAAAACCAAATGCAATTAAAAATCGAATTTATCACCTAATGAAAGTAAAAGTTTGGCGAATGAACCCATTTGCTAAAAAAGGTGTAAAAGCGAAAAAGCGACGATCTGAACGAGTGAGCCATATAAAATGGAATCAAAAGCGTCGTTGCAATCGGCAGGCAATCCAAACAAATACTTGTTGATATGTAAACAAATGTTTGTATGTTTGCAGACACTTGACGCACTCAACCTGTCCGTAGTTTATTGTTACGCTTTTTAGGTTATTTAATATAAAGTGCAGTTAGCTGCAGTTAATGCATTGCAACGAGTACGTGATCTCTTTGAGCCGGTAAAGCAAGTCGGTGGTAAGTGAACGCAACGAGTTCGATTACGTAGCCTCTTTCTTGACTGGCTGGCTAGTCATGTGCAATGTCTACTGTCTGCTAAATATACAGTCGCGATTTTGATTGCCGAATATTTTGGGTACTAATTTCGGTTATCCTAATTGTTTCGGCTATTTCGGCGAATTATTCGACCCAAAACATCGAAGGAGGGCATAGGGTATACTATTTATAGGGTTGCTTCAAAGGATTCTTTGCTTGAAGGTGTGATTCGACGTGGAATATAATGAAATGAATCGTTTCTCGATCTGCTATACGGTAGAGGTAGGTTAGGCTATGAGATTGATCCTTGCATGGATCCCATTTAAACAGCTTATAACGCCGGTCCATTGTGTTAGGGTAGAGGTAAATGGTGATTAAGTTGAGGCTCAAGCTAAATATATATCGTAACAGAACTCTATCTGGTATCGTAATGAACAAAAACTGGTCTATGCATGGCTCATTAACCTAACAGACTAACCTAACCTAAATTCTGTACTGGCGATTCTTTCTCCGCACATCTACAATATACGAGTATTTGTAGGTGAGGCGAAGCCGTTGAAGAATTCATGGATAGATCGAACTTAAGAAGGAGGATAGAAGGTAGAGTCGAGAGCTCTTTCTCATAACTAGACCAGACCATCACAGCGTCATTCAAACAGTGGTGGCTGCCATCAAGGCTATAATAGTTGTACTGCTCCAAAGGGAGGAGAAAAAGGTTGCGTACACTCCGATAGCCAAGCGGTTATACCACCTTTGAGTTCGCTGACTGTGTGCTCAAAACCAGTGAAGTAGTGCATGACCTCATTAGCAATAGAATCAAGCTTCTGCCATATTAGACTTATTTAGGAACTCGGCAATTGGAGAGCCGATGAGCTGGCTTGGGACGTCACGCTTACTCCAATTCCATCCGACTGGAAGTGAGTTGGTACTATGTTCTCCTCTTACGTTCTACCACTAGACCTATGGACGTCCTGCGAGCACAACAAGCGCTGGTCAACATAATAATTGGATGACGGTAAGATCATTTTGACCCAGAGTGAACTATAAGACGTTCTCTGAGCTACTTGCTCTGAGCAAAGTCAATCTCGCGGGAATTGTATTTGTGTTAAGCTCGAAACACTCCGTCGATTTATGAGAAACTAGTGAGATCCAATGATTCGGATCAACCCAACGACCTCACCTAACTTAAATATTTATTCTTTCTCAACAAGCATTTTACTTTTTTTTATAACAGACACTCCACTCCGGCTTTAACAAAATATATTCGTCGCTTTCGATCGCTCACTATTCAACTATTCGTAACGACGTAGTTACCAATTACGGTTGCCTGGTGCCATATCGTCGCTTTTGACGACTCACTATTTAATGCTTTCGCTTTCTTTCAACGAAATATGGCGAAAAATGCGTGCCGCATTGCAAATTGAAGCGGACAATTTTTCCTGTCACCACTCACAAGCGCCAGCCGCGGCGACATACCCGCATATGTAACGCCATAAGTGTTATCAGTGCGTAGTTTGTCGACAGACGATTTTTTAGTGACTTTAAATTCAGCATTACAAACTGTAATGACACGAAAATCAACTTATTAAGTGTTTACGAACACCGAAGGCGTTCAGGTGGTTAAATAAATTGTGGAAAATTGCAACGCAAACTGCCAGCCAACATCATAAATTAACACAAATGTCAAAGACTTCGTACAGATGATTGCTAGTAGGTGGCGCACAATGAGTTTAAATGAGGTAAAAAGCGTTACGCGGCGGTGACGTGTGTGGGAGATCCATAGTGGAGTCAAAATGTTTGTGGAAATAATTGTGCGACTTTTTTATTTTTTAGTTTTTTGAAAGACTGATCAAACCAAACTTAACTTCGACTTTATAGTGTAACTTTTAGAAAAAGTATAGTTCTCATGAACCCAGATTAAAATTTATGAAAATTTCAGAGCTGCTTCATGAATATTTCTTTAAGAGATCTGTAAACTAATCAGAGTCCAAAGAAATACTGGCAAATGTGCTCAGAACACATTGTTTAATCTTTGAAGTCAATTAATCTAAGATATCTCTTTTTTCAGCTTTCCAACGCAGTCGGACATTGTAGTATTTTCGTTAACTGCGATTGGAGCCTACGTCCAAAACCTTCACAGGATTGCTAGTTTGTCGGGATGAGAGGGCTCAGTACCTTCCTGAGAGTTTTCCAAGAAAGCCGTCGTTCTCTCAAGTATGACTGTAGTATTTTTTTTAAATTCCGATTGGAGCTCAGAACGAAAATCTTCTCATGATTATTAGCTTGTCGCGATGAGGGGCCTCAGTACCATCCTGAGAGCGACGCCACCGGTAGCTTAACTATTAACAGGGCTCCCCTCATGGCTGGTTCGAAGACCCCAGTAGAGGTTCTACTTACAACTAGGAAACCTGGGTTAATCAACCATCTTTCTGTTGATACTTAAATAATGAAGTGAACTGTCTAGAAATTTGAGGATTGTCCGGTTCTGAGTGAGTTTATTTTAATACACAAATGGCTTTATTCAGAATCGTCTTTCTCAGGGCGGACGAAGATGATTCTCGAAACCCGTGATATATGAAAAAAATAAAAAAACTAACTCACAGATATATTTCGAACCAGAGAAAATTGAACAGGGAAACCAGATAACACTATTCAAACACTTGTGAAGCTGCGGGATTTTTCTAGCGCAGATTGGGACCTTAGAGGTCTCTTAAATTTCGTACTCTTAGCAAAGTCTATCCCACTACTAGTGTAGATGCTCTGACTGGGCAGTGTTTAATAGGATGCATTTTACCAAAGATGTAAAGATGAGGGAGGAAGGGGAGATAAAACCCTCTAAGCTTTGTTTGCTCTACTGTACAGCCTTGACTACACTGAGGTGGAAATATCTTTGTATATGTAGCCCTCTTAACTAATTTTTGGTTAGCTCAAAACCCTTCGTCGATCAACGAGAATCTGGTGATTGATATTGAGGAGTTTTGAGTATATCAAAGGACCAACGCACACAGCTATCCACTATCCTAACCTAATCTATCGATTGCATACTACTTGAAGAACCCTAAAGTGGACTTTAAGTATAAAAAAAACTGATATCTTTTCAGTCCGTTAATGTTTGGAAAATTCTCAACAACGAAAACCTTAAATTGCATTACATAATCGCTTATTTGACACAGTTTTAATCGATGTTGTGCCACTGTAGCACCTATGCTGTGCGTATGGCACAATAATTGCCAACAAAATTACGTTACAACGCATTTGGGGCGGCAGCGGAGAAGCTGCCAATTTGGCGCGCGGCACGGCGGCGTATGCATTTTGCGGCGGTGGCGCATCCACACATAATACATACATATCGACTTGCTTGTATGTGTGTGCATATGCTTAGCGCGCTGTCAGTCGACGACACCAATTTATGTGGCGCGTTAGTTAGTGCTTAAGATTTAATAAATCGTAAGCGAGACCCGATGCACTATGCAATTTGTCTTCTTCTTCTTTGCAAAGCAAACGCACGCACGTATAATATGTGCGTGTGTGTGTGTAAGTGTTTGCGCGCTGTTTGGCGCTGCATTACTTTCGGTGACTGCTGTGACAATTTAATTGAATTTAAGTGGGCACTTTGCCGCCTGAAAAATTTTGTCGCGCATAAAAGAGTTTTCAGAAAAAAATGTGTTGAAACTAAAAAGAAAATTTTAAGAAAAAAATGTTGTGCAACTTTCTAAAATTGCCTGCCTGCGAAAGGTGAGTGTGTGCGAAAATCAAACAAAGAACAAAAAATACTAAAAATGATAGCAACAACAACTTGTTGGCATTGCAAGCGTGTGTTTGGTACCAAATGGTGCAAAGAGCTGTGATTTCAAGGCGTTTTTATACCTTAAACAGAGTATATTAAGTTTGTAACGAGGTTTGTAATAACCAGAAGGAAACATTGGTGACCCCAAAAGATATATGTATATAAATGATTAGCCTAACGAGCTGAGTCAATTTTGCCGTGTTTTTCTGACTGTTTGTATATACGCGACTAGTATGCGTTTTTGAACTTAGTTTTTGAGATACCGATCTGAAAATTTGTACATGTACTTTTCTCTTCAAGTAGCTACTTATTTACGGAAATCGCCGATATCAAACTACTATAGGATATAGCTGTCATACAAACTGATCGTTAAAAATTAAGATTTTATATGGAAAACTTTTTTTATTTAAAAAGATATCTGCACAAATTTTATCAGAAGTTATTTCACTAGAACACGCTACAATCTCCGAAGAAATTATTCAGATCGGATCACTATGACATATAGCTCCCATACAAACTGATCAATCGAAATCGAGTTTTTGCATGGAAAACCTTTTCATTTCATAAGATATCTTCACGAAATTTAGTCTGCGTTATTGCCGAAGACAATAATGCATTTTTTCCGAGAAATTGTTCAGATCGGTCTACTATAGCATATAGCTGCCATACAAAATGATCGTTAAAATAAAGTTCTTGTATGGAAAACTTGTATATTTGAAAATATATCTTTACGAAACTTAGCAGAGATTATTATCCAAGGACACGCTGCAATCTCCGAACAAATTGTTCAGATCGGATCACTATAGCATATAGCTGCCATACAAACTGACCCATCAAAATCAAGAAAAATTACATTTATAACCTTTTATGCTATCAAAAATGCACTTGTCAAGGGTATTACAGCTGCTATACAACCGAAGTTAATATTTTTCTTGTTTCTTGTTGTTTTTGTAACGATGATTTTTTGTAATTTCAGCGGTTTTTGCATAACAAACCAGCTTCAGTGCAATTTTCTGCGCATAATTATGGAAAAGTTGAATTTTACGCTGTGTTAAAGCAACAGCTTTTGCTTAATATTTTTACGCATGCGCAGATATTAAACATCTCGCGGGCATAAAATTTTTGCACCAAAGCTTTTTCATAATTTTTTAAAATTTTTTCTCATTCACTTTTATATTTTTTGCGCGTTCAAATTTTTAATTTCCGCAATTTATGATTTGTAAATTGTTTTCATATGCGCCAATTGAGCGTACAAACACGCTAGCCACAGCTTAACGTAACGTAATGTTCACAGGGAAACAGCGCGCACGCAATCCAAATCCAAAGTAAATGTATGTGAAGCACAAACGTACATATGTTGCGCATACGCCATGGCCGCCAGGCACAATGGTGCGCTGCTCTTTGAATGCCCGGAAAATGTGCAAATTGGCGCATGCGCATGCGCGTGCCTAGCACACGAGTGTCAGTGGCGCATGTAATTGCGGTCATTGATTTGACTTGCCAGCCAGCTGCGGCTTTTTCAGGCGTGTCAGCGTGTCCGCAGCAGCTAAAGAGCGCATGCGGCACGACAGCGTTACGCCGGCCGGTCACAAAGCGCATTCGAACAAAACAAATGACTAAAAAAATTGAATCAATGAAAACAAAAGCAACTATGATTGGCAATTTCGAATCTCTGGTTTTATTATTTTGTTGCGCTGCTTATTATTGCAGCTTGTTGTTGCGTAATTTCGGTGGCCCACGCCCACGCCTCGAATGCTGACGAATTTTAATTTATTATTTCAAGTTCAATACTGGCTTTGGCCGGAAAGCTGTGGGCACAGCAGATATCGGAAAGCAAACACGAAGTCATTAATGTATGCAATCGAGCGGCGAGCAAAAACAAATAAGCAAAGTCAACAAAACTAAATCAAAAAAGAATATAAAAAAGTGGACTCAAAGCCAAGCGGCGCTTGCAAAAATAATTGCAGCGGTCGAGGCGGCACGTGCTAGGCGCAGCGCTGGAAATGAAAGCATCTAACGATATGTATATATAAATAAATATATATATGTATATACATATATATATGTACATATACACATATAATGTCAAGCAATGAGGCGCGACGGCGCGCTAACAAAGCCTAATAATAGCAACAGGCAGTGCCGGCTTCCAAAGTGAAAGGAAATTGATGTTCGAGCTTCCACGAAAAGCGAAATATAAATAAACGACCAAGCAGCCAAGCGATAAAGGAAAGACTATAGGCTCTGAAATATATCATGTGGAAATAAATATTGCTGGCGGCAGTCATATTTCATGCATTTCGTGCAGCAGTGAAAGTAAAAGCCGAAATAATGTGCAAATTCAACTGTGAGTGATGGTGTTGGACTGTGGAAGGATTTGAAGTTTCGACTTTCTTGGAAAGCGAGAAAGAAAGAAATAACTAGAGAGAGAAGAAGCGAGATAGAGAGTGATCATAAGTATGCATGGCGAGCGAAGCAGCGAGAGAGAGATAGAGAGAGATCATAAGTATACTTCCTTCATATGTACATGCATACTTTTAGGCGAAATTTGCAATTTCACTCGAGTAGTAGTGATCTTCTGTAATTCTCAACCAACTTATGAAATGTCATATTTGGGAGACTTCTTAAAACTAGTAGTTTTGCAATTTTTCGTTCAAGATTTTAAGATATAACTCATTATTTTGAGATTTAACTTTCGACTTGAGATTTTTTGAATAAAAATTAGGGTTTTCCGACTTTAGGTCAGTAGAAGGAGAATTTTTTTTTTTTTTTTTAATTCAAAAAATACAATTTTAAATTAAAAAAAAAGTACATTTTGTTGGGATGGTAAGCTTACACTAAACTTCGTGAAAGAAAAAAAGTAATTGTACAAGATAAAAAATAAAAAATCCCAAAACTGAGTTATATGAATTTTTCACAAAAATTTTGAGGTTAAGTGAAAAAAGTATGTAGGAAAAGTTAAAGATATTTTATTTTCCTACAACATTGCACATAAGTTTTTTGAATTGAACTCGTAATTTTGGCAGAAATCGATATAAGCCGCTTTTAACCCTTAAAAGTTCAATCACGTCCCTTTCCTTTATGTAATATCTGTTATTGTATCTTTCGTTTCCGATGAGTTTCATCCGAAGATTTTTTTGTTTTCAATTATTTGCCTTGACTGTGCCCTAAATCAATTGAATTATCGTCTAGAATCCTAATTTATTACTTCGAATTACATATACTATGATTAGACTGGTTTCGGTGCCTGACCACAAAGGTACTGCAGAATCTGATTAACTGGTTGAAACAGGTTTTTCTGTCTCACACTCACGGGTAGGAGCTCCGTTAGCTCCTTGTGCCTTACTACTGGACTGTGGGTCTCAAAACACATCAGCAAGCTTTGGTGAACTGCTAACAGTTATGCAGTCGCACGATCCTTCTGGCTCCGAGTAAATCGTAACAGGTCTAGGAAACTCTTCGCTCTCAGCAAGGACCATCTTTAAGTGGATGTAGGAGTTCTAATTCTACTCTCCTCAATCGGGATTTAAGCAGTAAGATTGAATATATCACCAGATGTTTGCTAGAAGAAGATGGAATCATCTCAACACTTCTTTCCCCAATGTCCCTCTTTTGTCGGATCAAGGCAAAAATGCTTTTAGGCATCCAGGTGAAATAGCGGAAATTTAAATAAAGCACCCAAGCAGATTTGTGATCGGTTCAGAACGTTTTTGACATCCAACTAAGTGAGTTTTCCGTCTGGCTTCACAAAAAAGTACCCTCAACAGTCTAAGTGAGATCCACCGCAGTGAGGGATCAGCCATTTAACCCAATCTCATTCCACTTAACTGTAAGGTAACTTTATCCGTCCGAATTTCTATCTTTATACTATAGCAGCTCTTCTATCACAGAGACACATTTCATAAAACTTTCCGAGAAATGTTTATGATAGTGTAACAACAACAAAACAGCAAATGAAACGATACATTTCTAACATCAAAAAATTTTAAATCTGATCAAAATGCATTGGACAATAGTTAGGATTTAGCCTACCCTACAACATACAGACATTTTCAAGAACAAAATTTTGTAAGCACACAATTTTTTATTTTTTTTTCAAATGAAAATTTTTAATTCAAACAAATTTTGGTTTTTCAAACGAAATTTCTTTATAAAAAAATAGCTTGGAAAAGCTTATAAAAAACTAAAAGTTTGGGCAAAAAAAATTTATTTTGGAAATAATATTAACTGAAAAACATTTTTAAGCGTAATACTTAAAAAAAAAAAATTGAAAAAGACTTCAAGTGAAAAAAATTCTCACAAAATATTTTTATAAAAAATACCTTAGACAGCTAATAATAACACAAAACTATACTTATATATTTATATTTTTTGAAAAAAATATTAACTTAATACATTACTCATAAAAATTTAAAAAATAAAATTTTTTCAACTACAAAAAATATTTATATAAAAAATAGCCTAGAAAGCTATTAGGAAAACCGATGCAAAATATATTTTGGTAAAAATTATAAACCTACAATTCAAAAATATAAAAATAGTTTGCTGAAATAAAATTACTGAAAATGTATTTGTTTTTTTTAATTTTTATTTTTATAAATGTTTATGTATACATATGCATATAATTTTGGATACATGTACATATGTGCATAAATAAAATATATAAATTTAAATATATAAATATTATATAGAAAAAAATTATAAAAATTAATACAAATATATTTTTCAGTGAATTTTATTCAGAAAAAAATTTTAGTTTAAAAAATTATAAAAAAAGAATTTATATTTTTCAAACATATTTTTTAAGTAAATGTTCTATAAAAAAATTTCGAAAAAATAAAGAAATAGAAAATAAAAATTTTATTTTATCAAATTCATATGACCGCCACTTTGTCTTACCCACTAGATTTACGTGCATTTCCACACAAAAGTAGTTTATATAATACGTACATATAATACATACAAACATATTTATGTAAGTATTTAGTTCAGTGGCAAGCACATTCTATGTTTACTGTTGCATGCACGTCAAACTGTGACTTATTTTTGCCCCACAATTAATACTTGTTTGCGTTTTTGAGGCTACACCGGTACGTGCTCCACCACACAGTCGTTCCAAGTAAACGCACATACACACACATAAATACTCAAAAGCAAACACATTTTGAAATTGATTTTTCTAGCTTAATTGGTGCAATTAAACATTTGTTTTGCGAAAACAAAAATGGCACAACAACAACAGCGGCAGGTAAAAGCAAAAGCAAAGTAAAATTCATTTGCACACGAAATTGGAGTTCAGGGTCTCGGCGGCGGAAGGTCACTGGCTAAATGTTTTCACGCCGCCTCAAAGTAACTGGAAATGCACATTTACAACACTGTTTTGCTTTATTTATTTTTTGTTGTAATTGTAGTTGAGCGCTACTCGCGCACTACCGTTCACCAAATTGCTTGTATAAAATATTATTTATGTCGATTTGAGATTTGTTGCGCCAATTTCGTAGGCTGTGCAAGTTCAACTGCTTTCGTAGTTGTGTTAGTGTTGTTTTCGTCGATTTTCCGATTTGTTTATCTTTCATTTCGATTTGATTTAGACTGTCGCAATGCCGAGCGTGAATGAAACTGCCATTCAGTTTAGTTTTTAGGTCAATTATTTTGAAATGCATTCACTTTTGTATTTAAATGGAAAGTTTTGAATAGAGATTTGAAACTAATTTTCAAATAAATAAAGGTTTTTACTGATTTTCTCTGTGAATTAAAACCAAAAAATATATACATAGATATTTTGGCGAAATTTTTGCATTATGGTTGGTATGTCCTCCTATACGGATCACACATTTATTCAATAATATAAAATATTGGTTCCAAAATTCGACTCCATCGGTAGCAACGAACGATTTTCGGAAACTATATTTCTATACTAATATTATAAAGAGGAAAGATTTGTACCTATTTTTGTATGTTTGTAATGAATAGGCTCAAAAAGTACTGAGCCGATTTAAAAAATTCTTTCACCAATAGAATGCTACATTCTTCCAATTTGACATAGGCTACATTTCATTTTGAAAGAAATTAGGGATCCTTGGTAAAATTTGAACAATGTAACCGAAGGAGTAGAAAAATGAGTCTTAAAATTGTTTTTCGTCGAATTCGACGTTGTCGCTGCTATTTAGCAGAATTGAGTACGTGCAGTGGCAAAAATATATGTAAAACGACTGAATTTATTATTTATTACTGTTATTTTAATTTTTTGATTATTATTGCTTTTATTTTTTAATTTTTCAAAAGTGCCCGACACTTAAACCATCAAAGAAATTGAACATAAATAGACTTACGTACATACAAATATAACTGTCGGATTTTTTTTAATACAAATAAAAATATTTGTGAAAAAAGTGTTTTATATCCAAATTTCCAAAAATAAATAATTGTGCGATGCCGGGACAGGCTGCTAGTCGCATATAATTTAGTTCAAAAGTGGTTCTTACATAAATCAACAGAAATATTTTTAATAGATGGCGCTGATGTCGATATGTGTATATTTAAATATTCCTAGTGCGAAATTAAGAAAATTTTATTTTTTCATATATCGATAAGTTCTGTCTTTAAATATAACAGCAACATTTTAAATCGATAACCCCAATGGTTTTTGAGTTCCAGTTTTCTAAAAAGTAGGCGCTGTATTCAATCAGCTCCATGAGTTCATCTTTAACCGTCCCATCAATGACCAAACTTTCACCATTCGTTCAATGACCGGGTACCCGGGTACCCAAGTGGAGCAGATGTAGAAGTTATTAGTATACTGAATAAAAATTTTTTTCTGTGTAAGTTGGCTACATGGTATAGGAAATAACTATATATGGGGACATAGTCTATAGTTCTCGTAGAAATAACGAAAGCGGAGTGCCAAGATCAATGGCGTTCCTTTCGCCTTTCCATTTCGGACGAAAATTTTGTGCGAGAAAGTTGTGGACCTAATAGAAACACCAAGTTGTTGTCTAATCTAGACACATTTAAATTATTTTTCACACCAGAAATGGCTGATATCATTATACGCCATACTAATAAAAAGGCAATCTCAACGTATACAGCATATAATGAAAAAAATCCGGAAAAAAAAACAATTGGAGTGGAAAAATCTCGAGCTGCAGGAATTTTGTGCATTTTTGGCTATTTTGATAACTTCTGACGCAAATAATTCAAATACTGACAATGCAAGGGAAATGTGGCAGAAATATTATTCGTTTTATTCGATTTGACGATGCCAATACTAGAGCTCAGCGCTTAGAAAGTGATAAAGCTGCTCCAATACGAGACATTTGGACAACGTTAAATAGTAATTTAGCAAAACATTATAAACCAACAGAATACCTAACAATCGACGAGCAACTTTATCCATACCGAGGTTCACTCAATACATTCCATTAAAGCCAGCTAAATATGGATTTAGAGTATGGTGGATATGTGATGCTGAAAATTCGTATCCACTTACTGGACAGCTTTACACTGGGAAATCGAAAGATGGTCGTGAGAAAAATGTTGGTGAAAGAGTTATTAAAGACTTGGTGGCAACATACAAAGGATCCGGTAGAAACATTACAATGGATAATTGCTTCACAACTCTTCCACTAGCAAAATTTTTACTATCTTGACAATTGTTGGTACTCTGAAGAAAAATAAAGCATACATTACACCAGCAATGGCTGTTTCAAAAACTCGAGAGGAATTATCCACTGTGTTTGGCTTTCATGAAAAAGTAACCCAATGTAGTTAGTTATGTGTCAAAGAAAAACGAGGTAGTAATTATGCTATCATCAATGCAACACGAAGCAAAAATTAGTGATAGTGCAAAGAAAAAACCCGAAATCATCGAGTTTTATAACTGGTCTAAAACTTGAGTAGACAGGATGGATAAAATGTTTGGTAGATATACAACAAAAAGATCAACTCAACGATAGTCTCTAGCATTTTTTTACAATATTCTCGATATTGCCTGCGTTGCAGCATTTATTCTGTATTATGAGAATAATAAAATGCTTGTTAAAAAATCGTATGAACGACGCTTATCGGCAGTTGGGCAGAGAGCTGTGTACTCCATTCGTTGAAAATCGTGCGAATAATGCACAAATTATGAGGCATTTCTCAACGAAAGTGGTGATTGCATCTCTTCTTGGTCGAGCTGTCAATCCAAATGCGCAGCCAACATCATCTGTATCATTGAGATCTCAGAAGCAGCGCGATTCAACTTGAAGGAAAAATATTACTGGTGTATGCTAGGAATGTCTTCAAAGTGAATTCAAAAAACGTCGCAAAACTAAAAAAATATGTTCAGTATGTGAGAAAGCTAGTTGTGATGAACACTGTATTACAACCACGACATGTGAAGGATGTACAGAATAATTTAATATACTTTAATTCTTATATAGAACTGTATCATAATAAATAAAACAATATAAATTAACAAATAGTAAAAAAAATAGCAAATAATATTACCAAAATAAATAAAAACGGAGTTATTTTGTTCTAACTAACTATTTTTGTTTTTGTTTATAATAAGAATTATTGTTAAAATAAAAGAAATTGTAAACTATATTGTCTATTATTAATTTAAAAATATAATTATCTGAATACTTTGATAAATAATCTCTTAAGTGTGTGTAAACCAGTCATTTATATATATATAAATCTCAGCGGTTACCCGGGTACCTGGTTATTGAACGGAGGGGGTATCAAGTTTGATAGTTAATAACTTTTATTAAATAATTGATTCTAAAAAATTTTGACGAAAAATGGGTGTCAAATAACTTTAGTTTTGGAGATCCAGGCGGCCATACATTTTTTTTGAGGAGGAGTTAAGAAAAATTGAAATGGATACCCGGGTACCCGGGTACCCGGTCATTGACCGGACGATTAAACGCGTTTTTGCCAAAACATTTTACAAATTTGCTTAAGTGATTACTTAGAGACTAATATGTATTATATATATACAAGTATTTTATATGATCACCATTGTGTCTCTGTTCAGGGTATAAGCAAGGTAATGGCTTAACTAAAAAGGATTCCCGAAAAGTGCCAAAAAAACGGACACTGTCCACTAATGTATTATATAGGCCGAAAAGTCATTGGACTGATTGGGAGTTTGCGATAAACAAAAAATCTTTACCCATCTCTCGGAGTACTAAATTTAACTAAAACACGCTAAAAGCTTAAAAACATTTTATCGTTCTCAAGCGATTTCTCTCCAAGCGACACTACCTGTAACACTGCTACTTTCTGTTTGCAATGGATTTAAGTGAATTTCGCCGAAAGTCGTCGAAAGCGCCACAAAACGCACAGCCGTCCGACAAGATTTTATGAGTCATTTTTGAGATTTGCAAGGATTTATCTTCAGCGACTACCTCGAACATGAAAAAACAATAAATAAGCATTATTCCTGTTCCTTAATGGATCGATTTAACTTGTTGCAATGGAGTTATTTCGAATATCAATTTCCCACTTAGAAGCCATTCTCTAATACTGCTGCGACAAAAATGACTAGCTTGCTTAAAGACAATATTAAAATATAAAAAATATTTATACGCTTAGAAATTAGTTCAACTGTTTAGTTTTATTTTTAATAATTTTCATAATTTTTCTTTTTTTTTGTGCAAATATTTTTTTTGTTTTAATATAAAATATTTATTTTATCCATTCGTTTGGTTGTCCTGGAGGTATATTGTTACGCACTTTCCACATAACCAACTCCAAACAGGCACGAGAGTCTTCCGCACTGTCATGACCGTTGTTGCCACATTGAATATCGCGCTTTAAATATTCTTTAGTCAGATTCTTAAGCGAATGACGATATGGAAAGCCTAATGGGTGTGGGAACTCGTCTGCTGTGTCGACTACCGCTTTATGAACAATCTTCAGCACACGCAAATCGTTCTCCAAGCTATGACCAATGAGTATGGTATCGGCATCGATAAGTTGCAGCAAATCCTTTTGAACTTCGGCAAAGGTTTTCAAATTTTTGTTTTGGTTTTTACATAGATCCTTTGCAGTTATGCCTGAGAAGCGTGTACAATAATCGACAACTTCACATGTCGGCTTCACAAAATGGTCATATACCACTTGACCATCGTAACCAACTAACGATACTTTGGCCACTTCGAGTCCACGACTGGTGTAACACATTTCGCAATCCAGTGCATACACTTTGGCTTCAACATCCGATTTATGAGGGCGTGGTTGTGTGCACAGGAAATCTTCATAGGGTCCGTTTTTCCCTTCAATAATCCCGTTCCACACGTGCTGCTTGTAACGATCGCAACCCTCTGAGTTTCTCTCACCCCCGCAGCAAGTAAACCTCTCCTTAAACTTTCCCCAATGAAATATGCACTCTTCTTTGAAAAAATACTCCCCCGAAACATCCACGTGGAAGGGTCGATCACAGCGTACGCAAATATGTTCCAATGAACATCGGCTCTTTGGGCGGTTTCGTCGCTTAAATCGGTGCAAGTAGATCGAGACAGAGCCATCTTCACATTCCAATGGGTAGCCATAGGATAATAAATAATATGGTGCCAAGATATGCGGACGTAAGCGTTTTACGAACTCGACTTCTGATAAATTGAGTTTTTTATACTGATCTAATGGTGGCAAGGTTTTTGACAGTACCGCAACATTATAGCTTTCGGTATTTTGAAGTTTGAATTTTTTTTCTGAAAGACTTTCTAACTTCTTCGTAAGTTCTGCTTCTTTTTGATCGAGTTCTTCTTGTTGTTTTGATAGCTCTTCAATTTGTTTCCTCATTTCTTCTTTCTGATGTATTAGTTGATTTGTAGCGATCTTCACTAATACTTGTCTTACCTTTAAGAAATTCAATTTTAGATTTGTAGCCAAAGGTTTACGCTCCTCTTGTAACCAGTCAACTAGTCCAGGTTTCTGGAAGCTTTGTTTCAAAATCAAATTTTTAGACTGTTCCTCAAAATTATTCATGTTTTAATTTTTTCGTTCTTTGTGAGTATTTAGATGGGAAGTTGCTTAGTATTTTTTCGTTAAGATTTATGTTTTAAATAATAATAAAAAACAACCGCTTTTATATAGTTTTCGGTGGAGTTATTAATAGCAGATATTAGATGGCTTTTTAGCTGATTTTTCCTTAAGAAGAATGTGGCGCTATCGTAGTAGAAACGATACTAGATTTTCGAAAGGATTGTCGCTTCTTTTATAGGTGACTCTCAGTCATTCGGCACACATTGCAGGTAGACACAGGTAACGAAGTTGATTCAGGAGATTTAACTGCGTTCGGCTTAATCCTTCGGCTTCCAAGAACTTGTTTGGTCGTACGTTCGGCTTGATCCTTCGGCTCTTCGTGTTAATCTTATTTTTGAACCTTCGCAGAACTTGATTTTGTCTTAGTCAACTACCTGTGCATGATCGGGTAATGTAATCCTTTGATTTAGATTTTTCTGTTATCTAATTTTATTTTTATCTTGTGAAATAATGATGTCAAACTTTATCTGTAATCTCGTACTTTTTTATTTGGGTCGTTGAAATTTTATGTAACAAAAGGATCAATCATTTTACAGACAATACCTTTAACTTTTGTGGAAGTTATTTTTAGTGTTAACTGAAAGGTGTAATTATGATGAAAAAGGGCTCATGGCCTCGAATGGAAGGATAATGTTCTGATTCTTAGGTATTTCCTTAGTTCGAAATCATTACGAAACTTAATTTTAAACAATATGTGGAAAGAATAAACTAAAATTAAGAATAGTTCACCTTGAACTTGTAGGCCAAATAATATTTTAAATAAAACAAAATAATTTATGGAATTTTAGTGTTTTATTGAGAAGTGCAAATTCTATTAGTCAAATTCTTGCATCTCATTAAAGAAATTGTCCGAAAAAATTTATGGCAATTTTGCTTCAAAACGTTGAATTTTTAAAACCTCTATTGATTTTTGCTTTTCCCAACAAACGTTTGCCGCTTGAAACTCGTTTCGACTTGAAAAGTCCAATTTTTGACGACCCGTTCGAGCATTTCCACTAGTAACTGGCGAATTGAACGAGTGATGTATTGCTCCAAAGCCTGAACCGAAGCAAGATTGTCCGCATAGACTTTAAACTTTACATATCCCCACAGGTAAAGGTCTAACGGTATGATATCGCACGATCTTGATGGCCAATCGACCGGCTCAAAACGTGAAATGTTCTCTCGATAAATCCATTGATTGATACGATGTATGAGAAGTGGCGCCGTCTTGTTGAAACTAAATGTAGCCAGGATCACGACCTTCAGGCATTAAACAGTCGGTTATATGGTTGACGATTACGTTTTTACTGGCCACACCAATCCGTTATTATTTCTGGATAAAATAGCAGCTCTTGAATCTTTTCAAGTTGCTCATCGTCCCAAATACGGTAATTTTTCGAATCTGCTTGGAACTTTTCAAGAGCCCTTAGAGCAAAGCGATGTCGCTTAGGAAAGTCAATCGACTCCAGTTCCTGCACAATCTGTACTTTGTACACTTTCAACTTAAGGGGGTATTCTAGTCTAGAAGCATGAATTTCAGGTAATTTTTAAAGTGTCGTAAAAAAAGGCAATTAATATTTTTACTATCCATTTTTTTTATTAGTTATTTGTTAATTTTAGAAGAGTAAAGAAAAAAATTAAAAACTAAAAAAAGTAAAAAAAGTAAAAAAATTCAAAAATTATGAGCTGACAAAGTGGGGGGGTCTCTAAAACTTTCCACGTGACCATACCCATGATTTCAACCCTCCTAGTTATCTGAAACCAAAAAAAAAAAGATTATTAATCTAAAATAATGTCGCAGTGGTCGGAACTACGGAAAAGTGGGAAACATTTTTTTTTCACAAAATGGCGACTGCCTGAAAAAAAAAAATTTTTTATTACTTTTTCTGACTATTTCGAATTTTTTAAAAATAATAAAAATTTAGGGATGGGGCTAGTGCCAACTATAGACAAGCCTATAAAGAAAACTCTATACAAATTTCAAGTAAATCGGTCCAGTAGAACCTGAGAAATCGTGGGCATCGTTCCGAAAAAGTCAGTTTTGAGAAAAATGCGTATAAAGTTTCACGTTCCGGCCGAACCAGTTTGGATGCCGGGTCAGAAAAATGCCTTTATCTCCGAAAATAATTTGAATTTTGAAAAATCCTCTTGTACACATATTCTTGAATAGTTAAACTTTGAAAATATAAAAAAAATTTCGATGTTTTTAAATTTCCAGACTAGCATACCCCCTTAAAATCTCGACGTAAATTACGCTAGGTCATTCCATACGTCAGTCCGAGTTACTTTGAATGGCGCCGAATCGTCTCTCCACGGTTTTTGTGTACACTCCCAGCTACGTCTGCTATATTTTCTTCATTGCTTGCTGGATGTGGTCTATTCGCTCGAATGTTATCCAATAATGAATGCTGGGAGTATAGTATACTCAGTAGGCCGATTATATTGACCATAAGTTGAGCGAAGTGTGCGAAACACATTCTTTATAATACAGGAATTTTTGTAATAAAATTGAACGATTTGTAAACGTTGTTTTTCCATGACGAAAGGTCAAACAATACTGAACAAAAATAACATGACAGCTTTACGCGATTCACGCGTGGTCTGTAAGAGCAAGGCAATTGAAAAAAGGTACCACTACTCGGATCACCCGTTATTAAACTGTTTTTTTTTTTTCATAAAAAAGTAGTTTGCAAAAAATTATGAAAATTTGGGTTCTAGTTCCGGCGCTAGCCATCTAAAGACATATTAAAATTCTATTTGTTTTTTATTCTTGTTTTTTTTTTTTTAATTTTTTACTTTTATCATATACAAAAAAGATTTTTTTTAATTCTATACAGTCAAAGAAATGATACAAAAATGTTTTTTTAAGGCAGTCGCCATTTTGTGAAAAAAAATTTCTAACTCTTTAGTAGAACCAGGCATTGTGACATTATTCTATATTATTATGTTTTTTTGATAAGAGGACTGAACACGTCGATATGCTCACTTACAGACCCCCTACTTCAGCAGCCGCTAATTTTTAGTTTTTAAAATTTTTTTTAGATTTTTTCTGTATTCTTATAATGTTAATAGTAATAGCAAAAATAGTAATTGCCCCTTTACGAGACTTCAAAAATCACCTGAAAGTCATGCCTCCAGACAAATCGGTAATAAAATCTGTCAATACATTAATTGCTTTTAATTCAAATCATTTCGATTAACAATTAATTGTAATAATCTCATTTTCGAAATCACCTGTTAGACGCTTGAAACGAAAATTCGAAATCTGATGAAACTGCAGAAACTAAAAATAAAATTCAATTTCACTTTGCAACGCGATTACTTACTTTTCATGGCATTTTTGCGCCCACCTTTTGTTTAGATTTCGAATTTTCATTGTACAACGGATGAAGAAAGAACGCTTGACCTCACCTATTTTAGCTGCGGCTCGCCGCAAACATGCATAAACCAATCATTACTTTTGCTGAATTTCATTTTACTAATATTTTATTGTTGTTTTTGCATAAACGCTAAAAACGACTTTCTTGGCATTTGCGAATATTTCGATTATTCTAATTTTCAAGTAAATAAATAAACAGACGAGAGGAATTGAAAACGCTAAACAAAGTGAAATTAAACAAAAGTCAGCATTGTTGTTGTTATTGTTGCTGCTTTGGTTGCACATCAACGTCGCCATCAATTTGATTCAAACTCAATTCAACGCCGCGCAGGCAAATAGTTGTCTTCAATCAATGGCAGCGAGTGAATAATTTGGGTAGACAGGCGGTTGGTGGGGGGTGGTGAGCTGGCGGACAGCAGTGTGGGCGGTCACTGTGCCGCTGAGGTAGCCAAATTTACTTAACGATTGCAGATATGTGTGTGATTGTGTGTTGCAAATCGATTTGATCTTTAAGTGCGATATCAGCTCAGCAACGCCGCGAATTAGCGCGAAATATCAAAAATTGCAAAAAAAAAAATGCAGCCACCGCTGATTGCTGCGCCAAGAGTGTCTATTGCAGTGGAAGAGTGTCCATCCAACTCAATTGCAGACAGCGGAAGCAACACAATGAAATGTCACAGACGATGGCAGTGGGTTGGTGGCCCTATCAGGCAAATGCCTGGGAATCCGCACACCAACAGCGGCAGCAACATTCAACACAGTTGTGTTATGTTTCTGCAACTGCAGCAGTGCAACATAGCTGAGCCAAGCCACAAAGGCCAAAAAAATGCAAAAAAGCTGAGAAAATGCTTTGACATTGATTGACACAATCGAGCGCACGATATTTAAATGATCGCCTGTCGTGGCCCGTCGGGGACAAGTCAACGCTGTTGTCAAGCAATGCCATAACATTAATACTCGGCGGCAATAAGAGATGCGAAAAGTGTGTGCAAATGTATCAAACAGCTGTAGGAAACCACTCCAACACTGTGGCAAGAACCACAGCAGCGGCTGCCACAGTTGAAGTTGATTGTCATCATAGCTGCCGCTGTCATCGTGGTCGCGGTCGGCGTTACTATAATCCTCAGCTTATCGCATTCAATGTTTGTGGCATTCATACATGTAAATATGTATATATAACTGTACAGTGTGTGATTTTTAGTTAGAAGTGGTTTTGTCCGTAATAAATTAAAATTATTTTAAATTTGTCATTGCAACGTCGTTTCGCAGCTCGGGCCTATGTTATAGATAAAGATTAAGTTCAAGCGTTCGACCTTCGATAGATGATTTTCACCTTAACTCTAATATCAATAACAGCTCTTCTTCTTCTTAATTGGCGCAGACACCGCTTACGCGATTATAGCCGAGTTAACAACCGCGCGCCAGTCGTTTCTTCTTTTCGCTACGTGGCGCCAATTGGATATTCCAAGCGAAGCCAGGTCCTTTTCCACTTGGTCCTTCCAACGGAGTGGAGGTCTTCCTCTTCCTCTGCTTCCCCCGGCGGGTACTGCGTCGAATACTTTCAGAGCTGGAGTGTTTTCGTCCATCCGGACAACTTGACCTAGCCAGCGTAGCCGCTGTCTTTTAATTCGCTGAACTATGTCAATGTCGTCGTACATCTCGTACAGCTCATCGTTCCATCGAATGCGATATTCGCCGTGGCCAACGCGCAAAGGACCATAAATCTTTCGCAGAACTTTTCTCTCGAAAACTCGCAACGTCGACTCAGCCGTTGCTCACTTCGTCCAAGACTCATGGGCCTAGCTTCTTGTGCAAATTGCCTGAAAAAAAAAAACGATCGCAGGGAAGAAATTTTCGTCGATAGAAGAGGCCTATTTTGAAGCAAAGAACAAACCGGGAGTTCGAAAATCTTTACATTAGATGTATGGGGGAGTATTGACCCATTTCACACACGGACTTACTATTATCAGGAAGGAATTTTCACCAAATTTCGATTATACATATATCGCACACATTGACCGATATTGTTAGTGAAAAGTCTACTATAGGTACAGTGGCCTAAATATTCGGCGCCTAGGGCGTTGAACAGTTTTTGTTGGACTTAAGGTGATATACTTGAAAGGCATTATTCATGCATGATTTATCCCGTTATATTTGGGTACTGGAAAGTGAAAGAAACAGATGGAATTTGAAATTGTGTTATGACAACGAGAACAGCGGGTTATTTCGTAAATTTTTACTCTGGAATACAAAGATATCAAAGAAATATCACATACCAAATTTGGTTGAAATTGGTCAAGCGGGTCTTGCGGTATGTGAGTTCACATAAAAGTGGGCGGAGCCACGCCCATCGTCAAATTTAAATCTCGCCTTCTCTAAAGGCCGCTCAAACCATCCCGAGGAAAATTTAGTAACTGAAAGTTTAAAAACTAACTTTACTTGACATGCCCTCCAAACATAATTCGAATTCAGACGTTGCTTTAGCTAATAAAAAGACTATATCGAGACCTTGAGCGAAATTTGTGTTATCTATTCTACGAAAATCCAACAAGTTTTTCGTAAACCTACTGATTGTCTCTGTTACTCTTGACCAATCAATATACTTCCAATTAATTTTAGGCCACCCTCAACTTGAAAGTTATTTCCAATCCAAAAATCCATAAAAATCGCAAGACTTTCTAAATCACATTCCGATTTCTTTAATAATTTATATAATATAGTCTAAACAGTCGTAATCTGCTCGTGTTAAGTACTTTATTTATTTTTTGACCGCAATGCTTCGTTTTACACGTACATGTATAATGAATAACCGAAAAATATCAGAGACACAAACCACGTTGACTAACCAATGCTTACACTGCATACGAATTCATCAGCTGTTCTATTTTACACATATTTCAGGGCGTGTAACCTTTAATTTCTAATAATTCTTAATTAAACAAATCTTAAAATTTCTTTAATATATAATTTAAAAACACGAATCTCTGCGCGTTATTTAAAACGAAATTACATCCAAAATCTCTCAGTGAGCGTTATAACATCAACTCAACATGATGGCAGCACCATCAACAGCTGATCAACTGTCTGATTATTACTTTTGTTTTGTTGTATCACTGCGTACTCGCATTTCTCCATTAAAAAAGAGAAAAAAATAAATTAATATTAATTTATTGTCACATTGTTTGCAGAAAATTTTGTGTTAAAAGCGTTCGAACAAAAGTATAAAATGTTTTGAAACATTCCTAATTGGTCGATGGTGAGCACACGTTTGTGTACGTGAATTAGATGCGAATAAGTCATAGTAAACTTTGAGAGTCGCTATGTCACAGCAAATTCACCAGCTAGTGTGCCAGCAGTGAACTTTACACAGCAATCAGAGAGCAAAGGACAATGTGGCCACGATTCCTTGGCCGACGTATCCTTTATATAACCATCACATTACTTGCCCTAATATTTTTACTAACGAATTTACTTAAGGTAAGTGTTTTATCACGTATATACACACAAGGAAATTGTCTCATCTCCCTTCATTACTCATAAACAGTTTGGCGGTCTACGCGCACTGCATGCGGACAATGTGCTTACCGTGCAACGCACACGCCCACTCATTTGGCGAACACTACAGGAACACCTACTGCCCGAGGAGTCACAGAATCGCACCAACGACCCAGACATACACTGCCGCAATTCGGTGCAAGGACGCGATTTGCTCGTCGATGATCGCGGTTTCCTTTGCCGACGCGAACATCTCTTATTGCCCAGCAATTGCTGTGACATCGAAGTGCCCGAAACACAATATTACACATGCGATACATGCAATACAACAACACATTGCTGTGATATATACGAATATTGTGTCTCTTGCTGCCTACATCCCTCGAAACGTGCACTGTTGGAGCTAGTGTTGCGCACAATAACTGGACGTCAGGCAGCTGTCTATGCGCATGTCGAGGATCATTTCGAATTGTGTTTGGTCAAGTGTCGCACGAACTCACATTCTGTGGCGCATGAGAACAAGTATCGTGATGGCATGCCCAAATATTGTTATGGACAGACAGAAGCACATGAATCACAACGGGAAGTGTCGGGTGGTGTGGCACGTTGATTGTGCCACAGTAGTTTAAACAAAAGTGAAAGTGACAAATCCGTTGATTTAAAAGTGTTTTGTGTATTAACGACTGAAGTCTATTAAGTTGCTTAGAATTATAGACACAACCAAGGTGGCTTTACGTGCGGTTATAGGGCTAAACAAAAATACAAAAATACGCTTTAGAAGAAATGCTAATGTTTTGTGTGAATGATGAGATGCCTGTAGTATATTTGAAGTGTAGTGTTTGTATGCAAGTAGAGCTGTTGGAAGACAGCTAGAAATCATGGTAAAGCTAACAAATGACACACATGAGAGTGTTTTATTAAAACAAAAATAATACTAATAATCAACGAAAATTACCATGACAATTGAGGATTAAGTATTAAAATAGAATATAGCAGTAAATTAAATTAATATTTTTAAGTACCAGGTATATAGACTTAAGTGCGTTAGATTTATTTAACTAACTTTCAAATAATACTCTCAAAAGCTTTTGTTTAGCAAAAGTATAAAAATATTGTAATAATATTAATCACATTAATAAATATAGAATTTAATTTTTTACACCTTACTTACGTTTTTCATATTGAAAGTATTTAGAAGACTTCATAATTGGACAGTAGCAGTAGTTAAATTGATGCTTTGAGGTTAATGCTTCGAAATATAGTCGTATTCATGTCAGTTTAACGGACGGACCGACACTTACTGTATGTATGGCAGCTATATATTATTCCGTTCTTTTTCGGAGGTTAAAAAGTTGCCTTGGGCAATAA
Source organism: Bactrocera zonata (assembly GCA_037783105.1). NCBI lineage: Eukaryota > Metazoa > Arthropoda > Insecta > Diptera > Tephritidae > Bactrocera > Bactrocera zonata. The sequence continues at coordinate 242,286 of JBAWJQ010004602.1, read as the reverse complement.
TCCTTGCCAAATTTTGTGAATATATTTTATCAAATAAAAAAGTCTTCCATAGGAGGTCTTGGTTTTGATCGATCATTTTTTTTTTTTTTTTGTTATGTCCGAGGTATATAAAATTACCAAAACAACAAACATTTCTGTTTTAATCAAAATAAATCAAAATAAAAAAATAAATATGTTTCAATTTATTCATTCCCTTCAGACATTGATATATTTTTCTGCAAGTTTTATTTCAATTTCAAGAGAACAACATGAACTGCTTACGCCATCACCGTTACGATTGTGGGATATGTCATGAGGATTCACCGAGGGTTTCCAATTGCAATATCAATTTACTATCGCTGGATGAGATTGTGCAAGTTATGCAGAAAGTAGTAAATGACACGGTCTGTACTGCGCTGCAATGGATATTGAGTGATGTTACTGGTGAATATTTCTATCCTGATCCGAAAATTGTACCCGATACCAGAGAGGACTATCCAGACTATCTTAGCTTTGATGCTATATATAAGGAGAAGTGTATTAATTGGGTTAATATACAGGACTTTTCGGTAAACGAAATATTCCAGCAAGTACGCGATTATATATATCTCTGGAATTTATCGGAATGTACGAAATTTACGCTCGCCATCAATGACAAAGCTACTATTATACCAAATAAAGGTTCGAGATACTTTCTAGATGCCACATTTTCGAAACCCACACCGGCTTGCCCCAACCCTTTAGCGGTGGCTAATGTACATTTCACCGCTATTGTGCCAGCACACCTGCCTAAACATTTCCCCGTTAAAGTAATGTACCGTTTTGAGGGTTATCATCGACAGTATCATACGCATGGTCGGCATGAAGTGCGTAGCAAGGATTTTCAGCGATACTTCATCGATTCGATATTGCAAACAAAGTTAATATTCTATTCGAAAATATTCGAATGTCGTCATCCACATGTGAAATTGAACAAAAGTCCACTATTAGCTGATGAAGCAGAGGAGGAAGATGATACTAAAGGCTTCGGCAGTGATAAATCTGATGATGATGAAGACGTATCAAGGAAAGAACAGACAGATGTGTTAAGCTTGATTAGCACGCTTTTGAAGAAGTGAGCAAAAACTGTGTAGATGATGAACTTAGACTGGATAAGATTATGGAAAAATATGTGTTCGTATTATCCAACTATTTTGACTGAATCTGTCGATTTTGTTTTATAATATGCATGTAGCGAGCGAAATTTCGAGAATATTATATTTTGAAATTGTTTTGAGATGTCGAATTGGAATTACTAGAATTGGTTTACACTGATACATTCTGTGCTATTGGGTTCTTGACTCTCTGATTGCAGCCTGAGTTCTAGAAAGATTTATATGAGTTCCTAAAGCTTTTGGTGCCAAATTGGTTAGGTTGTGCTTCTGTGGTTTGATGTGGGGTTAAGGTGAGATTAGGAAGAATTTAATCTCCTGACCATGACAAAAGACCTGGATAAGTCCGTTCCCCGATAATCGGGTCTACGTATCCGGAAAGGACTCGGATTTTAAATCGACCAAGGACTGTCAAGACGCAGGTTTCTGCCGTTACAACAACAATAACAACCTGGATAAGTCGAATGTTACGAAAATTCTCCAAAGTTTTTCTATCGCAGAAACCATACATTTTCTACGATGTTAGACCACCGAAACCGATGTGGTTTGTTACCCCAAGAAGCAAGAGTGATCTTTACGCAACTTCTTGCTGGACACCGTAGGAGATATTAAATTCTGTACTGTACTGAATATATGTCCCGCATGACTCTAACCACTTCTTTGCATGCCCAGCGAACCCAACTCATCCAACATCCTTTTCCCTATGACCTGACCCCGTCCAAATAGTACGTTTTCTGGTCCTGTCATTAGATGACATACAACCCGAATCTACCACTCAAGTGGGAACTAGATAACCGCTACAACCAGAACAACAACAAAGTCATGAGGATCATGCCTAACATTTCTTAGATATATATGACAGGATTAAGTCTGAATATGTCAGAACTTAGTACTCAAAACATTTATCTTTAAATTGTTATGACACTAGTGATCTTTAATCTTCATATTAACAAATACCGAGCATTACATCCGTACAAATTTAACAATTTTCTTAGTAGTTTTGCGCAGCAACACTTTGCCCAGTGGCTGACCAAAGCCCTCGTACTGCTGATAAACGTGCAAGCCGCGCACAACTGTGGCATGAACCACGCCGCGTAAGCGTTGGTCCATGTAAGGTGTAGCCTAAGTTGAAAAAATATTCAAAAATAAATGAAATCTAGTCTCGAAAACTTCAGATACCTTATTGGTGGAGAAAAGCATATCTGCCGACACGTTGAATTCCTCTTCGGGGTCCCATATGCAAAAGTCGGCATCATAACCCTCTTCAATTTTGCTTTTGAAACTCGATAAACCACAAAGCACGGCGGGGTTTTGACACATTAGACGATAAATGTGCTCCATGCCGAGCCCTTGTGCCTGACACTGTGTCCAAACTATTGAGAGACCCAATTGCAATGACGAAATACCCGGCCAGGCATTCAAAAAATTGCCACGTGCGCGACCGTAGTTCAAACACTTAACGCCCGGCGTCGCTGGCGAGTGATTGGAGGCGATAATGTCCAAACAGCCATTCTTCAAAGCTTCCCACAGCGCTGGTTGATTGGATTTGTTGCGTATTGGTGGTTGGGCTTTGAATTCCGTGTGACAATCCTCGATTTGCTCGGCGGACAGCGTCAAATAGTGTGGACAGGTTTCGACAGTAAGATTCGCGCCAGCGCGTTTACTTTGCGCCACAATGGGTAGCACATCTGCGGAACTCACATTCATGATATGCATATGCTTGCTAGAAAATCTTGGGTTCAATAGCAGTTTCACATATTTTTTACAGTCCGACATACCCCTTATACGCAGTGGCCAATTGACTGATCAATTGCACGGCATTTACCTCCATTTCGGCAGGACGTGTACGCGAGAAGGACTCATATTTTTTGGGTTCCTCCTCATCAGGTCCGATGGGAGTCTTCAATGGAAGTTCAGCATTGAACTAAAAATTAAACAAACTTTTATTTTCGCGTTTTTTAAAACTTTTTGCGCTTTCGAGTTTCTTACGGCCACAACGGTTCCGTCTTCTAGTTTTTCGATCACCGCCTCCAGCTCCTTTCGATTGATGGCGGGAAAAGCATCACCAACTGGCGCCGGTGTAGGCGAAAGCGTGCATTGCAGGCCTATAACACCGGCGGCTAATAGTGGTTCGACTTCCTGGGCATTCTCGGGCACTAATCCACCCCAAAAACCGACATCCACATAAATCTTTCCACGCGCCACACCGGTTTTTGTCTTTAACGCCGAGACGCTGGTTGTTGGCGGTATAGTGTTACTAAAAAAACGTTTTTTTGTTTAAGGAATTTTCGTGCTTCGCCTCATCTTAATAACAAAAGTATTTTTTTTACGTACGTCGGCCGATCAATGATCGTTGTAAAACCGCCGGCAGCTGCTGCTTTCGTTGCTGTCACAAATCCCTCCCAATCTTTACGTCCCGGTTCGCTGATGTTTACATTGGCGTCTATCAGACCCGGCATAAGCACTTTGTCACCAAAGTCATAGACCTACGACAAATCAAAACAAATAGAGCGCATTCGTATAGAGTTCAGTTCAACCGCCTGTTAGCCGGCAAAACAATACAAATCGGATTTCACTTTCACTCTCTTCGCCGCTCTTTCGCGCTCTCGTTAAACTCACCGCTTCCGACTCCGTGTTGTAGACATAAGTATTCACTTCTTGTGCAGTGCGCAAGACCTTACGTATTATGCCCTCTGTGTCCACGATAATGCCACCGTTCAAGAAGCCCTGCTCGGTGCCAAGGAAAATACGTTTGCTGAGGAAAAGCAAATCCATTTCACAATTGAAGTATGCACAATCAGTACACTTTTTCGGTTAGTTATTAAATTTTTTACGTTTCTTCGGTTTCCTGGATTTCTATAACTCCTTAATTGAAAGCGAATATATAAAATTTATTTTCTTCTCTGTGCTATATTTAGAAAGCTCTCTTGATTTATGTACTTCCACGCGCGGTCACCGAAAAACACTGAATGATCACTGTGCACTGAGCAAGTGAAACCATTTCACTTTACTTATGAAAAGCTCCAAAGCTTTCTTTGTGGTGAAATTCTTAAAGAGCTTATTTGAGGTGAGTTTTGAGTATTTTTCAAATATGAATCAGAAACTAACGAGGTTTCATTTAAAGTATTGTTTTCGTTAGGTTTAAATATGACTAATGATAAATCCTTCATTTAACGAGATTACCGGATTTCAGTGTAACCGCCTCTTCAAAGTTTTATAATTCCTTACTTTATCTTCATAAGAATGAAAAAGGTATGATAAGTATCTAAAACGGTTATGTTTGGGGAAGAAAAAGGATGAATAAGTGGTGCTAACCGAAATGTAATTATCAATACATCAACTGAGTCCAGTGAGTTCATCCTGTTTTTATAACTGAAATCCTCTCTACACATGGATTTCTTCACAATTAGAGAGGATAAGGCTTTCAAAGCCGATGGGATTCGCAGGAAATTTCAAAATCTATGATAAATTTTTGCCATCTGGTGGATTCCAGTAGTAAAAACCCAGATATTATATAGGGTAGACTCTATCTAAAAAATATTTCGAAGACTCTCTAAATCGAATGTAACTATAAAGCAGATAAATGAAAGTGCTTTGTATACCACAATGCCATCTCCTGAACTTTGAGAATAGAAGACGGTAGATATTTTCGACTCAGTTAAACGAGAGTTAGAGAAAACTGAAAAGAGATCGTTCTATTAATCAAGCCAAAGTAACTACGGTTTACTCTACCTTAGCAATCACAACCCTTAGAACATTAACTTCGGCTCCACCTGAGCGACAATGTCTTTCACAGGTGCATTTCTTACAACATAACAGGATATAAAACGATTTTTATCTTGATATTGATCGGTCAGTTTACAAGGCATCAAAATACTTGCAATAGAGTGAAAAATTTGTTCGAAAATTTCAAGTCAAAATTTTTTGCATATAAGAACTTGGCTTTTGATCCGTCAGTTTGTATGACAGCTATATCCTATTGTGATTCGATGACGCCGGTTCAAACGAAAAAAAGACAGCTCAGTAGAAAGGATGTGCGCGAGTTTTCAGATCGATGTCTCAAAAATTGAGAATCTAGTTCGCTAAATCGACGCCACTCGTCTCGATGCTCATTTGTAAATACTTGTTTAGATCTTCGACATTTTTTATGGGTGTTACCAACTTCGTGGCAAATTTAATTTACCCTGTTGAAACTATAATTAGATATATGAGGATACAAAAGTTCAAAATTCTAGTGTTCAAAGCGCCCATAAGTATGCAGTATCTAGAAAATATTTGCTTTCCTCAGGTAATGTTGATCTTTCGAATGAGTTTCTTTCATAAAACTGTTTCCCATATTATTAAAAGCTTCATTGAAAGAGTAACACCTCTCAACTGTGTGAAAGGAGAAAGGAAACTTAAATATTTATAGACAAAAATTATGTACATTAAAATAAAAATTACATACAGGCTTAAACACTTGAAAATGTAAACATAAATTGTGAATAATTTTTTTTACATTATGATTTTTCTATTTTCTGTTTGTATATTTCACTTGGAAATAGTAAAAAAAAGCAACAATACAACGAAAAATAAATTTACATATTTTTTGGCAGACAAAGACTAAGTCAAAGCGCATGTTTTTAGTGAAATATTATAGAAAATAACGGCAAAAAATCCTTAGCAACACTAAATTATTAGCAGCAATACGCGGCGCCTGTTGGTTCAATAAAACGAAGTGTAAACAAATGCCAATACATACACCCATACATATGTACGTGTGTTAACAGCTGTAAAGGCCGTGCTAAAGCATTTAAATAGGACATTTAGCGCAACATTCGCGATCCTTAATTGTTTTGATTGCGACGAACTCCACTTCGATAAGGATATTAGCAAATAAATCACAGCCCAACAACCGTTAAATATAGCATAATATCGTGAATCAAACAATTGAAATTGAATAGAATTGACTAAATGTATGGCAGGTGAGTTGAGTGCTTAAGTACAACAATACTAGATAAATAGTAGAGTAGCATAAGTTTGTGGCATATCTAACATACGCTGAGCGAAAAATCACTTATTAATTTAAAATACTTATTATATAAATGCATGTTATTTGAAATGTTTAAAAAATACAAATTGAAACGAACTCCACGCAGAGCGGGCAATGCGGTACCACACGAACGTATGCGCATAAGTTTTTGCACCGATTTGGACAAATCAGTTTTGGTGAATAATTTCGAGAAGCGCGGTTGGTCGCAAGTGAGTCCCGATGATGATTGGAATTTTTATTGGGCGAGCGTGCAGACGTGTCGGAATATTTTCAGCGTCGATAGCGGCTATCGCATGCACGACAATCAGTGAGTTATATGCTGTAGTTTTGTACTACAAATGTGCTTTATGTAACAATTAAAAAGTAATTATAAATTACTTACAGAATGATCAATCACTTTCCCAATCACTATGAGCTGTCGCGCAAGGATTTGTTGGTGAAAAATATTAAGCGTTATCGCAAGGATCTGGAGCGTGAAGGCAATCCACTGGCGGAGCGTTCTGAGCCAACAGCTGCCGGTGCGCCGCGTTATGTGTATTTGGATTTCGTGCCCATCACATTCGTATTGCCGGCGGGTAAAAGCATTTTAGCAATTATTATTTAAGCTGGCGCTTATTTCTTTATTTTTTACAAGCTTTATAGCATACTTATATAGTATATTTTACTGATATCCTTTCTAATAGATATTTTTTGACACACTTTATTTTGTATTTTGGGATTTTATTTACACAATACACTTATGTATTTTTACAGCTTATTTTTTATTGCACTTTTTTCTTTTATTTTACTAAAATATTAAAATTTACACTTTTTACATTTTATTTCATATTTTATTTTTGATTTACATCATTTACACTTTTTTTTTTACAAATAGCTCATATTTTACCCTTTATTACTTTATATTTTGCTATGTAATTTATTACTTTCGAATTTTTTACACATCTTATTTTCTTATTTTACTATTATATTTATAATTTACATTTATTGCATTTTATTTTAATTTTTCTAATAACACTTCTTACACTTTTTTACAAATAACTTATTTTTTTTATTAATTTTTACATTTTATTTTGCTATTTTATTTATAATTTGCACATTTTACACTTTTGTTACAAATATATTTTACGAAAGCTTACTTTTGCCTAAATTTTTTTTTACAAATTTAACTTTTTAAATTTTGCTATTTTATTTACAATTTTCACTTTTTTTATTTTTTTCTCTATTATTTCCTTTTTACTTTGCTATTTTATTTATTTACACACCCTTTGTCCCTTTTTTGCAAGCAACTTATTTTTTTCAACACATGATTTTTTTATTTAAAACGAAATACACTTTTACAGCTTTTTTTTAGGATATATCAAACTTTTTCCTTATTAACATATTTTATTTTCTTTTACACTTTTCACACATTTCACTTTTTTATTACGCTCTTTGGTTTACACCTTCTGCAACTACTTTTATTTTACTACTTTCTTTTTACACTCACCGTTTTTTATTGATTTATTTTAAATTTTATTTTTTTTAACGCATTATTAACACCTTTAATTATAGTTATATTTTTTAAATTTAATATATTTCTATCACTCAGAACTTTCGTCCATTATCGTCACATATTAATATGATTTATTGATTTCCATACATTTTATTATACTGTTTTGGCAAACACTTTTTGCACTTTTTCGAAATTTTTCCAATTGGAGTCCTCCGACTCTAATTTAAAATTAATAAAATTATTTTTAGATTACAATATGTTTGTTGAGGAATATCGCAAAAACCCACAAAGCACTTGGATAATGAAACCATGCGGCAAATCACAAGGCGCTGGCATTTTTCTCATAAACAAGTTGTCAAAATTGAAGCGCTGGTCACGCGAAGCAAAGGGTCCTTTCCATCAACAACTATCCAAAGAGAGTTATGTCATCTCCAAGTAAATGAGACACACTTTAATTTTATGCAATCACTTTTTAACGCCACTGTTTTCAAACACTAGATACATTGACAATCCGCTGCTAATTGGCGGCAAGAAATTCGACTTGCGGCTTTACGTGTTGGTCACCTCGTTTCGCCCACTAAAAGCATATCTATTCAAGCAGGGCTTTTGCCGCTTTTGCACAGTCAAATATGACACAAGCGTTACCGAGCTGGACAATATGTATGTGCATCTAACGAACGTGAGCGTGCAAAAGCATGGCGTAAGTAGGAAGTCTGCAATAATATAAAAAGTGTCAATACAACAAATATAAACGCACTTTACCGATTTCCTTTTACTTCCATACATACTTAATTTCATTTCCTTTTCCACCTTCCGTCTGAAGGGCGAATACAACAATCTGCACGGCGGCAAGTGGTCTGTGCAGAATTTAGCGCTCTACTTAGAGGGCACACGTGGCAAGGAGGTGACGGATCGCCTCTTCGGCTCAATTGCTTGGCTAATTGTGCATTCGTTGCGCGCTGTAGCTCCAGTGATGGCCAGCGATCGCCATTGCTTTGAGTGTTATGGCTACGATATAATAATCGACAACAATCTGAAGCCTTGGCTAGTGGAGGTGAATGCATCACCGTCGCTTACCTCAACAACAGTCACTGATCGCATACTAAAATATAAACTAATCGATAATATATTGTCTGTTGTGTTACCGCCAGACGGTGTACCCGAGTAAGTGCAAGAAAATTTCTTAATTTTACACGATTTTTACACTTTTCACGCGGAGCACGAAATGACGCCACGATTTTTGTACAATTCCAACGGTAAACTGTAAAGTGTAATGGCGTACTGTCAAAGTAGCGGAAATTTTGTGTGTGCGGATGTGTCAACATCTGTTTAGCAATGTTACCAACCGCGTGGTTTGCTGCTTGAATATGTTGTGATACCGGATAAAGTTAATGCAGTGCTCCGTTTGAATTTGAATTTGAATATATTTTTATTTGCTTTATTTTGTTGTTAATTATATTAGTATAAATTTTTTAAAGTAATGTTTGTTTTTCTGTAATAAAGCTTTGTTTTCTTATTTTCTTTAGCGTGCGTTGGAATAAAATACCTAGCGCCGATGCTTTGGGCAATTTCGATTTGCTGCTCGATGAGGAGCTGGCAGCACAAGAAGAACAAGCACAAACTGCACAGCCGAGCACGAAAGGCAGAGGCGGTGGCGGCAATCGTTGGAAGTGATAATGTGGTGTCATTTTGAAAAAGCTATATATTTTTTTATTTTATTTATTATTTTATTATAACAAAAGAAAATTGTTAAGTGAAAAATAAATAAAAGTTATCGATTACTTACGAGTTGGCTTTGTAGATGGATTAAAATATCAAAGTGAAGAAAAAACAAATGTTGAGGTTATTTTTCATAATTTATTAAGTATTATTTTTAATTAATTAATTTTTTTTAATTTAATTATTAATACTTTATATATTTAATTTTTTTTATATTTATTATTTAAAATTTGTTTCGTATACATTTTTATATAAAATTGGTTTTAAATTCTTTATGAGACAAATATAACAATATTTGCTGAACTTTTCATCCTTTATAAGGTTGAAATGCTATAGAAGTCTCATTTTAGTGTTTCTCAATGTTAATTGGCCATCCAAAGGTATTCGGGTTCTAAGCAACCGTTCCGATTTCTGACAAATCAAACGTCTTTACTTCAGCAGTATCCTCTAGAGTTGTTTTTAGCTATGTTTTACTGATACAACAACAACAAAAAGTAAAGGTCGCCATTCACTGAGCATTCATTGGAAATAATCTGGATGAACTCACATTTTTAAGAGACAAATGGCTGTAACCATGGCACCAGATTTCATCAAAAATGTATTTAGTCTTTTTTATGTCGCCAAAACAACAAAAACAGCAAGTGATGTAGACCTCTTTGTGCTAATCTTTGTCATCGCTTGCATTTTAATGCGTTTTTAACTTTAAAAGTCAAAAATAAATATTATTTCGACGTGGGTTGCCAGCGTGTTTCTTATTTGTAAAGAAATATGAAATATATTTTCTTAATTTTTTGGCTGAAATTGAAGCATAAATCTATTATAAGTCACATGCAATTAGTTTAGTTACTCAAACACCACAACAAATCACATAAACACAAATTACATTTATTTTAATATTTTTTCTTTATTATTAATTTGGACATAATTTTATTGTATCGTTTTAAATTTCTATTACTGGTAATTAACTTACATTTAAACGGGTTTTCAAATTACACTAATAACTTACAAAACTACGGAATTTATACTGAGCAATATTAGTCACTTAGTAGTAATTAAGGTTAAGTACATGTTTATATGTAAGTTTGTATGTAAAACTAATATTTTTAGAAGCTACTATTAAAGCTAAAGTAAACACAAACTAAACAAATATTTTTAAATGAAGATAATGGAAAAATTGGTATGAAAGAAATGGTAAAAAATAAAAAATAATTATAATATAAAAATAATTAATAATTATATTATAATAATAATAATAAGATTTAAAAAAAATAATAATATTATAAGAATAATAAACAAAAATTAGTTAAAAAATTAATATTATTATATTTTACCAACAAACAATAATAAAAACAAACAAAAAATCGCGCAGCGCATACAAAAATTAGTACTTTCACAAACACTTTTTAACCACGCTTAACAAAAAATTAATGAAATTAATTGCATTAAATGTAATTAAACATATATAGACATATATTTGAACAGTTATGTACGCGCTTATGTTATAAATGTCAGAAATGTTATGAAATCTTATGCTTTCACTTATATAAATTAAATTATAAATATTACAAATATTATTTACAAAGTGTTAACACACATACATAGAAATACATATGTTTTACACGCACAAAAATGTTAAAAAACAAATACATACATGTATATATGTACATAAATGAACAATGAGTGCGTTTGGTTGGTGTGCTAGAGCGTTGCGGCGGCGTTAAATGTGTGACTTAAAAGTTAGGTTAGGTTAAAGATGGCTTCATGGCGTCAAGACGTGCCGGAAATTGGTTGAAATTTTTTTTTTATGTGTAAGCATTTACGCAATGTTTTTTGTTATTTACAAAAATTTTTTTACAAAAAAATCGTGTTTACAAACAAACAGATAAAGCTGTAGACAAATTTTCTTCATTAAATTCAATTTCTGAACTTATAATTTTTCATTTATTTCGTTTTTAATGCAAATTAGTATTTACATTTTAATTTTTGTTACAAAATTTTGCTTTATCGGGAATTTTTTTTACGCGCAAGTGCGAAACTCTGTTGTATATAGTTGTTTTTGCATACTTTTGTCTATTATTTTTCGTTTTATATTTTATTTTAAATATTTTTCATTTTTTATATTTTATTTTAAATATCAAAAATATTGTACAAATGTATTTTTTTGTATATAAATTTAATTATTCTGCACTGTAAGTAATTTCCAACGCCTAGTTTGCGCTGCTTAAGTACAAAAAGAGTTAGTTGTTGGTATTTAGTAATATTTGTAAAATATTTTTGGAATGAAATTGTTCCCTCTTAACTTTTAATCAGAAAAACTTTAAGTAGAAAATAAGTTTTAAGCTTTTTCGTAAGCACAAGTGGCTACACTGAAACCAATTGGATTTTACTTTCACTGCGGCAGATGGAGTAGAGTACGAGTAGAAATTTCATTGTTATTGTTTATTGTTGAAAGTCAACATTCAGACATAATTGGACGAATTTTTTCGCAATTTTGTTATTTATATATAATAACTAGCAATAGCAAGAATTTATATTTTTGTAATATATCGCTTAAATTGCTGAATGGACGATCTTGCTGTGTCACAAATTATCAAAGAAATAATTTCAACATTATTCTATCCTTTGTAATATTTCGCTTTGCCATACTTTAGTGTCCAACACTGTGAAACAAAATAGTTGTTTGTTATTTCAACACTTCTGAGTGTTATTTAGTGCACTTCGGCATATTTAAATGGTATGAAAATTAGTAGTTAATGGTAACAAAATTTTTCTTTCAAATTCTTACAAACTTGGTTTATGCAGAGAGGCAGCAAAAAAGTAGACGGAAACTGGAATAAATTTGTAATAATAAAGCTTGCTGGATAATACAATACATACGCATAAATTAGCTACGGCAACGGCTTTTCAAGCTACGCATTATTATTTTCAAATATAAATATTATTTCCAAATATAAATTTATATGACAATATAAAATTTAAAAAAAAAACTAAATTTATTTTTAAATGTCAACTATTAATTTACGTTTGCGTTAAAAATAACGAAATTTGCATTTTTAGAACTTTAACCGTCACTTATAAGCACGCTAGCGTGTAGTATTCACTTTTAGGTTATATGTTTGAATTTTCAAAAATTAATTTATAACAAAAATTGTTTTCAAAGGTGTTAATTGCCGCGTTATAACGTAAAATAACAACATATGCTTGCCGGGAATGCTAAATATGCGCAAAGAAATAGCTAACAAGTAGTTATTATTATGAAAATAAGTATACACGCGCAATTTATTATTAGTTGTTGTTACAATAATTATAAATTAAACAAAAATACAGTAATTAATGCATAGTATATTTACGTATAAGCAAATTCTGTTATGCCATAACTTTAATTTGCTGCATTTTGGTGTCTTTGCATTATATATTAGACGCAGAAAATAAAATAAAATATTCCACATATTTTTTAAAGAAATGTAATATTTTTTAAAGAAAATTATATCGCTTTCTGACGTAAATAAATGTAAAACTACATATCTACGCGCTTGTTGGCATATTTTTGCTTTCTTTTAAACTTAATTTTACTGTTTAGTTCGCGCCTAACCTCACTTTGAGCAGTTGGCTCCTTAAAACTACTTCGTATATTTATGTATGTAGGGATTTTTTTCGTTTCGTTATTTTCTGTAATAAATTTACAATATATTCGATTTATTTTAACGCTATGCAGACAACATTGTTGCATATAAATATTTTTTAAATTAAAAACAATACTGTTCAAGCTGCAAACTATGCGAATGCTGCAACGGAATGTATGTTAGTGTATGCGTGTAATATTAAACGCTATATATAACTGTAAATTTCGCAGAATAGCTGCAACTACCGTTAGCGCTCACACTTTTCTTCTTCTTTTTTTTATTTTATACATATATAATTTAAACTTTAATTACTTAAGATATTTATGATTACAAATTCCACATTTTGTAATTGTATGCCAGCACTTGATAATTTTTTGTTGTTGTTTGTTTTGTTGCAGTCTCATGATTTAAGGATTTCGTACCAATTCCTGTGTGCCACATTGAACATAATTTATTTACAAATTTTCTTTTTCGCTCAGCCAATTTTTTTGTTACACGAACGCTTTTGTATTGTTGTTGACTTAGAAAACCGCCGAAGGCGACACACGCTTTAACACTCGGTGGCGAGGTAGAATATCTCCACCACATCCGAGTCCACATCCTCGTAGTCATTGTCGCCACCAGCGTTGCTGCCATCATCCATTCTGCCACCACTAACATCACACGCATCGCGCGCCAGCTCAGCGTACGCTGTATCACCAACCGGCGTGCGGTTTGCTTGCTCTACGCCACGCCTTGGGCGCAGCACCGGCACCTATAGTCACACTTTCGATGCGTGCGGCTGCGCGCCACCGCTAACGACTGCGCTCGCGAATTGCGGCTGCTGTTTCTGTACCGTTTGGTATGTGGGTTGTTGTGCGGTGATGGCCGCTGAGCTCTGATCGCGTATGGTCACGTGTGTGACGAAGGGACCGCGACTGCGCGCGCTGCTGTTGAGTGAGGCGGGCGAGAAGCCATTCATGCCGGCCACTTTCCAGTGTGGTTGCGCTTGTGGTGGTGGTCCAACTGTTTGCTGTTGTGCTTGTTGTTGTTGCTGTTGATGATGTTGATTGCTGCTGTTGTGTTGATGATGTGACTGCTGTTGTTGCTGCTGCTGCTGCTGCACGCCATTCACCGTTATCGGTGAGTGATGTCCGTTTTGCTTGAGGCTGCCATTGCGCAGCTGATGATGTTGCGCCGCCGCCGCAGCTGGACTCACACTGTGCTGCACCGTTTCGTATTCATAGTATGTGGATGTGGGTCGCAGCAGGCTGCTCTTGTCGGCAGCGCTGCCGCTGTTGCTCAACATGGCGGCGTGATGATGATGATGCTGCAAGTTGATGTCTTGTGAACGGGCGCTGCGTTGCGAATGGTAATGCTGATGACGGCGACTGCACCACCGAAAATGTACAGCGGCAAAGCGTAGGGCATGACGAAGCAAGGGCGCGGAGGTAGGTATATGCAAGAGAGAACGTTTACAGAAGGGAAAAATGGCATGAGTAATGTTGATGTGGTATGATAAAAATATATATAAATCTAAATATGTACATATGTATGTCTTGATAGCATAGCAAGGCGAGAAACACCTGAGGAAATGAAAATGAAAAAATAAAGCAAAGGTGAAGGCAAGCGTGTGGAGCAAAAAAGTGGGCGCATGCAAAATGTGTAATGAAAAAGTACGTACATATGAATGTGTGTGTGTAATAATAATACAAGTAAATAATGTGTGTGTGCTAATAAATAATATAATAATAATTAAAATAAAAAAATTTTTTAAAATTTTGTTTCTGCGGACATTAGAATGCAAGTAACCAATTAAGCGAAATTATATAATATAAAAGGGGTAAAATAATTGTTCTATAAAAAAATAATGCAACTACCGATATTTACAATATAAAATATAATGGTAGCTAATTAAATATTTTTGTTTACAAAATTGTATAAATTGTAATTGTACTAGAATCTAAAGATAATACAAAAAATTTCAATTTCTAAAACAAATGCAGCAATTTTATTTTTAATTTTTACAGACTTATTTTAAATATTTCGTGCTTTGATTGAGCAGTTTAGGCCTTCAACTCGAAGCTCGGGCTTATCTAAAATGGATTTTAAAGGCGCTGCTTCTAAAGTGAATTTTTCAAAGGGTTCTCAGAGGTTTGTCTTAGAGTCAAATAGCGGATACCATCGAAACCATAATATTGTAAGAAATAATTTATGTACTTCATATAGTTATCGGAAATGCAAAATGACGTAACATCACTTTTGATAACCACTCATATTGAAACAAAGTAAGAGTTTTGGTTATAAAGTGGTTATATATTGGTTATTATACCCGAGAGATTTTCGATTTTTTTTTTTTTTTAACGCAGTTCTGCATTTTAGATGAAGATATGCAATACTTTTATATAGATTAATTTTTTTCATCGTTTGAGAAGCTATGACCCTTTTGGTTCATCTCTTGATTAAGACAAATATGAAGGCTTTCACATTTAAGGGGTCAGTAGGGTAATCTGGGCTGTTCTTTCGACTTTTTTTCATAGAAATTTTTATTCTACAATAGAACTTGTTTCACATATCATGAGGTAGATCGTGGAATGTATAAACCATTTTTTTCGGAATTTTTTGATGGCATCTGTCGGAGAAATAACTGGGGAATGAGATGCGTTTTTTTTTTTAAATTTTTTTTTCGATGTTTTTTTACATAAATTTTGTCATAACATTGTCAATAAATTATAAAAAATTATGAAAAATTAAGCAAGTAAGCGGCATCTATGCCAAAAAAGAAGAAGAAAGTGCAAATTAAGAAAAAGTGATTTTTTTGGGAGTTGCTGTTTTTTAAAAAACCAAATATTAAACAGTTCTTCGGTAATTTATATTTAAAATAATTTTTTCGACTTTTGGATCTGCGACAATTTTAAGCAGAAAAATTTTCCACGCCTGCAGACAACTCTTTTCGCTTTTTTGATTTAAAGATTGAATAAAACGCTTAAAAAAGTTCACAAAAAAAAAAAAAAGAGAATCTTTCTGACGTGCAAGTGAATATAACCCTCTAAATCTCATTTCGGCAATGTGGGAAGTATTTATCAAGGCTTTAATTAATTCTTTGAGCTACAAAAGCAACAACATCAGTGTAAGACAACCGAAAAGTTAGAATTTGTTTGGTTATAATCGGGAATTGACGTCATGGACGTAGGCGAACATAGAATATGGAGAGTCCCACATATTTGAATTGTGGCAGTAGCTACTTTAACTTGTTTAGCAGTAAGAAATCTAGTCGCTTCGAAATCATTGGACCACTGAGAAAAGGTGTTCGCTAAGCAGGTTTATTGAGACCTTAAAAAAATGTGATTGGTATCAAGAAATAAGGTTGGTACGTCTTCTCTTGTGTATATACCACTTCTTTACCATTTGTATATATGAAAACCTCTTGTATATTATAACCGATCTCTGAACAAGGAAGTGTGCCTTTTTCATATGGCTGTTTTTAGAAAATTAGCACTGCAAATTTGTTCGCTAAATAGCTGAACATACAATCCTTTTGAATTGGGAATGTACAAAATCTATAAAGTTGGGTGAAATCGAACATAAACAGCCTTATTTTCTGTACCGAACTCCGATCTTAGAAAAAAAACAGCCCTTGGCCGGAGAAAATCCGTGTCACTTGCGGTAATGTAGAATCGGCTGACGTGCGAATTATTTTCGCGATGTTTTGATGCTAAAACAGTTGACTTTAAAGTTTTCTTGCTATGAAAAATTTATAGGTTATGTCTAACATTATAAAAAAAAATAGCTCAAGACTTACAAAATGAAAATAATATCCAATTGAATCAATCTAATTGTTAAGGGGTTATATACAGTTAGAATTTTCAAAAATAGTTTTTTTTTTTTTTCTTAAGTTCACATATATTTAAGAAATCATACAGAAAATTTAATATGGTTGTGGTGAATATTTTCGAAGTTCCATGCAAATTTGAAAAAATGTTTCAGAGTTTTTGGATGTGCATTCCAAACTTTAAACGCGTTTTTCTCAAAACAGTGTTTTCAAAGTCGGTGAAAAACATTACTCGAAAACGGCTAAGCCGATTAGTTTCAAATTTTAACACGAACTTCTTAAATATATTTTTTAGTAATTAATCGAAGTTTTCTCCCGTCGATAAATATTTTTTTCATAAACGAAAATTTTGGTCAAAAATTGATTTATCGATTTTTTTTTTTTTTTTTTTGAGAAACGGACATTTTTGGATCAATGGATTTAGAAGTTTCTCAAAAAAATTGCAAATTCGTTTTTTTCTGCCTTCTAACAGTATATTACCCTTTAAAGTGATTATTTAATTACGTAACAACGCTAGATATGCATCGTATAAAAAACAGTTACAGAGATAAGAAAAAATAAATAAATTTAATTAAATTAAAATATAATAATAATAATAAATTATTAATAAATACTTAAAAATAATAATTCTAGCAACTAAAACTAAACTAGTGTTTAAGAAAGCAATATGGCAATTACTTCAATTCAAAGCAAATCCAATCTTCCGATTTCAAACGCACATATCTAGGGGTAAAGCTGCAATAGGAACCAAAGCGAGAACCGAAAAAACCGGTGGTAAGTTAATAAGGTGAGTGGCGTGTGGTTTAAGAATGCTTAAGTGTGGCAACCACCGCACATATACAGCTACAAAGTACATATATACATACAAACACTTAAGAGCGTTATGTATGCATGTTTAAAATGTGTGTGTGTATGTGTGCGTGTTGTGTTGCAGTTAGTAGTTACCTTTCCGCCTCGACTTTAATGCGCTGCCTGATAACTTGTTGCCGCATGCATTCTAATGTCGACTCCGATAAAACATCTGTACTATTTTGATTTTGTTTAGTGGCCGTGTTTTCGCTTTCGCTGCTTTTTCGTGCATAAATAGTGCAATATATTTGGACAAGTGTGTGTGTGTTTTGTTTGATTTAATTTTTTTCAATTTTTCAGATTTTTTGCAAAGTGTGGCGCGCAAATTTTGTATATGCGCATATGTGGCGTGTTTGTTTAATGCAATATTATAACGGTTTATTTGCAGAATAATTTCAAAAAATTAAAAATAAACGGAAAATAGTAGTGATAATGGTGGTTTGGTGATGGGAAGAGAAAAAGAGAAAATGTAACAGACATTAAAGAGAGTGAAAATGTAAATGTATTTGTGTGTGGATGTATGTGTGTAAAATGCGAGTTCTGCTAAATGCCGCAGCGACTTTCATTACAAAAATTAAATTTTTTTCATGAAAGCGCAACATACAGTTAGCGGTGAACACTTATATAATTTTGTTTGTATATAAATGTATATGGTGTATGTATGTATGAGTGTATGCGTGTATCAGTTAATGTTGAGATATAAACATTTTATACAATTTTCAGCGAAGCAAACGCGCGCTCACCTCATCTGTTGCTGATGCAGTTCGTCGTAGTTGGCATAGTGCTGATAGCGATGATTGAAAATATCGTTGTGGTGTATGCCGTTCGAGTTCGACGACAAGTTACCCACGCCACCGCCAGCATTTGCGCCACTGCCACCGCTGCCGGTGCTGTTGGCAGGCGGTAAGGGTGGCGGCGGTTGGTAGGCGGGCGGCACCAACTTCGTATTCCGATCGAGCGCGGCTAAAGCGGCGGCAGGCAGCTGATTGTTGGGCAGCGAAGCTGGTGGGCGCTCAGCCAAGGTAGCGGCTTGCACATCTATCGGTACAACGCCATCTTTGCGATTCTTGCCGAAGCGAAACATATGACCGATGCCGCGCAATATGCTCGGCTTCTTGGCGCGCGACTTGTGCTTGCCGTCGTTCAGCGAACTCTGGAAGGGACCGTTGCGATGCGCAAAGCCGCCATCCTGATCGGTGCCCTCCTCGAGCAGCCAGTGCTTGCGTGGTTCTGTGGAGAGAGATAACATGAAGTAAGAAAAAATAATTAAATTTCATTGCAACTCACTGCCCGCCTCGGGATCCGCCACCACAGCGGCGCGCAAGCTGTCCTCACGTCCGCGTCCGCGCGGCGCACGCAATGCCGTCGGACCGCGTGGCTCATCGGACATTTGTATCTCTTGCACCATAGTTTGTAGCGACTCCAACGATGAGGATTTCTTCAAACCCAGCGAGGGACCCAAGTCGCCGACTTGATCGCGCGCCTCCGCTTGCAATTGTTGCGCCTCCACGCCGGAAGCGGTCTTCGTGTGCTTATAGCCGGGTATTTGCGCATTCGCATTGGCAATGCGCGCTGTCAGCGACTCCATGGAGCCACCGTATATGGCAGACTTGGTTAGTTGTATGCGACGCTCGCGTTCGCGTTCTTCGCGCAACTTCTTATTGCGCTGATAGGTGCCCGTTTCGCGCGCATCCAAGGCGGCATGATGTTTCTCCGATATCGAACGGCGTCCAAGCGCGTCGCGTGAAAAGTGCTCAACGCCAGAGTTGTTCGTTTCGAGGCTCAACTGGGACGAGTATGTGGCATCGAAGCCCGGTGCGGCTGTGGTCGTGTTTTGGCCACCATTGCTGCTTTGTGTGCACACTGAATCGTTGGGATGGTGGGGCAGTGTGCTGAAGGCAGAAAATAAAAATATATTTAAATACATATTTGAAAGACTTTTAGTCAAGTAGAGATTACTCACGGTGACATTGGCTCTGGATCGTCTTCAATTAAAACTGTGTTGTTGTTGACGTGGCCATTCATCATCTTCTGATGATGCAAAGCTGGCGACCACGTTTCATTTGTTGCCATGTAGTAGCTCTCATTGCGCAAGCCATGTAGGCCGGCGCTACCGGGCGCACCGCCAATACCACCTGCAACCCCACCGCCAGCGTTCAAGTGATCGCGTGAGGGCCGACGCGCCTGTTGTGATGAATTCGACGAGCAAACTCCACCGGTTAGACGATCTAATACGGGATTGCTCCATCTGAAAGGTTAATGTTGTATAAATGACTTCCAAATGTAGACCCACACACTCACCTGTTCATTTCATTTGTTGCGCAGCCACCAGCTCCACTGCGAGCTTCCTTCTTCTCCGGACTCAGATAGATCACTGTGGCGCCGGAATTATCGCTGGCATTCGAGCTGCTATTGGTCTGCTCGAGTATGTCACCCGAACTGGCGGAGCGTGCGATCTTGCGTGCCACTGATAGCGTTATCATGCCCGGATGCTTACCGGGATTGTTGACCATGGCACGACGCAATGTCTCCATTGCCTCCGCATTATTTTGACCCAACAGCGAGACACCATTAACACTCAAGAGTTGATCATTCATGCGTAGACGTCCGTCACGTGATGCGGCGCCACCATGTATGACGTTCTTCACGAAAATACCCAAATCACCGTCGTGTTTCATTGAGTTGTTGCTGCTGTTGGAATTCGAACTGGTCTTGCCTTTGACGCTGACACCAAGACCGGCCTTCTCTGTATCGTGCACCGGTATGTGTAGTGTGAGTACTTCGCGTGAGCGCCATGCGATGCCCGCTTGTAAGCTATCCTGCATCGTTCGAGATTCAGTGAGGGTTTCGAGGTTAGAAAATATATATCAGAACTTTGAAGATTATACTCACGCTTGAAGCTGCCGACTCACTGCCTGCATCTATAAAGTGCTGGGATTCGTTCAGCTGATACTGTGCTTGCTGTTGGTGCTGCTCAAAGAGTGAGCGTGCGCTGTTGGACTTCTTAACGCCATTCGGTAGCTTATCCTGCTGCTGCTGCTTTTGTAAAGAAGAGGGTAACACCGGCGCTGGCGGTTTTGGTGGTGTATTCATTACGTCCCGCTCTTTCTCATCGTAGTTCTGGAAAGTATGTTGAAAATAGTAATTAGTACGAAGATATTATTATTATCTTGAAGCTTAGTCTTTCGATTAATAATTTTTTTATTAATCTTTTGATTAATTTCTTTCGTGTAGTTATTTAGTTGATTAATCTTTCGAATAAAATTTAACAATTAGTCGATTAGTCTTTCGATTAATAATTTTTTTTATTAATTTTTTGATTAATTTTTTCGATTAATCATTTAGCTGATTAATCGATTGAAATTTATCAATTTAGTCGATTAGTCTTTGGATTAATATTTTTTTATTAATCATCTGATTAATTTCTTTCAATTAATAATTTAATATATTAATCATTCGATTGAAATTAACAATTTAGTCCATTAATCTTTCGAATATTTTTTTTATTAATCTTCGTCTGATTAATTTCTTTAGATTAATCAATTAGTTGATTAATATTTCGATTAAAGTTTAATGATTTAGTCGATTAATCTTTCGATTAATATTTTTTATTAATTCTTATTAACATCTTTCGATTAACCACTTAGTTGATTAAGCTTTCCATTGAAGTTTAAAAATTTAATCGATTAACCTTGTTTTATCAATCTACCGGTTAATTTCTTTTGATTGATTGATTTTTCGATTAAAATTTAATAATTTAGTCTATTAATCTTTCGATTGAAATTTAACAATTTAATCGATTAATCTTTCGATTAATATTTTTTTTTACTAATCTTCTAATTTCATTCGATTAATCATTTATCTAATAAATATTTTGACCATTTCTGATTAATCATTTAGTTAATTAATCCCACCATTAAAATTTAATAGTTTAGTTGATTAGTCTCTCGATTAATAGTTTAAGTGATTAAACTTCCGATTAATACTTTTACTAAGCAAACTTTTGATTAATTGCACTAATGAATAAAATGTTTTGGCATTTTTTTATAACCTCGAATAATTAGATTAACCCTCTCAGTCATACTTACAATTTCCCGCTCATCCTGTTCGGCCAATTCCTGCTGTCGCGACACTACTAAACGCACCGTAGCACCGGGTTGCGTAGCGCGCAAAATGGAGACCACATCCGTTTGGGTTTTGCCAGTCATCGGCACACCGTCCACCTCGAGCAAGCGATCGCCTGGCTTCAAACGACCATCCTCGATAGCAGCGCCACGCGGCAGTATATTCTTAATATAAATCGGACAATGTCCACCGGCTGGATTATCGCGTGTTGTCACGGAGAAACCGAGACCGTTTGGACCCTTCTTGAGCACAATTTCTATCTTGCGGCCGAGCTTGCGCGTATTCGCGACCTGTAGAGATGTGCCCACTGGCGCCGTATGTGGCTTACGTGTGGGCGAGACAGTCGCCACCTTCGTCTCTACGGTTGAGGCCAATTTCTCTTCCGCTTCAATCATTTCGGCGACTTTAGAGTCGCGACGCCGCGATTTGCTGACACTACGTTGGTTGGCGTTACTACCATTGGCGCGCAACACGCGCACACGCAGTTCGGAAGCTTCGAGTGAGCGTCGTAGATAGTCCTGCACCTTACCCTCGGTTAGACCGATCAGTTTGGTGCCATTGATTTCGAGTATGCGATCGCCGCGCCGCAAGCGTCCGCGTTCAGCGCGACTACCCGGTTCCACGTGTTGCACCAGCAAACCGCCTCCATGTTCGTTATCCGGTATGGCCGTCAGACCTAACGGACTACCATACTCATTAATGATGAGCAACATTTCGCCATCCTTTTCGCGTATCGACTCGTAAGCTTGACCGAGCGGCTCTTTACGCTTACTTTCACGCGGCAGTGACTTGGTGGTGTACATTTGTCCCTGCGACGCATACTGATGTGACGACTGCTGTTGCGGGTGCTGCTGCTGCTGATGCTGCAACTTCTCGGCGGCCTCCATCCATTTGTAGCCCGTACCATCGCCCAGAAACTGCATGGACAAGCGACCGGAGCGTGCGAACGGTTGTTGCGTCGGTGCGGCTGTCGCATGCTGTTGTGCATCGTCTTCCTCCTCCCACTGCGGCGTTAAATAGCCGCTCTTATCGAGCAGCACACGATCGGGTGAATCGCCGCCGCAGTGTGGCGCTGCTGCTGACCAGCGTTTATTGCCACCCTCCGCCTTCAGCGAGGCGAGCAAATTCGGATCACTGCTGCGACGCACTTGCAAACCCAAGCCGGGAATGGGGCAGGCAGTAGTGCTGGTGACTTCAATGTGCGGCGTGGCAGCATCGCCACGTTGCCCATTTGTGGGCGCATCTGTGTTAGTGGGGTCACGAAAGATATCGGGCGAGCCAGTGCCTACCGAAGAGCTGCCAGAGGCACCATCGCCGCCACCTTGCGGCACACCCGGATCCGGACCGGAGTCATCGAAGCTGGCAAGTATTTGTTCGCGATCATCGGCCACATCGCCGACACAATCATCGGGGTCGAGTATGCCCGACTGTGTTTGTAGATGGTGTACGGCAACCCAAGAATCAGGCTCCTGCAAATGAAAGTGGCGGAACGGAAAGCGCACGCATATTAGTAAATGGTTAGAAATAGTGGTAATCAAGTATTTAATTAAGAACTAATCAATATTCTGTATGTTTATAGTTATTTCGTTGTGCACGTGACTTGGTAAGTTAATTAGGTGTGGTCATAAAAATACTTTGTAAAATAAGGTAAACGCTGAAATGCCTATGCCTTTGTCTGTTTCGTAGCGTAACTGTTGTTGCCCATAATAATGGCTAGAGTATGTGACTTCCTTTGCGTAGAAGGGCCAAAGTGTTAATAAAAAATTCTGGCCTTTTCATTGCCTCCACACATATTTCAAGTTCGTTTGAGCAATTATTGGAAAGTATGCAGTGCAGTTGCGTTTATTTCTATTACAGAGGTCACTGACTTTTTTGGTAGTAGATTCTGATTTTGTAATGGAAAATGATTTTTGTATTGGAAAAGGTTATTCTGGTGGCAATGCATTGCGCAGTGTTATGATTGATACTAAAAATAATTGAGAAACTTTCACAAGACATCATCTTTGGGTAGCCATATAAATAGTAGTCTACATAGAACCTAGAAACTGGAAGTGAACTTTGAAATTCTTAGCGAAAAAGTAGGGATAACAGGATGAGGTAAGGTTCAGAATTATTTCTTGTAGTTCTCGCAACAAAATAGTGCTTTGAAATCTCCGGAGTTATGATTTTTCAATATTGGCTATAAGTTTGTGAAAGAATTTATTATCTTCCAGTGTCAATATTTTTCAAACATAATTACTAACGGCTGAACCAATTAGAGGAATTTTTTTTAATAGCCTTTTTTTGACAGATCAGCAACTCGGAATGACGTATGGAACGACTTGGCGCATTTTACGACGAGATCTTAAGTTGAAAGCGTATAAAATACAGCTTCTGCAAGAACTGAAGCCGCTCGCCTTTCCCAAGCGACATCACTTCGCTCTATGGGCTCTTGAAAAGTTCCACGAAGATCCGCCGTTTTCGAGCCAAATTTTGTTCAGCGATGAGGTCATTTCGGGCTCAATGGATATATAAACGAGCAAAATTGTCGTTTTTGCGACGAAGAGCATCTTGAATAGATGCAAGAGCTCTCATTTCACCCAGAAATATCAACGGTTTAGTGTGGGTTGTGGGCTGGTGGAATCATCGATCCATATTTCTTCAAAAATTATGCCAGTGAGAACGTAACTGTCAATGGGGAACATTCACGCGCCATGATAACCAACTATTTGATGCATGAAATTGAAGCTCGTGATTTTGGCGATATTTGGTTCCAACAAGATGACGCCACTTCCTACACATCGCAACAATCCATGGATTTATTAAGAGAACACTTCAGTGAGCAGTTAATTTTAATCGTGTAATATCACAACTTTAGACTTTTTCCTATGGAGATATGTAAAGTCTAAAGTCTCTGCGGATAATTCCGCTTCGATTCAGGCCTTGAAGCAAAACTTCACGTGTGTTATTCGCCACTTACCAGTCGAAATGCTCGAACGAGTCATCGAAAATTGGACTCGACGGTCGACAACATTTGAAAGAGATAATCTTCAAAAAATAAATGCGAAATAATATACTTTCGAATGATAATAAACATTTCCCATTAAATTTGAAGTTTCTGTATTATTTCTGTAAAAAAAATGGGGAATCTCGAAATGGATCACCAAGTGTATTGCCAATCAGCGCTTGGGTATGTTCTTAGTGACATATTTTGTGGAGGCTAGAAAACTTTTTCACAAATAAATATTGACTTTTTGGGGCACCAGCCAAACCTTGACGCATTCTGAGGTAGTTTTAGGAGTTCTTCGTAAGTAGTCAAGGAAAACTTCATAATTTTAATCAAAATTAATATTTCTATGAGTTTTTTTGTTCCTTATACTATATATTTCTTTCCATAAATTTTTCAAACTTTAAATATTTATTTCCATAAATTTTATATTCTTTTTTAATTCATAATTCCACAAAACCCAAAGCTGCAATTTCCTATAAGAAACATGCACCGCAGCTCACATTTTGACACTGTTTAGTGACTCACAGAGCCCATATAAAGGCAACTCAAAATATATTCTTCACGGCTGCCACATGTGGGTGTAGCGACGAATGCAACAAAATAAAAGTAAAAATTTGTATGAAACAACAAAAAATACAACAACAATAGTAAAATAAGAAAATAATATAAACTAAAATATGTGACAGCTTGTTTGGTCAAAATGTGTTGCATTCATTGTTTATATGGTTATAGGATTGCTCATAACTGTGAGAAAAGCGAATAATGGCAAAACAAAAGACTTCAATAGCAACAAACGCCATGAAACAAAAAACGCGCAGCAAAGACAAGCGAATGACTGGTGATGGCAACAGACATGGATGGCTGCCAAGGCATAGCTATATAAGCACAGATGTATATTTGCGTATATATGTATGTGTGTATATGGTAATAGCATGCTTGAAAAAATAAATGAAAAACTAAACATTCAAAATGAGATGCTGAAAATATAGAAAAATACGCTTGGCATGGCAAAAACTTGCATCACAGAAATATATACGCATAATTATGATGGCAAAATAAAGAAAATAGTAGAATCAACAAATAAAAAGAATAAATTTCTTACTCTAAAAATAAATAAATGGTAAAGAGAATAATTAATGTAAATTAAAAAAAAGAAACAACAAAAAAAAAATTGTTTGAATTTTTTTAACAATTTAAATTTTTTCTAGCATGCGAGTGTTTTTTATTAAAAACAATATAAATTAGTTGGTCTATCATGCAAGTTTTTTTTTTAATTTGAAATATAATAGAAAAGCTGAGAAAAAAATAAAATTGTTGAGTATCTTAAGCAATTAAATTTTCTTTCACGCAATTTTTTTTTGTTTATTAAAAATTAATTTTTTTTAGATCTATTGTAAAAGCTGACGAGAATGCAATTTTTAAATTTAAAAAATTTATTAATTTTCTATCATGCAACTTTTTTGTTAGTCAAAAGCTTGAAATCATATTTTTCGGGAATCATTATCCGATACTATTTAAGTCCCGAAATGTCGGGATTATCTTAAATATTTTTCGGTATTCATTATCAGATCTATAAAAGTCCCAAAATTTCGGGGTTACTTAAAATTTTTTTTCGGGATTATTTAAAATATTTTTCGAAAATCATTATGGATACTATTTAAGCCCCGGAACTTCAGAATTTCTTTAAATATATTTCGGTATTCATTATCAGATCTATAAAAGTCCCGAAATTTCGGGGTTACTTAAAATTTTTTTTCGGGATTATTTAAAATATTTTTCGAAAATCATTATCGGATACTATTTAAGCCCCGAAATTTCAGAATTTCTTTATATACATATATTTCGGGATTCATTATCGGATATGTACTATACAAGTCCCGAAATGTCGGGATTCTTCTTCTTCTTAATTGGCGTAGACACCGGAGACACGCGATTATAGCCGAGTTACCTTAAATATTTTTCGGGTTTCATTATCAGGTACTACAAGTCTCAAAATTTCGGGATTACTAAAAATATTTTTCGGGATTCATTATCGGATATGTTTCGTTTCAAGTAGTTCCGTTGCAAATTAAAAAAATTATAAGAAATAAAGTTAAAATTAACAATCCCGAAATTTCGGGATTGACTACAAAAAATTTCAAACTACATTGAAATCATCGAAAACTTTGAAACACCTACAATAAGACAGTAAAACCCAAAACATGTTAAAAAATTAGTTAGCAGAACAAAGCAACAACAAATAAACATGTGACAATTGTTAAAACAAAAAATTAACCCGAAAAAAAACTAGCACAAAACTAAAACTCAATATAGTTGTAAGCACGTAAAATGACACAAAAAGTTAGACAAAATCAACAACAACTAATTCAATAGAAAAACAAAAACAAATAACCGGAAATACGCCTCTCTGCCCAGCGCATCGCTCAACACATCAATGAAACGCCGCTAATGGTTAGTTGTATTTAAATACGAGCGATTTTATTTATTGTTTATTTTATTTCACATTTTGCTTTCGTGATTTATTCGCGCATGCAAATAAAGTTCACAACAAAATTGTTGTTTTTATTGCTCGAATAAATTTTGTAAACCCATCAATTTAAATTTATGCGCTTTTACGATAAGACATTGTTGATATTTTACGTTTTTTATTGCTTTTGATTGCCTCGAAATTTATTAAGTGAAAACTTAAGTTTTAATTAACCAAATAAGGCACTCGTTTTGAGTGTGAATATGGTAAAACATAGGAATAACAGAGATACACGTGCATAATATGGGTATGGGTATTGACAGCCGAGGCATTAAAGTTGATACGAATATCGTTTCTACAAGCTTACTAACGAAAATAGAAGTACTTGACAAGTTTGCAATAGTATGCCATAAAATTCCCATTGATGAATGCAAGTATTGGGTTAATTTAACAGTTTGCTGTAGTGTTATCGGAATGTGGACATACATACATATGTACATACCGACATATTTAGTAATTAAATCAAAGATATAGTTTCAAATATGGAATTTAGTAGTACCAAAGGTATTCTAGACATTGTAACGAAAAGTAAAAATGTAGGAAATATAAAGACAATGGTTATTCAAGCTAATTTTCCGCAAATTTTTTTCATTAATACGAACTTTTTGTATTGAAGAAATTTTTTTTGTGACGTCATATTAGTGAATGTCTTATAAAAGTGTGGGAGAGCGTCAATAAAACAATTATATTTTATGAAAAATGAAAAAATCCTTTGATGCTAGTTCTGAGATTTCGGGATTACTTAAAATATATTTCGGGATTAATCATCAGCTACTATACAAATCCCGAAACGTCCAGCTTACTTAAAATATATTTCGAGATTCATTACCAGATACTACACCAGTCCCGAAATTTCGGGATTATTTAAACTATGTTTCGGGATTCATTATCAGATACTACAAACTATATTTTGGGATTTATTGACAGCTACTATACAAGTTCCGAAATTTCGGAATTATGTAAAATATAATTCGGGATTCTTTATCAACTACTATGCAAGTCCCGAAATTTCTGGATTACTTAAAATATATTTTGAGATTCATTAACAACTATTATACAAGTCCCGAAACTTCGGGATTATTGAAAATATGTTTCGGGATTCATTACTAGCTACTATACAAGCTCCGAAAGTTCAGGACTACGTAAAATATATTTCATTTTCGATATTCACTATCAAATACTGTTCATAGTTATGAAGATTTTAAATTCATTGCTCCTGTAGCCGATCTCCTATTTAAAATTATCTCAAAATCAAAAACAAGGGAAGTATTATAACTATAGTTGAAGTAGGTAATGATCGAAGAAGTAGTAAGCATCAGCTTTTTGGGCAAAATGGCGGTTTCTCAAAACAAAGCAGAATCTTGTAAAAATTTACACTTCGGAGTCGCTTCGAAATTATTGTAAAAAACCTTATTTATTCCTTCCATTGACAAATAAACCTAAGAAGATCGTGTGAAACTTGCAAAGCGATCAGTCTAGCCGTTTCGCAGAAATTTTTCACATTCACCGCCTCCGAAAACAGCATTTCGAAACGTTGAAAATGGTTCTTAAGTAATAGACCCGGCAAATTTTCAAACATAATCATATGTCATGCTTCTACCAGCTTAGCTAAGTCAAAAACCTCCATTTTCAATTGGGATCATATTAAATGGTTTCAAACAAAATTAAGGTTTGAAAAAATCGAGATATGACAATTTATAAAAATATTTTTTGAGAACTCATCAAAAACACAGATTTTTTTTAACTTCAATTCGAATTTTCATTCGTAACAATTTAAAATTTTTTCCTTAAAAAAATATTAGATTAGTTGCATTTGTAATAAATAGCAATAAAAAAACATAAACAAGTAATTCGAAATTGTTTTTTTTTATCCAAAGTACTATCAGAGTATTCGAGCAACAATAGTACCAACCAACCAATTATTTTCAAAAAATACATTTTTGTCTTTGATTTTGTTGCACTTTTTGCCTGACACATGCCACAATTACCTTTTGCCCGCGATACGGTGACGGCGGCCGTTTCGGCAGCGTTAACGAGTAAGATTTCTGCAGGAATGTGTGTTGTATGCCTTCGTGCTTCGCCGACACTTTATATGTGTGACGCCAGCCAAAAATGCCAGTCAGTTTGTTGGCCAAAGCGGGGCATTTCGGTGGTACGTCGAACATTGTGGGTAATTTTTTTTGACGTTGTATACACAGTGGAGATTTTTTTTTTTTACAATTTTACTGGTTTTCGTTTTGTTTTTGTCGCAGAGAATTTGGTGTTTTAATCTTTGGTTAGTGTTTTAGCATAGTTTTTTTTTTATTGATTCACACACACACTTGCACTCACATTATCACACACTTTAACTATGCGTTGTTTTCTGAATCTGTGCGCGCATATTTACAAATATTCACTTGAAATCACGGCATTTTCTTGATTTTTTTGTGCACTAAAGGGAGGTGAAATATATTTAAATTAATTTTCTTTAATTATTCATTAAAATTTGTGATAAATTTCAGTACTTTTATTAATTATTTAGCTGCTGACTTGAATTTTAATGAAATTCTATTTATTTTCTTTATTTATTTTCATGAAGTTGCTTCTAAAATCACTTTTCCGTTTAGACTGAACTATTGTTGCTGAACCAAAAAAAATTTGTGCGCAAACGCGTTCGTAAGCATTTCATATCTTATCAATTGCAGTAACTAACACCTTGTCTTCACCGCCTGCCTGCCGCCTGCTAGTGTGTTAGCCCGCAGATCGGTCGCGCCAGCAACAATGGCAATAAACAAAATGACGCAATTAATTACTGCCGACGACTAATGTGTATGTGTGCGAGAAGTGGACACTCGAGTGTCTTCCTACCTTGCGATTCACCAATGAGTTAGTACTTTTGTTTACACCAAGCCTTTTGTTATCAAATTCAGGCAAATAAATATTTGTGTTTATGTGAAATATACTTTATATAGTATGTAATATACATTAGAGCGGGTCGATTTTTTTCTATAAAATCGTGAATACGAGAAATATTCTACGAATCATTTTGAACAAATTTAATTAAGATTTTAAAACAGGCTTCGATGCAGCGATTTTTAATTCTTAAGAGACTATCGGTTTAAAACCGGCTGGCTTTAAGTGTTTTTTAAGGTGAGGTTTAAAAAATCGGAACAATCGCTTATATGGGCGATATGTAATGTAATTATCGGATCTGAACGATTCCGACAAACGATCAATCGAATGTTAAAAAGCATCTATAAAGCATAAATCCCATTCCTATAGCTCAAAAAATGACAAAAAAGCTTTATGATCTCTAAATAGACTTCGCCTTAAAAATCGATGCCCTGAAACCGCCTTTAGGCTCGTAGTCTCTAAGACAAAGTTATTCAGAATGACCGTAGAATATTTCCCATATACGTGATTTTTCCGTTTTTTTTACCTTTCCGTAAATCGACCCGCTCTAATGTACTTACAGGGTTTATTTGTTCAAAAAAATATTTTTCTTTTTTTTTTAAGTTTGTTGACATATTGACAATTACCATATTTGTATACATTTCGTTGTTACGAGAAAAGAAACACAACATTTTTATGAAAAAAATTGTTAATACTGTTTTTGGTAAATTTTGGAAAAAAGTAAAATGTTGAAAATAAAAAAAAATTCAAAAAACAACCAAAAAACAATCAAAAAAAATAATTATAAAAAAATATAAAATAAATTTTTTATTCAAAACAGAAATTTAAAAAAATAAAGAGAGTAAATAAAAAAAATTTATTAAAAGTTAAAAATAAAAATATCAAAAAATATAAAATAAATTGTTTATTCAAAAACAGAAATTAAAAAAAAAATAAAGAGAGTAAATGAAAAAAAATTATAAAAAGTTAAAAATAAAATTATCAAAAAATATAAAATAAATTATTTATTAAAAAAAAAAAACAAAAACAAATGAAAAAAATAAGAGAGAGTAAGTAAAAACGATTAAAAATATATAAATCAAAAAAATTAAAAATCATAAAAAAATTAAAAAGATAAAAAATATATAAAATAAAAAAAAAATTAATTAAAGCAAAAATTCTTAATCTATTTTCAGACATAATTGCAATCGGTCATGTACAGCAACTGACTTAATTGTTCACCAAAAATGTAAAAACAAAACAAAAACAAAAAGAATTCTGCATTTCGCCCACATTTGAATAAGCAGATATTTATAATTTCATTTTATCAAATTGCTTTTCAAGTTCGTTTTTAATCGAACACTTTTTTTAAGTTCTTTCTTTTTTCCTGATAATCCACACAAAAGTATATAGCACGGAAACAAATGAATGATAGATAACGGTTTTTTATTGCAAGCAGAAATCGGGAGTGGCAACCTTCAAAGGTAGCGTTAATCAAACAAAGAAAAATAAACAAAATAGAAAGTAAAAATAATAACAATAAAAAAAGAATTCGAATGTTAATCATATCACTCGTGTGTCGATATTTATTTCTAATTTCTATAAAATTTAAAACAGTAAAAACTCCTATTTTTTAAAAGAGTTGCCAAAGATCTGTGAATTGTTATAGATCTTTAGATAATAATCTATGGCATAATGTAAAACAAATAAGAAATGTTTTAAGCAGGGTTGCCAAACATACGAAATATTAAAGTAAAAAATATAATGTGCATAGTTAATACTGAAATAAAGTGAAGGGTCGAAAAATTCCTCCGTGGGGTTGTGCGCTTGTTACTCGCCACGTAAAAAACACCCCCAATGAAAGGAAGAAAACAGCCTCGGCTATAACCGCATAAGTAGGATCTACGCCAATAAAAAAGAATAAACTTGAAAATCGACTTGCTGATCGCAGGGAGAAGTCATAGCATTTTAATACCGCTTATGGATCGATTCAACATAATCAGGTTAGTATTTAGGATATAAATGCTCAACTAAAAATATTTTCATATATTCATAATAAGATCAATCAAAGAAAAACTGCTGAAAAAGTTGAGAATATTTATGTTTAAGCTATGATTTATTGCATAGTGACTGCAACAAGTGGAGCGAAAAGGTCAAAGAGGCGGATGGGCGTGCGATTGCCCGAACAGCAGTGCGGTAAAAGGCTGGCAAAATAGATGCATACACATACGCATGAATAAAGTTAGAATCAAGCAACGCCTTTTCGTTGCAAACGCTAAAATTAGCAACTTGGCTAATGGAGTACTGCATTACTTATCAAGCTGTAATTAAATTATTTTTGCTTTTACGATTCACTGCTTACAAAGTTGGCTTTATTTGTTTGCCTTTCGTTTATTTATTTATTACTTTTTTTATTAAGTTTGCCTTGCTGGCGTCTATTGACCTGGTTTTAGAGGATGTTTACTGGAAGTTTTCAGACACACACATATATGTGTATATATATAAGTATATATATGTATTTATCATACCATATAAAAATGAATGTCTAATTAAAACGGCGAGCTTACAAGTGCGTTAATAAATTATGCAAGAATTTGCCATAATTATTATGCGATTTTTCCACACAACACATTGAATTTCGTATGCAGCGTTTGTTGTAGATTAATTACGAAGCTCGTGAGTGGAGCTGCCAGGCGCCAGCAACAGCTGAGAGCGCTTCTTTTCGCCCGGCTAACCATCTGCACAGCATTAGCGAGTCAGCTGCTTGATGTTGGCGCTGAAATTGCGCTTAATCTCAGAACTGTGGAGAGAATCTTAATAAGCGCAGCAGGCAATCAGCCAGGTAATCACTATCATCAAAGGAAAAGCGCAGACGGACAGGGCTTGTGGAAGGCGCCTTCTGACCTCTAAGCACCGTTTGCAGTTAGCGTAAGTGGTTATGCCTACATGCAGTTTTCGCAATTTAGCGCATTTTCTTTGGAAAGTTACTTGTCATGCAAATGGTCGACAACACAATTTTAATGATCTCAGCTTTGCTTGGAATTCAAATCTAGCTTTTAGATTGCTCTTGTAATCTTATAATAACCAAAATTATATCTACTTTTCGAACTGCAAGCGTTTAAACGTGCATACAAGCAAGTGGCTTAGTAAGAAGCGATGTTATCGGGTTAGCTAAGGCTGTACACATAGTGAAACCTGGGACCAATCAGGTCCGAAATAAAATTGTATAAAAAATTTTGACCAAATTTTTGAAAATCTTTAAAAAAAAAACTAAAAAGAATTAAGAAATAAAACAAAAAACAAATTAAAAAACATTAAATAAAAAAAAAATTAGGAATCAGTTCAAACAAAAATTAAAAAAAAAAATAAGAATAAGTTTAAACAAAAATTAAAAAAATAAATAAAAAAAAATAAAAAAATATAAAAAAAAATAAAAATAAAAAAAAAATAAAATTTAAAAATATTCTTAAAAAAATTTTAATTATACCGTTAATTCCTTAGATTTAGGTTTTTAGGGTTTCAACGCTTCACGAATGGTGTTAAAATATGTATGTATATAATGTTCAAAAATTTGGTTAAAAAATTGATGATTTGAAATAATTCAAAAAAATTATTTTGACATTTATTTCCAATTGCTGAAAAATTGCCCAAGGAAAAATTTCACAATAGTAAGTTTATAATTATTTGCTTCAGAAACCATTTTTTTTTAAACAGAGTTGCCAAATAATACTGAATTCATATAAAATAATTTAATATAATAATTTCTTAGCAAAAGTGAATATTTATCTGCAAAACTGGTATTGAAAAACATGTCATGACATACTTTTTTAAACAGAGTTGGCACCCATTTATAATATACGAAATGATAAAATTTAAAAAATGAATAAAAAAAACACAAAAATATTATTTTGAAAATATACTTTTTAAAAATATATAATTTATTGGATACTGTTTTTATATAGAGTTGCCAACTATCATTGAAATTATAACGGTTTTTGTAACAAAAAGATAACATAATATTTTCAAAACAGAACAAAAAGAAATAAGGATTAAGAATAGAGATTTTATTGCTTACTATTATTAGAAAGAGTTACCAACTATCATTGCAAATATAATCTATTATGTAAGAAACAAGTGGAAATTTTTAATAACCTGCTTAAAGGAAAGTTCCTTACAAAAACACTCATCCGAAAGAAATCAATAAAAGTTGGAGAATAAGCCTTATTAAATAATGCTGAGGGCAAATTATTTCGATGATTGTAATGATCGTTCAATGTACGTTATAAGGACTTAAAAAAACGGCCGCTCATCAAAATACGATTTGGTTAAATAAGGCTGCGAACACAGTGGATCATAAAACGAACTTTCCGCGAAAGCATAATAAAAATATTTAGTATTATGAAGCCTACACAAAGCTACGAACTAGAAGCATAGATCTGCATAATAACTCTCATAGAATTCTTAGTTAACTAAGGCTGGAGTCATAGTGGATCGAAAAACGAACTTGCAATTAACAAGAAATAACAAAAATGATCTCAAATAACAAGCTAGCAATCAAACTGCATAGCACTAAGGCTTACAACAGAGTTTATGCGGGCTCAAAACTGAGAGAAACCCGTAGAAAAGAATTCTAAGAATGAATACAACATAAGTATTATATATCAAATATTCATTTTTAGGCAATTTTCATAACAGTTCCACTACGTTTTCATTCTAAGCAACTTCAACACTTCTTTACCTTGACTTATCTCTAACTCTGTTGTTCTCAGCGGCACTCCATTCTTCAAGCTTTTTACGTGTTATTTCTTTCAAATTAAACCCAGGTCATTTTCTAAATTTGATGGCAATTTTCAAAGCAATCTTGGAAATATTAACATTGTGGCAGCCAAGTAAAGGCAACAAGGCGACGAACTGACGACGCTTAGGGAAAATTGTTTGCATAATAAAATCAAGGCTGGGTCGAGAGAAACGAGCTGCCTGGCTGAGTGCAGATTATTAGTATGGATTGGTATTTTGATGGTTGTCAGTGAAAATAATGCATAGTATTTAAATGGGTGAGTTGGTATGGATTGGTATGGAGGGGTGTGTAGTGTAAAGGCAAAAATATGGTTAGAAGTTGATAAAGAGAAAAAACATAAAAAATGCAATTAAAGAACTAAAATATTATATAATAGAGCATGCAAAAAAAAACTAAAAAAAATTAAAATAAAAAATAAGAGAACAAAAAGTAAAAGAAAAAATTTAAAGAATTAAAAAACAGTGAAATAAAAATGAAATCAAAAAAGTTAAATTAAATAAAAAATAAAATAAAATAAAAAAATTAGAATAAATTAAAAAAAATAATAATAATATAAAAAATTAAAAATAAAAAAGAAAATTTAGAAAAATTAAATAAAAAAAGTTATAAATTAAAAAAATAAATAAGAAAATTTATTTTTTTGTATTATTTAATTAATAAATTCTTTTATTTTTTTTTTTAATTTATAACTTCTTTCAATTTTTATTATTTTTTTTAAAGATGTTTTTATTAATATATATATTTTTTTAATTTGGAAATATGGCATACTGGTATTTCCTCAATATATTTTTGAAAACCATTCAAAAAAATATTTTTATCTTTTCATTTCTAGCATACCTCACCACGAACACTTCCTTGTGCAACACACTATTATTGTTGTGGCAACAATGCATGCCAACACATTTTGGTGGACAGACATTGCAACTGCTACGCGCACGGTTTATGCCAAGTAAGACAAGTCAACCAGCCAGAAGCAGCAGCAGCAATGGCAGCAAATTAAGGTTGCACGTTAGGAATGCGATTGTTGCTACACCAAGACCAGCGGTAGCAATCAACAACAAAAGCGGCAACAACACAAATATATGTATTTATGTGCAACAACAAAAATGCAACAATAGATAGTTAACGCAAGTTTACTTATTTTCCACCTTTGTTGTTGTAGTAACGAATTCCCTCGCATGTTGTCGGCAAACTAATTTACTTGTTGCATGCAATTCCAGGTTGCTAACTTCTGACATTTTTTTTTGTGCAGTTATTTGCTGTCCCAAGCAATTTTCAGACACATTCGTTGATGTCTGTGGCATATTTACATATATGGAATTTATGCAAAAATAGAATACTTGAAAATGAAGGAATAGAAATCAGGGTTAAACGATGGTGGCACACAGCGAAAAATATGCAAAATTGAATAGAGGAAGTAGAGAGTGTAACCAATGCGGAATTCGTTTAAGGCGGAAGGACAATAAAAGCTTTTTTGGAATTAAAAGAAGCATTATTGAAATAAAAAAGGAAAAAAATTAAGATCAAGAAAATAAATAAATAATTATTGTTAAAAAAATTTAAAATTATACAAATTAAAAGTAATTTTAATTAATTAATTTAATTTTTAATTATTTAAATTTTTGTGAAATTTTAAATTAATTGTAATAAATTCACAATTCTTTTAAATATTTTTAATTAAAATAACTAATTATAATTGGATTTAATTTAAGAAAAATTAATTACAATTAAAAAAAAATATATAAATTTAAAAAGTTATTAAAATTTCAATATAAAATTTGCTTTTATTTAAATTTAAATTCACGTAATTTAATAATTTTACTTTACTTCAATTTAAGAATTAAAATCAACAAATTATTATTTGAAATTATTTTAAAATTAATACTAAAAAATTTAAAATTAAAACCGATCAATTTATTTTTTAATTAATTAGTAGAATTTTCAATTATTTAAATTTTTGTTAATTGGAAAAAATAGAAAAAAAAATATTTTTTTATTAAAAGGCAAATGGTTTTTTCAACCTTTTTTGGAATTAAAAAAAAGATAATTAAAATTAAGAAAAATTAATTAATATTAAAAAAATTAATATAATTAAAAAAAAATATTAAAATTTCAATACAAAATTTGCTTTTATTAAGATTTAAAATTACCGAATTAAAAAAAATTTACTTTAATTTAAGAATCCAAATTTTTTTAATAAAATAATTAGTTTAATTTTTAATTAAAATTGACTTTTGTAAAAATTGAAAATTTTTTCTAGTAATTTGATAATTAGTGTTAATCAAAATTTGTTATTAATTTTTTAAGTTTTTTTCTAATTTCTTTTAAATGTTACATTTTTTAACATTCATTTTTTTGGTATTAAGTAGAATACTTAAAGAAGTATAGTATTTTTATTAATTTCTGGCGAATAATTGTTTTTTTTTTTTGTATTTATTCTGTGTGAAAAAATTAATAAATATGTTGACAGTATTAAAAATAATATTTATTTAGAAAGTTTATTTCAATAGCCACACTAACGACAAACTCTCAATAAATTATTTCCATATTAAAATGGATTTCTTAACAACTGTTTAATTTGAAAAAAAATTAATAAAATAAAAACAATAAAAAAAAAAGATATTTAAAAAAAAATTGTAAGTAAGTTAACAGATATAGGTATATGGAAACACAAATCAATTAAATTATGAACATAATATCTTGTTTAAGATTTTTTTCCTCCACATGAAAGCATCCAGATCAACTGGTTATATACATAACTTAGTGGCCTGTTTGATCAGTACGCAATATGAAAACAAGTCTATATGTATATATTATATAGCACAAATATGAAATGATATCTGCAAAGCGCACGAGAATCTGCACACTCGCGTCCGACACTGGAATTGACAAGACGAGTAATTGGGGAAACCTGTTGAAATATAGCGCTGCGGCTGCACCTGTATTTCGAGCAGTGCAGTTGCAGTCGGCACACACATACATACAAACATATGTATGGACTCAGCTGACCATTTGAAAAACATATGACAACGAAAGCAAGCAAAATTAATAATAATACAAATATTGTTACTGAGTACTTATAATTCTTGTAACAGGTCTGCAAGCATTTTAAAATGCATAGGAATGCAAGAAAACAGTTATAATTAATCATAAAATCAACTTTATAACTAACACAGTGAGCTTGAGCAATTTAATTTTTTATTTTGAAAGAGTTGCCACCTGATTTAGAAGAATTAATTTTACCTTAAAAAACGAAAACCGATAAAATAAGCTGCATATGGAAAATATGTGGAAGACAAATTCGATAAAAATATGTGAAACAGAGTTGCCATATTTAAAAAATTATTAATAAGAGAGTCATTTGACAATAAATACGGCAACTGTTAAACAAACAGATGTTATATGAGAGAATATGCTTATATATAAATAATTTTCATTAAAACCAAAAGCAAGATTTTTGCAACTGCTTTGGGTCGCATCGAATCTAACCTGCGAATGGGTGTGTTTACATAATTGTGTTTTAATTCTTAGCAAAATGAAACTTTAAACTTAAAATTGCAACATCTGACGAATATATAGACTTATGTGAATACGTACATACATATATGTATAAGGAGTAGACATATGTATGCAATATATAACGAAACACCGCGCAGACAGACGACTCATATATCTTTACACAAACAAAACAGTCTCACATTTATTTCAAAGTAAAATAAATATACTTATATCTTGTACATATGTATACGTATAGTAAATAATATTTGCTTTTGCACTAAACAAATAAAATAGAAGCCAATATCAGTTTACAACAGGAAAGTCGGTGCTAACAGTTAACCGTTAACAGTTGTCAGCTGTGCGCTGAGAGCTCTCGTTACATGTGAAATCGAGAGAAGTTTACTCAAGGCGTTACGTTGAAATTAATGTTATTATTATAAAAAAAAAATTAATTAAATAAATAAATAAAAAAAATTGTCAGCAGTTTTATTAAAAAATTACATAATAGTAAATAATAATAATTAAAATAAGTATTCATTAAATATAATAAAAGTAAGTATTGATTTTTAATGGTCACGTTTGTATAGCAGCTATATGATATAGTTATTCGATTCGAACGATTTCTTAGTAGATTATACCATGGCCCTGGACAATAATATATGCCAAATTTCGTTAGGATATCTCGTCAAATAAAAAAGTTTTCCATACAAGGGTATGATTTTGATCGATGAGTTTGTATGGCAGCTATATGCAATAATGATCCGATCTCAAAAATTTGTTGGGAGATTGTAGCGTTGCCTTGGAGAATAATTTATGCCAGATTTCATGAAAATATCTTGTTAAATAAAAAAAGTTTTTCATAGAAGAATTTAATTTTGAAAGGTCAGTTTGCATAGTAGCTATATGCTATAGTGATCCGATTCGCACAATTTCTTCATAGATTATACTATGGCCTTGAACAATAATCCATGCCAAATTTCGTCAAGATAACTCGCCAAATAAAAAAGTTTTTCATACAAGGGTATGATTTTGATCGATAAGTTTGTATAGTAGCTAAGTATATGCTATAGTGATCCGATACGAGCAATTTTTTCGTAGATTACATCATGGACCCGAAGAATAATCCATCCCAAATTTCGTGGAGGTACCTTATCAAATAAAAAAGTTCATAATTCAAACACTGTGAGACTAGTTAGCGCATATGCAGATAGATGGGCATGACTAAATCGACTGCACGTTACGCTAATCATTTATATTTACCTATAAGTACTTTATAAGATTTCCGACTTCTACTTCGAACTTTTCAAACTTCCTGGGAAAACTCTATATACCCTGCCAGTGTCTCAAAACTGCGTGCACGCGCCTAATAAGGAAAAAGTATGGCTTTTCTATATTAAAATGTTAAAAGGTGGGAAGTGCCTACTTTTTCTTAATCTACATACCAAATGTACTTAGTACATACATACATACATTCGTACAGATACATATATTAGCCTGAGCTTTCTCACTTGTGTAGAAAAAGTGCCAGTTAAATGGTGTGTGCGCACGCGTCGTCGCGCATCTACATATAAATTGCTATAATTAAGCGTGCCTTTGAGAAGTATGCGAGCAATGCCAGCGCTAAGCTTAAAAATTGTGGCGTTCAAGCCCACGCACGCACACAAGCTGATCTTTGGACATATGCCCGTATGCCTGCACGCGCCTGCCATGGCCTAAGCCAACGTTGTCGCATATTTATACTGCAGCTTGCAACATATTCACAAAGCTGCGTGTTGAACGTACAAAGAAAAAATTGAGTGTGGAAAGAAGGAAATATTTTGCTGACAACGCCAATAGCTCTGTGCCACATTGAGTCGCACCCACTTTTCACCAACTTCTCAAATTTAAAATAATTTTCTACCCACGAATATTATAGCTGGGAGTGCTCTTATTATTTTTAAATTGCATATTGTGGGTAGTTCGTGTTGTTGTTGTTTTTGCAATTTTTGCGAAAATGCTGTGTACGAGCCGTTTAACATGCTTGTGAGTTTTCGTATTCGTTCGCAGTAAAATTTATGTGTTTGGTAAGGAAATTGTGAGAAGTTCCTTTACAAAAAATTAGTTTTCACAATTAAAATAAAATAGCTCGATTTCACTGAATCACTGAAAATCAAATTTGTGTATTAAAAAAAAGTCTTATATACATCCAAGCTCAAATATTCTAAACAATCGTCTCTAACAGATTTTGCAATCTATTCTTCTTCTTCCATTCGAAAAGCTTTATCGTATGACTGCACAAAGCGACCGCCAAGTCCGTTATATCATTACTGTCACATCAATTACAAATCAAGCATATCTAAGTACAATGTCTGTATGTGGCTTAGAAACCACGAAGGTCACGACTTCAAATGAAAATGTTGCAAAAAAAAGCAATAAGGAAAGGTACGAGGCAAAATCGAGTTAACAGATGCTTGAATGAAGACAACAAAGCTAATTGCGAATGGCAACTTTTCATTTGCAATTTGCACGATTTACATACAGACAGCTGCACAGTATAGGTTAAAAGAAGTGCAGTAATTGTATGGCTGGATACGCTTGATAATTCAATTAGCGCGGCGTCGCTCAAACAAGCGCAGCGAATGTGTTTGCGAGGCTTGCAAATTGCAAAAATGCTTTTCCACTTAAATGAGATGCTAAAATTAAATGCCCATCAATTGCTAAATAAACAAATTAATTTCATGCGATGCATGCAAATACAGAACAATTGATAGAGTTATTAGCTGTGAAGCTGAGAGCCGGAGAGATATGTAAGTGGAAATTTTTTGAGGATTTTTTTTAAGTTTGGGTACAAAAAAAATTTAAGAAATAAAAAATAAATTACAAATAAAATAATAATAAAAAAGTAAAAGAATTATAAAGAAATATAAAAAATATAAAATAAATAAAAATAAATAAATAAAAAATAAAAAAAATATAAAAAAATAAATAAAAAATTTAAAAATTGAAAACAATGTATTTATGTAAAGTAAAAAAATATTAATTTGGAAGAATTAACAAAAAATACATTAATTAAAAAAAATTAATTTAATAAAAATAACTTTTAAATTAATCAAAAAAAAATTAAGAAAAAAAATTAAATAAAAATAATTTTTAAATTAATTAAATTTGAAAAAAATAAAAAATAGTTATTGAAAAATAATAAAAATTAAAAGTAATTCTTGAAAAAAAGCTTAGTTAGGTATGCACTAAAGAAAAACAAATGTATTTATGTAAAGTAAAAATATTAATTTGGAAGAATTAACAAAAAATACATTAATTAAAAAAATTAAGAAAAAAATAATTAAATAAAAATAATTTTTAATTAATTAAAAAAAATTAAGAAAAAGATAATAATTAAATAAAAATAACTTTTAAATTAATTAAATTTGAAAAAAAAATAAATAAATAATATATATTGCAAAATAATAAAAATTAAAAGTCTCTTCTTCTTCTTTACTGGCGTAGGCACCGCTTACGCGATTATAGCCGAGTCAACAACAGCGCGCCAGTCGCTTCTTCTCTTCGCTACTTGGCGCCAATTGGATATTCCAAGCGAAGCCAGGTCCTTCTCCACTTGGTCCTTCCAACGGAGTGGAGGTCTTCCTCTTCCTCTGCTTCCCGCGGCGGGTACTGCGTCGAATACTTTCAGAGCTGGAGCGTTTTCATCCATCCGGACAACATGACCTAGCCAGCGTAGCCGCTGTCTTTTAATTCGCTGAACTATGTCAATGTCGTCGTATATCTCGTACAGCTCATCGTTCCATCGAATGCGATATTCGCCGTGGCCAACGCGCAAAGGACCATAAATCTTTCGCAGAACTTTTCTCTCGAAAACTCTTAAGGTCGACTCATCGGTTGTTGTCATCGTCCAAGCCTCTGCACCGTATAGCAGGACGGGAATTATGAGCGACTTATAGAGTTTGGCTTTTGTTCGTCGAGAGAGGACTTTACTTTTCAATTGCCTACTCAGTCCAAAGTAGCACCTGTTGGCAAGAGTAATCCTGCGTTGGATTTCCAGGCTGACATTGTTGGTGGTGCTTACGCTGGTTCCAAGATAGACGAAATTATCTACAACTTCAAAGTTATGACTGTCAACAGTGACGTGAGTGCCAAGTCGCGAGTGCGACGACTGTTTGTTTGATGACAGGAGATATTTCGTCTTGCCCTCGTTCACTGCCAGACCCATTTCTTTTGCTTCCTTATCCAGTCTGGAGAAAGCAGAACTAACGGCGCGGGTGTTGAGGCCGATGATATCAATATCATCGGCATACGCCAGCAGTTGTACACTCTTATAGAAGATGGTACCTTCTCTGTTGAGTTCTGCAGCTCGAATTATTTTCTCCAGAAGCAGGTTGAAAAAGTCGCACGATAGGGAGTCGCCTTGTCTGAAACCTCGTTTGGTATCGAACGGCTCGGAGAGGTCCTTCCCGATCCTGACGGAGCTTTGAGTGTTGCTCAGCGTCAGTTTACACAGCCGTATTAGTTTTGCGGGGATACCAAATTCAGACATCGCGGCATAGAGGCAGCTCCTTTTCGTGCTGTCGAAAGCAGCTTTGAAATCGACGAAGAGGTGGTGTGTGTCGATTCTCCTTTCACGGGTCTTTTCCAAGATTTGGCGCATGGTGAATATCTGGTCGGTGGTTGATTTACCAGGTCTAAAGCCACACTGATAAGGTCCAATCAGTTTGTTGACGGTGGGCTTTAATCTTTCACACAATACGCTCGACAGAACCTTATATGCGATGTTGAGGAGGCTAATCCCACGGTAGTTGGCGCAGATTGTGGGGTCTCCTTTTTTATGGATTGGGCATAGCACACTTAAATTCCAATCGTTGGGCATGCTTTCGTCCGACCATATTTTACAAAGCAGCTGATGCATGCTCCTTACCAGTTCTTCGCCGCCGTGTTTGAATAGCTCGGCCGGCAATCCATCGGCCCCTGCCGCTTTGTTGTTTTTCAGGCGGGCAATTGCTATTCGAACTTCTTCATGGTCGGGCAATGGAACGTCTGCTCCATCGTCATCGATTGGGGAATCGGGTTCGCCTTCTCCTGGTGTTATGTGTTCACTGCCATTCAGCAGGCTGGAGAAGTGTTCCCTCCATAATTTAAGTATGCTTTGGGCATCAGTGACTAGATCACCTTCGGGGGTTCTACAAGAGTATGCTCCGGTCTTGAAACCTTCTGTAAGCCGCCGCATCTTTTCGTAGAATTTTCGAGCATTACCCCTGTCGGCCAGCTTATCAAGCTCTTCGTACTCACGCATTTCGGCCTCTTTCTTTTTCTGTCTACAAGTGCGCCTTGCTTCCCTCTTCAACTCTCGGTATCTATCCTATCCCGCACGTGTTGTGGTCGATCGTAACGTTGCGAGGTAGGCAGCCTGTTTTCTCTCCGCTGCGGCACGGCACTCCTCGTCGTACCAGCTGTTTTTTTGCGCTTTCCGAAAACCAATGGTTTCGGTTGCAGCTGTACGTAAGGAGTTTGAAATGCCGTCCCACAGTTCCCTTATACCGAGTTGTTGACGAGTGCTCTCAGAGAGCAGGAGTGCAAGCCGAGTAGAAAAACGTTCGGCTGTCTGTTGTGATTGCAGCTTCTCGACGTCGAACCTTCCTTGTGTTTGTTGGCGTGC
Organism: Bactrocera zonata; assembly: GCA_037783105.1. Classification (NCBI taxonomy): domain Eukaryota; kingdom Metazoa; phylum Arthropoda; class Insecta; order Diptera; family Tephritidae; genus Bactrocera; species Bactrocera zonata. The sequence goes on along the minus strand of JBAWJQ010004602.1, from coordinate 198,178 downwards.
GTTTTTTGCTGCACAGAGGCGGGTGCGAATTTTGGCTGCAACAATATAGTGGTCCGAGTCGATGTTAGGACCTCGGAGCGCACGCACATCTAAAACACTGGAGACGTGTCTTCCGTCTATCACAACATGATCGATCTGGTTGGTGGTTTTTCGATCCGGAGACAGCCAGGTAGCTTGATGTATCTTCTTATGCTGGAATCTAGTACTACAGATAACCATATTTCGGGCCCCGGCGAAGTCGATCAGCCTCAACCCATTTGGGGATGTTTCCTCGTGGAGGCTGAATTTACCGACCGTAGTGCCAAAGATACCTTCTTTGCCCACCCTGGCGTTGAAGTCGACAAGCACGATTTTGACATCGTGGCGGGGGCATCTCTCATAAGTGCGCTCCAAGCACTCATAAAAGGCATCTTTGGTCACATCGTCCTTCTCTTCCGTCGGGGCGTGGGCGCAAATCAGCGATATGTTGAAGAACCTCGCTTTGATGCGGATTGTGGCTAGACGTTCATTCTCCGGAGTGAATGATAGTACTCGGCGACGGAGTCTCTCTCCCACCACGAATCCAACACCAAACTTGCGCTCCTTTATATGGCCACTGTGGTAGATGTCACAAGGACTTACTCGTCTCTGTCCTTGTCCCGTCCATCGCATTTCTTGAACGGCGGTGATGTCAGCCTTTATTTTCACGAGGACATCAACCAGCTGGGCAGCGGCACCTTCCCAATTAAGGGACCGGACATTCCAGGTGCATGCCCTCAAATCGTAGTCCTTATTTCGCTTGCCATGGTCGTCATCAAAAGGGGGGTCTCTCATCCGAGGCTGTTTGGTTGTTTTCATTGGTGCATTTTTTACGTGGCGGGTCCCAAACCCAGCGCACAACCCTAAGTAGGGGATATTTCGCCTTCTCACTTTAGCTCGCGTTCAAACGGATGTTCTTAGGCTACCCAGAGGATACTTGGTCAGAGACCGGAAGTCGTGAGCTGCTTGAGTCATATGTAAAAGAATCGTTTCTGGCCACTCCCAAGTGAATGGCGATCAGAGAACTTTCCTCACTTGCGTGAACTTCTACACATGACTCCAATTAAAAGTAATTCTTGAAAAAAAGCTAAGTTAAGTATGCACTAAAGAGAATTGGGATACTCACAACGTGTCATAAAGCATCGTAAAATCATAAAATCATAAATTTGTATACTATTTTAAATAATTTCTTGTTGGATTGCATACTAAAATAAGTTTACGCAAATACAACTCTGAACGCTATGTTTTCGGATCGTTATAACTTATAACTTTATGAGACTACGTGAAACCCCTAAATTATTACTACATATACTACTGTGGGCAAAAAATAGTAAGACTTTTTAATACACATTTCCTACGAAAACCCATTTGTGAAAGAAGTTCCATTAAATTTTGTAAGCGGAATTAAATTTCTTATGCCGAAACGTTCAGAACGTTGGAACAGGCCTTCGGTGATAATTGTTTGTCAAACGCAAGATGTACCTCGTCCTGGACGGCCATTACCGTCAACTGATGATCAAAACGTTAATAAAATAAAAAATGTGTGCTTGAGAATCGACGACTAACTGTCAGAGATCTTAATGGCATCTCTGGCATATCGAAAAGATCAGTGAAAATCATTTTGAAGTATCATTTGGGCCTACTAAAAGTGAAAGCACAATTGTTTCTCAAATGACTAAATTTTTTCGAAAAACAGCGTCACATTTACATCTGTGAAATAATACTTTCCGACTACCAGGATGTCATGAAACGTATTATTTCTGACGAAGAATCTTGGATATATGTTTATGACACAGAAATATACAATCACTCGAATATCGTGGCAAAGGTGAGCCGAAGCCGAAAAAATCGATTAAAATATTTTTGATTAGAATCATTAGAGCACAACTTATCCCTACAATATCTACAATTTATATAAAATTTTTATTTACATATTGAAATACATACTATATTGTATATGTATGTATATTGTCAGAATGGTGGAAACTCTTCCGACAATATCCAAACCTTAGAGCATAATTTCTTTTGCCTTCACTAAAATACGAAAATTTAAGAAAAATCGGTTAATTAGTTTCTGAACTTATAGAGAGCTAGTGTATATGTAGTATATTTAGTATGTCTAAGCCATTTGATTTATCTCAGCAGACAAAAGATTGAAGCGTAAGAGAGATGCGTCGAGAGAGAAGAGATATTACAGCGTTTAGTTTAACTAGGCGGCACGTGTCAAGTAATTACTTCAAAAAGTAGCCCAAAAATTAAAGAAAAAATAGCATATGCATTATTTTGTTCACTCCATTTTTACCACATTTTTATAGCAATTTTTTAATGATGATTACGCAACCGCTTAAATTGAATGAAAAAATTTTAGGGAGTACCAAATTGCCGACAAACTCCTAACAAAATTTTATTTTTAGATACATTTTATTTTTTTATTTATTTATTTTTTTTCTTTTAATGTTCATGAATTATAGTACACAAAGTACGCATTGAATGAATGTAAAAACCGGAAGCGCCACTATCTACTGATACAAAGGCCAGCAGGCACACAATGCGCAGCTGCAAATGCAGAAATTAACGAATTTCAAAAATATTACAAAAACAAAAACTAACGCCAGCAGCAGGCGCTTAGCGCAAGCAATTAATAACGACATAGAGCAATGCAATTTCGAAAAAGCGTAAAAAATCAAAACGGAAAATCATTAAAAATGCACAAAAACGGCAAAAGCGAGAAAAGAGTGCATAAAGACTGCTGCTGGAGGCCTTAAAAAATTCCATGCGAGAAATGTCGCGTGAAAGTTGCACAAAGGAAAAAGCAACATACCAACGTAAATGAATATATGTAAGTAGTGAGCGTAGAAGAGTGCAGTGTTGACAAATAGCTTTATATTAAAGCGAAAAAGTTAAAATAAAACCGGGATTATGCAACACTTGCAGGCGCATGAACGTGCCAGCAGCAACGGAATGCTTGAAGTTGAAATTAAAAAAAAAAAAATACAAAAAAAAATACAAAAACCAGTGGAAAAAGTAGAGTCAAAAATGAAATAGTTTACAACAGCTGAGTAAAAAAGCCGAAAATTGCCGCCGAATTACGAAAGCAGCGACAAAATGACAAAAGAAAGGCGCGCCGAGCGTAAATGACGAAAAGCGCATCAACTTGCATACGCATGTGGGTATATGGCATATGGATCTAGGTGTGCTATCCAATAAGCAACGAAAACATATTCCCAGAATACTTGAGAAATTTATTGTTCCAAAATGGATGTCCAATTTCTTCTAAATCATATAAAAACGTATTGCCCATAAGGTCTTCAAAATATTTCCTCCATATCTCTAAAAACCTTCAGCAATTTGTTCATAAGTCGATCTCCGATTTCTTGTAAATATTTGAAGAATTTATTGCTCCCAAGAAGGTCTTCGACATTTTTCTCTAATATCTCTTTAACCCTTCGGAACTTCGAATTCCTTCTTTTCTCCACAATATTTCAACGTTTTAGAAATTTGTTCTCAAGTCGATCTCCAATTTCTTGCAAATATTTTAAGAATTTATTGCTCTCAACAAGGTCCCAACATCTTTTTTTTTTTTTTCTAATTTGTTCTCAAATCGATCTCCGATTTCTTGTACATATTTGAAGAATTAATTGCTCCCAAAATGGTCTCAACATCTTTCCCCCACATCTCGTCAACCTTCAGAAATTTGTTCTCAAGTCGATCTTCAATTTCTGGTACATATTTGAAGAATTGATTGCACTCAAAATGATCTTCAATATCTTTCTCGAATGTATCTTCAACCTCTGATAAATTTATTGCTCCATTTTTGAGAAATTTCATGAAATCAACTGCAGACAATTTTTTTGCAGATTTGAGTTCATTTATTCACAACTTTAGCTGCAATTTAAAACAAGTATAAATGCTTACTGGGTTTCCAAGCAATGTAGCACAACTCGGAGACTAGTTGTCACAAGCATGTCAAAGCGGCTGGTGCAAGCGATATGCTTTTAAGTGCGTCAAATTTTTACAGCACCTCTCATTGTTCAAAGTTATCAAATATTTACCATTTTCCTAATTGTTTTCAGTTTTTCTTTTCACTTGTAGTTTTTATATATATGTAACTTTTGTGGCGATAAGCAAATGCTAGGAATATGGCTCCTCGAGGCTCATAAACATTGAAATGTATACCTTTGCCTTTGGCGGCACTTGACGGCTGACGTCGCTTCCACTGGCAACCAGCACTTTCTTCAAATATTAAATGACTTTTTTGCATGCGAGTTGCCAGAAGTTGTAAAGTTAATTATTTTATGAGTGCTTGGAAAAACAGTGAAGTTTTTGTTGTTTTAAAGCGAAAACTTTCTATTTTTTGGTTATTGAGGAATGGAAATTATTTAGCGATAAAATGTGCACATTGTTTACATTTACATATGTACACAAAAGTAGGCATACATATACATATGTACTACATGCAGCCAATAAACATTTTTCTAAAAGATCATAATGTGATTGATAGCACTGGAGATATATGTACAACTGCAACATCTATTGACAAAATACGAAAAGACTTTTTCGACTACCCAATACTTGTATATGTACATATATTAAAAAGAATTGATTTAGTAAAAGCTTTTACTTTTTCAAAATAATTCTTCATTATATTTCAATAAAGAAAGTTTTCCTTAAGATTTCTAAAAACAAGAAAAAAAAACAAAAAAAAAACAAAAAAAAAAAACTAAAATGGTGAATTGCAAAAAATAAAAAATTGGAATTTTTGAGGTAAGGAGCTTTTTCTATTACATATAGTAATGTTTTCATATGAAGATCTGATTGAACTGATTTTAAAAACAATTTTTTTGTTTTTGAAAGATATTTTTTGTTGTTGTGAAATCATTCTAACACCACATGATGGTGCTACCAATCGTTCCCACGACGCGCTTCACTCATATCGGCTTTGCATAACTGGGATATACCCGAATTTTTATCCAAACAAGGACTGTCAACTAGGACCCATTACTCAAAATTATTTTAAGTTAGTTTTTTGCTCCTGAACAACAACAATATGTATACTTTTTGGTGGTATTTTTTTCAAAATTTTCGCAAATGTTTCTAACAACTTATTTTTTTAACACAGATTTTTAGTATAAAATTATATCAAAGCTGTGAAAAAAATTAAAATAAAAAATAACAAAATTATTATTCAATATCAAGAAAAATATTTAAAATAAAAAAAGTTAAACAAAAAAATATTTAAAATAAAAAAGAAATATTTAAAAATAAAATAAAAAAAAATTACTTAAAAAAATTTTTAACAAAAAAATATTAAAATAAAAAAATTTTAAACAAAAAAATATTTAAAATAAAAAAATATTTGAAATAAAAAAAATTTATAAAATAAAAAATATTTAACGAAAAAATATTTAAAATAAAAAAAAGATTAAAAAAAAATATTTTTTTTTAAATTATTAGAAATTGAAAATTCCAGTTCTCCTACGAAAATTATAAAAAAAATACAGTAAATTCATCTGGCGACCATCAACTGATATACACTGAAATAGACTCGAATTATTATTCGAACAGAGACTGTTAACTCGGCAGTATTTCTATAAGATATTTTTGAGAATATTTTTGGCTGCTACCACAACAACATAAGGATACTGTTTCTTGACATGTTTTTGTTTTTTTTAATTTCGAAAATGTTTATATCAGCTTCCTAGCTAAAATTTTTACATCGTTTCTAGTATGAAATTATATAACATAATGTAAAAAAATTAAAGTAACCAAACAAAATATGTTTAATAAAGATTTAATTTAAAGAAATAAAATTTATTTAAAAATTTTTTTTATTTTAAAATATTTTTTGTTATTTCTTTTATTTTAAAATATATTTTTTTCTTTTTTTTTAATTTTAATTTTTTTTTTAATTATTTATTTTTATTTTATTATTATTTTTTTATTAATAAATTATTTAATTATTAGACACTAAAAACTCCAGTTCTCCTACAAAAATTATAAACAAAAAACATAACAGTAAACTCATCAAACCACCATCGATTGAAATAAAGTGGCGTTCCAACCTACGTGAGCACAGCTGAAGCGAAAAACAAATTCAAACAAACCTGAGCTGCGCAAAGTTAGAGCAATGACCGATGTTGTTGGCTATTTAAGAGCTGGTCAGCGACAACAACAAACATAAATAATGCTATTTTGCTAACGACAAAACGTAATGAGCTTATGTTTTGTACGTTCGCACAAAAATAAAAAATAGAAAATGTATAAAATAAATAAAAAGTGTACAATAAAACGTATACGCCATGGTGCCGCAAATGCACGCTTCATTCATAATTACCTACTATGAAAAATATGAAATGACGTAACTAAAATAATAAAAAATATGCATAAAATTTTTTTGCATATGCAATTAAAGTTGTAAAACTATGTAATTGAGCCGGTTTGAAAAATTAAGAGTGGGGGAAGAAATTAAAAAAAAGTAACAAAAAATAAAAAGAATTATTTTATGCGAATTAAGCGAGCACTCTTCGTGAGTGGGGCAAAAAAATTAAAAAAAAATTATAATTTAAAGAAAAAAATAAAACAAAAAAAATTGAGAATTATGGCAGCATGGCTAGTGCTAAGCCAATCCCACGCTAATAAGAAAATTCCCCCACTCTTCGTGAGTGGGGCAAAAAAATTAAAAAAAAAAAGAATTATAATTTAAAGAAAAAAATAAAACAAAAAACAAAATGAGAATTATGGCAGCATGGCTAATGCTAAGCCAATTACACGCTAATAGAAACTAATTTTTTTAATTAAAATTTTAAAAGAAATATTGAAACTGAACTACAAGAACTAAAAATATTTTAAAAAAATATAAAATTTCAAAAAAAAAAAAAAAAAAAAAATAAACAAATAAAATAAAATAAAAGTACAAAAAAAAAAATTAAAATAGAAAAAAAATTTATATTTAAAAAAATTATCAAAAAATTTAAACTCTAATTATGCAAATAAAACTAAATTCAAAACACTAACTCACTTCAAATGTAGCAATTAAACAAAACAAACAAACATCACTCCAAGTTGCTGACCTGTGATGACGCGTTGAGTTGTTAGTGACAGTTTGAAGACAAGTGTAGCACTAGTGTTGCCTGACTAAGTGCACTTAAGGCATTTGTATATTGCTTATTACGGCGCTTTTTTCAGTTTTTTTTTGTTGTTTTTCTATTTACTCTCACAAGCGTTAAGTAACAAACATTCAAGTTGCGGATAATTAACTAATTTCTGTAACGAGCATTACAAGTGTCTCGTCACTTTGAAAATGTTAAGCAAACACTAAAGCATTTGGGTGTGAGTGTGTGTAAAGAAAAGTGAATGCAACGATAAATCGTCGTCATTTGCAACAATAACAATATGATTTACAATACTACAAACATGCAAGTAAATGTCTGCAAGTACAAATTGTGGCACACGTGCAGGCGACGGTGAGACGCTTTGCGACAAATAAATTGAAAAAATGCCAGCTAATGAAAAATCGTATTTATTTTACACGGCGCAATGTTTACAAACAAAGCGTAAATGGAAATTTTAAACAAAAGCGCATTTACTTTTACTTTTCTAAGCAATTTTGTGGCATGATTAATGACCACAAAGTACTATTAGCTGGTAGCGAGTATGAATGTGTGTGTATTCATGGGTATAAATGCACTTGTATGTATTAGTGAACTTGTCACAAAATCACAATTTGTCCAGCTTACTTGCATCATGGCGAGACGGAGAGAAATAGCAGAGCAATAAAGAAAGCTCATTACTTTGAGCAGGAAATTTCAATTAAAGGCATTAATATTAAATTAAATAAAATTTTTGAAAAAAAATATTTGAGTTTGAAATATAGAAAACAGAATACAAAAATGAAAAAAAAAAAATATTTTTATATTCCTTTCCAATATTCAGTTTCAACTTTTTTTTTAATTATTGAGTTATTCAAATGCACTATTTTGCCGGCTCATTTTATGGAAAATTTACTCTCAAATTTTTTTTCGTGCGAAACATTTTGTTTGCTCTGTGAGACCAAATATTGGACATTTCTTTATTTCGACTCAATATCATAATTTTTGATTTATGAATTTTTAAAATTTCAACGCTTCAATGTATCTGTAAATATTTGCGTATACGTAGAAAAGTAACATATTTCATTATAAAAATACATTTTTCTTCAACTTTGACTTTTTTTAGACGCCAAATATTCATTTTTATAAACAAATAATTTTTTTCCTATTTACAACTATTTTTATTTTTATTTTTGTTTTTTGTTTTTAATTGAAAAAAGTGCATATAGCTCTTAATATTTTGCCTCAGAAAACATAAAAAAAAATGTTTCACGCGATTCACCCATGCCTTTCTCATATCTCTCTCCCATATTTTTCTCAAAGAACACAAAAAATTTTCACCCGATACTTTACATAATATAATGTACACTCTCAATATTGAGATTTTTTTTCTAATATTTATTTTAATTGGCATAATTTTCTATTTTTTTAAATTTTTTTTCCAATATGGGCTCAATTTTCCTTGAAAATTGCTTTAATTGCTATGTTTCTATTTTATTGCCTACATTTAGGGGCTTAGAAAAACATTGCGACCCTTAAAAAAAAAAAAAAAAATTTGCAAAGGATGAAATAGACATCTACATAACTAAAAAAAAGTAAAAAAAAAATACCACGAACACAAAAAGGTTAATTTAAATAATTTTACAATTTGTACGAATATGATTAGAATTAGAAAAGAAACTTTTTGAAAAAAGTTCACTACAGCGCCAACTGTGAGCTATGATTTTGATCAAAATATTTTCCATTGAGTTTAGGATGTTTTAATAAAATATATTTCATTTGCCTTTAGTATTTTTTCAAAAATTAAATATGTTGCTTGTACTGGTTTATTTAGAAATTTAGATGTAAGCGCCATCTACCGGGAAGTTCGCTATAATACTAAAATGGCTTAAGGGGGCAGCCCTTCAAAAAATCGATTTTTTTCGTTTTGCTTAAATCTCTTTAAAAATAATATAAGAATATGCCCCAAAGTTATAGATGGGAGTTCGAAATATTTTTGAAGCTAGAAGGGAAATAGTGATCGAGCGTCTAGCAGATATATGAGCGAATGGGCAGAAAGTGAAGGCTTTGACGCGCGATTTCTCGGCTGTTTATTTTTACGATTTTGCTTAATTGCAAGATAGAAAAAAAACTAAACGTCGGATCGAATTGGGGCAGAATTTATTAGCTTTGGCATTAAATTATCTTCTATTTAAACTAACAAAAGTCAAGTTTAAACATATTTTTAAACAACATAAAGTTAAATTTTTTTGGTCAAAAAACACATTTTTCCAATTTTTAAAAAATTTTTAAAATTTTACAATACTTTTAGGAATTTTTTTAGTTTAACTAGAAGATAAATTGTTAAAAAATATGAATCTCTTTGGATTTTTTGTTTCCGATAGAAATTGCGACCTGCATCCTGTCCGCCGTTCGACAAATGCATATGCGAGATGCATCGGGCAATTGCTTTCCAAAGGCAGAATATCAAAAATTTCGTATCCAAAAAAATTGTAAATGATGTCTAATACATAACTATAAGTCCTAGAAATTTCGCTTTCATCACTTATTTTTCCCCTCCCAAAAATATCCTCAAAAAATTTATTTTTTGAAGCCTCTAAAGCAGCCTCCCCACTTAAGCGGGAGCTTAATCCACTTTCAAATGCAAAAATAATATAAGTTTATCAAATTTAATGTACTTTAGTAATCTATGATTCATTTTGAGAAATTTTGGCATCACATGATGCTGTAGCCGATCTCCAGGAGCACCTCCGAAAAAATGTGTTGGCGGTGCGGAAGACTTTTCTGCTCAAATCAGCTCAGATCCAAAAACCATAACAAAAAAACTTATTACTATAGATGATTGCAGATCCTGATGGAAGAAATTGAAAATTTTTGATTTTTGACTAAATCACGGTTGTCCAAAAAGTAGTATTTTGTGAAAAAATTACCATTAAATCAGCATTGAAATTATTATCAAAAGACTTATTCTTCTGAAAAAGTAAATAGACGAGGATTGCACCGCGACCTTAGGTCTATTGTGCCTTTATTCTTCTGATTATTATCCGATTTATATTTCTACAAAGATCATGGGAAAATTTCAAATCAGCTCAGTCGTTTCATACTGAAATGCAATAAACGGTTCATATGTAGACTAGTTGAACAAATTCTTTAGATACCTGACTGAAAAATCAATCATTAAAATAAATATTTAAAGTGGAAAATGGTTCAAAAAGGGTCATAAACTAGTAAATTCTCTCCGAAGCAACCAAATTTCAAACCAAAATATCACTCGAGCTGCTAAATAGTTGCCCTTAATGGGGTTTTACTGTATGCAAAATCTCATCAGCGCAAGCTAAAACAGGCGCAATGCATATTTTCCAATTAAAAGTAAATAAAAAATTATTTTAACTGGAGCATTTGCTCAATGACTCAAACATTACACACAACACCAGCGTCATCGTATATTTTTGCAGGTGTATTTTTTGTAAACACAATTTATTGCATCACGTCATCGAACTGGAGTGGTAATTAAAATTAATAAATGCAAAAAAAAATATCAAAAAAATATAAAAAAATAAAATTTAAATTAAATTTACAAGAACACATGTTTGCGTGTTCATTGACTTGGAGGATATTAAAAGCGTGCATACGCTCATATATATACACATATATATTGTATGTTAATACATGTGCAATAATTTTCCGAAAATATTTGATAATGTTGGGCATTTTCCCTCTCACAACTGCAAGCTCAACTCTTTCGCTTGCCTCTAAGCAGCCAGCAGCCATAAAAGTCGAGTCGGCGAGTGAGTTGTCTGCAGGCAACGATTAAATGACTCCATGATTTTATTAGCAGTCAAGTTGAAATTGCTCTGTTTTCATTTTTATTTCTACTTCAATTTCAATTTCAACTTCATTTGCTTTTATCTATGATTTTAGCTTCGCCTCAGCCACACAAACAGTAGGCAGAAGCCTGACAGCCAGGTAGCCAGCCGGGCAGCTGAGGTAGTCAATGTACAAAGCTTGCGCTTATGAACTTGTACGCTTGCACGTCAATATCACATTTATTTATTGTTGTTGCTGTTGTTGCTGACGTTTGAGCTGCTGTGGGTCATTAAAGTTCACTATCACTTTCACTAATAAAAATTCGAGCGCCAAGTCAAATGTACACAAGCAGATAAAGTGAAGATATAAATGCATGTGTTTGTGTGTATGTATGAATATATATAAGTATGTATATAACTACATATGAATGTACGTTTATAATCATGTTGTGTCAGCTCGCTTTTAGTTTTGTTTCGAGTTCAGCAACATACAAGCGTGCGCATGCGCATGCGCAGCCGGCATCAACTCCAATCACACACGCACAGCTCACACTAGGCTAAAGCACGGCTCGCACTAGTTGATATTGATGCTTCGGCATTAAATTGCCTGTAATATTGACTGCCTTAAAACAAGATTAAAAACCACAAATGGCGGATATTCGCACAAGTCAATGCGCAGCGGCAAAGGTAGTGCGCAGAAGCAAAAAACAAAGAAAGCAAGCAGATTGTCGGGAGATTTTTTAATGAAGTGTATTGACATCGTTAAATTGAGCTGCAAGCATTGATATGAGATAACAGCGGATGTGTGTGTGTGGAGAGTGCGTGTGAAAGTCAACCGGCTTAGCAAATGACAGGGTGAGCAATAAAAGTATTTTTTCATCTCATTCATTTAATTATTATTTCTTTTTTTAATATTTACCAGCTTTTATAATATTTCCATTTTCAAACTATTTATAAGGAAATTGAAAAAAAAATAAAAAATTAAAAAAAAATAAAAAAATTAAAAAAAAATAAAAAAATTAAAAAAAAATTAATTAAAAAAATAAAAAATTAAAAAAATTTAGTTAAAAATAATTTAAAAAAAACGCAAAAATAAGAGAAAAATTAAATAATAAATCAAAAACTAATAATTAAAAAAAAATAAAAATAAAAAAATGCAAAAAATAAATGAAAAATAAAAAATCCAAACCCAAAACATAATGAAAAAATCCCAAAAGAAAAAAATTGGCAAATTCGAAAAAAATTAAAAAAAAAATTAATTAAAAAAATTTAAATTAAAAAATGCAAAAAATAAAGGAAAAACTATAAATAAATAATCCAAAAGCAAAAATAATTGAAAAAAAAAATTTCAAAAAGGAAAAAATCCAAAAACAAAAATATAAATTAAAAAAAAAATAAATAAATAGAAAATCCAAGCTCAAAAAATAATTAAACAAATTCCAAAAGAAAGCATTAGCAAATTTCAAAAATAAGAAAAAAATACCTACAAATAAAAAAATTAAAAAAAAAAAAAACAAAAAAAGCCAAAACCAAAAAATATTGCAAAAAAACATTAACAAATTCCAAAAACCCAAAAAAAAAAAATTCATACAAATAAAAAAAACCAAACATTCCCAGAAATAAAAAAATTGCATCAATTAAACTCACAAAACATTCCTACCTTACTTTCTCGCTTCCAACTGCGACAAAAGAAAGAAAAACACATCCTCTATGCACAAATAACTAAAATCAACTACCATCGAGTCCAAACGTGGTTCACCAAACGATTTGTGGCACACATGAAATAGCCTTGCGATTGGTCAATAACACAAAAATAATATGAAAATATTTATGCAAATATATAAGTATCGTACATTGTATATATTAAAAATTGCTGGTTATGAACTTTAGTCGAGGCTGACGGAGCAAATCGGTCGAATATCCAATAAACGTATAGTTTGTATACCAATCTAGAACAATTATTAGTTTAAAAACACGTAAAATAAATGTAATTAAAGTTCCCAGCAGGAAAAACCAAACTACTCCGAATGTAACTAGTTTGTAACTAGTTCGAATGGAATTAAAAAAATCAATAAAATTATTCGTATTTTTCAATTCTTTATTGTTTTTTTTAATTGGTTTGAAAATTCTCTGAGATATAATTATGTAATTGCTCTCATTGAAAAAACGAGACAACATACATATTTTCATAAAAACATCGCATACGAATTGCCAACCACTAAAATCTTTCAAAAAGGTTTAGCGGAATATTTTTAATTGTATTCTGAGAGCGTGAGTCACCTTTGCAAAGTTCTCAGATAGAATATTAAAATTTTTTTCTCTATAACCACCCGCCGATTTGAGTAAAAATATCCCAGTCGGGTTAATAATATTATATAAATGGCCTCGCATACATATTTACACTAAACTTTGCTCTTGAAATGTCAGTCAATCATACAATTCGCACCTCAGCAGGTGAGAACAAGACGAGCGTAATCGCGGCGAGCACTTGCGTTTGGCTTCAACTTCAATGAAGAGAACAATAACGAGCAGTAAATAGTTAGTTATTGCCCTGAGTTTTGTTTTTGTAGATTAGAAAACGGTGTAAGTTTGCATGTAGTTCGCAGGAAAATATTGCCAATTTGCATATAACAATGAAACGCACGAGATAACAGCAAATAGAAAATCACAGAAAACTCTGGGCGAGAATAAAACGAATTGTGAAATGGCGAAAATAGGTGAGGCGGAACCGAGTATGTATCTATGGCAGTGTATGTACTATATGAAGGTAGCTGGAAATGCACGAGCACATGTAATTCGAATAGGTGCATGTTTAGAGGTGGCGGCAAGAGGCGAGCGAGCGCAACAAGTGTTCAATAATCGGTGAGGCGTGGCGAAAAGCGCGCTAAAACAAGAACGCTGAAATGGAACTGAACATTAAGGTAGAAATGGGGGCCAGCGTAAATGGTAAAAATAGAAAAAAAGGTAAAATTAAAAAAATGCATGGAAGTGAAGTTAAATATAGAAATATTAGTATTAGAAGTAACGGGTGATCCAAGTACGTTATTTTTGTTTGACATTTAATTATGGAAAAACACCTGAATACCGTTTACAAATCGTTCAACTTTTTTACGAAAATTCACGTTCTGTAAGGAATATGTTTCGCGCGCTTCGCTCAACTTATAGTCAACATAATCGGCCTACTGAGCGTACTATTCGCAAACCCATCACCCTTTTGAGACCCAGCATTCACTATTGGATAATATTTGACCGAATAGATAGACCAAGTCTTGAACGAAGTAAAAAAATATAGCAACCGTAGCTATGAGTGTATACTAAGACTGTAGAGAGTCGATTCGGCGTCGTTCGCAGCAACTCGGACTGTCATATGGAACGACTTGGCGCATTTTACGTCGATATCTTGAAATAAAAGCGTACAAAAAACAGTTTGTGCAAGAACTGAAGCCGTTCGATCTATGGGCTCTTGAAAATTTCCAAGAAGATCCGACGTTTTCGAACCAAATTTTGTTAGCGATAATAAAATAAAATTAGACACTAAAATAAAAAAATTAAAATAATAAAAAAAAATAAAAAATAATTATAATCACTTAAAATAATAATAAAAAAACAAATAAAATAATAATAAAAAAAAAAAACAAATAAAATAACAATAAAAAAAAACAAATAAAATAATAAAAAAATATAGCACACAAATTTGCCATAAAAATTTAAATACATACATATACCATAATTACAAAAAAATCAAGAATTTATAAAAAAAAAGTAAAATCATATGGAAATAATAATAAAGAAATTGAAGCATAAATATCTAAAAAAAAATAAAATAAAATAAAATATGAAGAAAAAATTTAAGAAGAAATTATGGTTCAACGAAATTGCTATAAAAAATAAAAAATAAAAATTATTTTATAAAAAATAGAAACTAAATAAAAAAAAAAACAAAAATAAAATTAAAACAATAAATTAAAATGTTTGATTATAAAAAGTTTAAAGGCAAGAGCAATATCAATGGCGATTTTCAAACAAAATAACAATAAAATGCAACAAAGCATGAAAACCGTATAAACAGATAGTAACAGAAAATAAAAGACCTTACAAAATACACATTTGTACATACATATATATATACACATATATTCTAGCGAAGTAGACAGCAGAATTTAACCTAACTTTACATTTATAAGCCGCAACTAGCGAACAAACATGCAATTGCATAAAACAAAGCTTGTGCTGTAAGTATGCACACCGACATGTGTGTAGCCACACACATATGTACATACAATCAGATATAAACCCGCATTTGTGGTTAGCGGCTCGCATTCCCAAGCAGATTAGCGAGTTTGTGGCGCTGGCGCATTCATTTGCTGGCTTATAAAAATATGTAGAACAAAAGTGATGTTGGCTTAAATGGCATTTGCGAAACAACAGCAAAGACAACAACAACAACAAAAACGCTAAAACAAACATTGTTGGCAACAACATCAATGGAATGCCAAGGCATGGAAGGTAAACAATAAAGGTTAAAATCACAAACAACAACAACAATGGGCGCGACACAATAATGCGAAGAATTTAAAACTACACAAGCACAAAACAGAACAACAAGAACAAAGTTTGCTGAAAAACGGAACAACTTTAGTGGGTAAATGCAGGCAAATAAAAGAATGAAAGAATCAGCGTGCAGAAAAAATGTCAACAAAAGCAGCAAGCAAGTGTTAAACGGAAAAGCCAACAACAACAACAAGTATAAGAAATGCGAAAGTACAACCTCAAAAACACTAACAACAACAAGTAAAAGATGAAGATTCTGCAAAAATATATATATGAAAGTTGCATGAGTGGGCGTTCACCACAAAACGTTCACGACGGCCCCCTTCGGCTGGCGGATAATAAATGCTGGATAAACGAAAGCTTATGCTAATGATAAGCCAAGCGCGCGCCAAGTGTTAACGCGCATTTCCACTGAGTACCTGAGGTTCAAGTGTGCATGTGTTTGTAAATGCAAATTCGGTTTATTCGCAGCGCAAACTGTGAGGCTAATTATAGACGAAGCCAAGAGATTATGCTGCCTACTGCGGCTTGCGTTGCTTTTACTTTGCCGCTGAAGAAAGCATCATGTGTACCATATGTGTGTATGTTTGGTTGTTTACATTGGTGTTTAGCGTAATGATAGTGGAGTTTTGAAAGGTTTGGCTGCCAAGTGAGTTCACTTTCAAAACCTGTAGAGTAAAGAGATAAATTATAGGAAAAGTACTTGATTATAGTAAAGTGTTCCAAATTTTATTTTTAATTTTTTTTTATTTTGTTTACTACAACAGAATGGTAAAAGCTGCAGAAATAAAGAGATCAGCTTAGTTTGAGACTGCAGGTGTCTGCTTTTGTCTACGTTCTGAGATCTCATGAGAATTTTTGTACTAAAAATATTAAAAATACTTTAATATAAGGCTTAAGCAACTTGAGGAAAATTATATAATTAATTTTTAACGACAAACGAACGAGCATATCATTGAAAAATTAAATTGATATACATATGTTTATAGATCCGCAAATGGTTTCAGCGCAGAAAAACAATCGAAAAACTCTTCACTTCTTCATAACAGTAAGCACAGAATGCTTTTCGATGTAGAGAATCAGGAAAACTTAGACATAAATCAATAGGCTCTTCTTAATTTTACTAAGAAGCACTTCAAAAATATATATTGAAAGGATCCAATTAAAGTGTAAACTAATTTCTAATTTTTTTTTTAAGACTTTCTACCCTGATTAATATAGAAAAACGGCAAGAATGAATTTTCTCGTGGTAATAACGACGGAAGATTCGATAATCTGTTTGGAACTGGCAAAATAACCCACTCTCTGCGAAAAGACTAAGGAAATTAATTAGTACAGAGTGTTCGCATGGCACTCAGTACTGTTTAAGGGTTACATGGGTTTACGGTTTCCAAAAAATCGAATATTTTTTATTTTCTTATTAAATTCTACAATATCTCTAAATATTGTCTTAAATTTTTAAGTTGGTTCGAGTAATAGTTTCGGAGGTACAGCCTTGAGAACTTGAGCGTTGGAGGCCGTCTCTAAACTCGTTTTTCTTGAAACTGTGTAGGCGATCAGCAAGATTTCTCGAAAACCACTCAACCGATCTTTATGAAACTTTTCACAGGTAAAAGACTTGGACAAAAAAAAATTTTCACTGAAATTTTTATTTTTTGTAAAAATGTCTCCCAAAAATCAAATTTTCAGTTGTTTTTTCTAGGTCCAAGTTCTAAGTTAAGATTTTAACTAAAACACGTATTTTTCGCTTTATATGATCCGCCAGGAGTTTGCTGCTAACGCGAGCGCATCTTTTTCCCGAGGGTCACCGGAAATGGCGTTGCAATAGCCGAGATTAAAATATTTTTTTCCCAAAAATTTCAGAATTTCTTTGTTAATAGCCTATGTTTGTGACAATAAAAAATTCTAATAAAATATATCATTTTTATATGTGAAAACAGTGTTGAAAAAGATTGTTTTTGACCCAATGAAACTCATGTAACCTCTTAAACTATGAAAAATGCTTTAATATTAGGCTTCAGAAACTTAAAGACCTCCCTATTAAATTTGTAAAAATAAGAACCAAAATCATTATTAATGGAATTCTTGAGTTCTATTTAAGCCAATAAGCACTCTATCCAAATTCAAGCGCTATCGATTTAATTTTCTGATTAGTGCTTACACTTAGCGCCATTAAATTTCAACGAGATGCTCATGAGTAACTTCTATAGCAACTAAACTATGAAAATAGCGCAAAATCAACTTCACAGACGAAAATATGTTTGAAATTTGCGTGTTGACTATCTGAATTTCTAACATTATCAGTACTCCACATACATATATAGACATATCTCAAAACTCAGCTCGTATGCCTATACCTAGAAAGCACAGAAATCCACAGAGCAAAACTAGTCCACAAAAAAATATAAAAAAAATAAATAAAAAGTAGCCAACACAATTACACCGCGTGCGAAAATCAGAATTTATTTTCATGCACAACTTTCATGACTACTGCCAATATTAAATAGATGCGCATGAGTCACGTCAGTTCTACTCTATTCTACTCAACTCTACTACTTCTTCAACACAAACTCTAGTACACACACATTCACATGCAAGCCTTTCAGTTTTTATAACTTTACAGATCACTAAGTTTTATGTGAAGCTATTACAGAGCAACGTGCTGGTGCTAATGACTCCAAGCTCTTTAATGAACGAAATATTTATGTATGTATGAATGTATGCATGGGAGGAGGCAGCACAATCAGCACGGGACACCATTCGTTATAGAACTAGAAAGCTGATTTAGACAAACGTAGTTTGAGGTGGACGCAATTGAAAGACAAATATTTACAAAAATTATAAAAATATTAAGAAAAAAAACGACAATGAATATAAAAAATATTTTACAAAAAAATAAAAAAAAAAATAATATTAAAAAATTAAGCAAAATAAATATTAAAAAAAAATTACATATAATAAAATATACATATATAAAAAATTATAAAAAAAATTATAAAAAAAATAAGAAAAGAAATTCACAAAAAAACTCATTAAAAATACGCCAAAACATAAATCCACAAAAATTAAAAAAATATATATAAGTGTTAATATACAAAAAAACATAAAAAATTAAATATAAGTATATTAAAAAAGAACAAAAGTTTTAACCAAAAAATTAAAAAATATATATATGTGACCTGGTCTACGGAAAGGGGGCTTAGGTGTCAAAAAACCAATTTTTTTATTATTTTTTTTTTCAAATTTTTTTTTTCAATTATTTTTTGTTTTCGCACATTAGCTCCCTTTTCGTAGACGAGGTCACATATATAAAAAATTAAGAAAAAATAATACATAAATCTATTAGAAGAAATAAAAGTTTTATTAAAAAAATTAAAATTAGAAAATAATAAAAAACAAAAAATACATAAAAAATTAAATATATGTAAAAATATTAAAAAATAATAAAGGTGTTAACCAAAAATTTAAAATAAAAACTATAAAAAATTGCGAATATAAATTAAACAAAGGCAGAAATATTACAAAATACCATTTAATACCAAAATTAAAAAAAAAAATAAATAAATGAAAAATAAATTTATGAAAAGGCAAAATAGAACATTTTGAAAAAATAAAAAAATTTAAATAAATTACAAATTAAAAAAATAAACAAAAAATAAAAAATATATATACACATACATATATATAATTCTAAAAATTAAAATAAAATAAATGAAGTTAAATACAAAAAAATATAAATTAAAATAAAAAAAAATTAAATTAAATTTAAAAAAAAATTAAAATACTTCAAAAAAAATTTATTAAAAAGAAAAATTATTAAAAAAAAATGTTAGATAAAAACTTTGCATTTTTTTTGTAAAAGAAAATGTAGAACATAAAATAATAAAGAAATGCTTAGAAAATACCAAAACAAAAGAACTCGCCGCAAAACAAGTGAAAGAAAGCAGTTTCACAAGAAAAACAAAACTCCAAAAAAAAACAAAAAAAAAAAAATACACAAAAAGAATGAAAAAAATCAAAAGAAAACAAAAACAAACAAAATCTAAAACCGTAAAACATTAAAGTGAGCCACCACAACAACCTGTTAATAAAAATCTCAACTGACAATCAGCAAATAAAGAAACGAAAAACAATATGATATACAGAAACAACACAAGTGAATACAACAAACTACTCGTAGAAACGGACGGGTGTGTAAAAGCGACGTTTAAGTGGCAAGCAAAATTAGGTGACCCAACTACACGCTTATGTCCAGTTCTAATCATATAGTGGTCAAGCACAACAAATTCCACAACAACAACAACGTCACTAACAACACGATTGGCTATCTCATCAAAGCCACCAAAGACATAAATCCATGCGCATGCAAGCGCGGAGGTGACTTAATGCACGGTGAATGCAACGTTACGTGAGTATGTATGCAGATAGGTGTGTTGGTTTGTGTGAATGAGCGCGCGAATGCGATAAATAGATATATTTATATACATACTGGTATTATTTATATATGAAGCATGACGAACGAATTAAATAATAAAAATAAAAAATGGCTGAGGATTTAGTGATTGCAATAAATTGTAAGCAGAAGAGGAAAGGGGCTTTGTAGGAAGGAAACATTTTTATTTTGAAATAAATGAAATCTTCAAACTTAAATATTTGAAAAAAAATTATTATTGTTCAATTTATATTTTTGGGTGGCGTGTCATCTCTCTAACATATACTCATAGATTCTAGTTATTTATTTATTAAACTTTATCAGTGAAAAGTGGACTCTTTGTAGAATTTCAAGCTTAAGGGGTTACAGGGGTTTGCGGGTTTCAAAAAAAAAATCGATTTTTGGTGGTGTTATTAAATTCTACAACAGGTCTAGAAGATTGTCTTGTATCTTCAAGTTGATTCGAGTAATTGTTTCGGAGATACAGCCTTGAGCGCTCACACGTCTTTGAGATACGATTTTTAAAGACGTGGACGAAAGATCCTTTCTTCGATTTTCACTGAAATTTTAATTTTTTTTTTTGTAAAAATGTCTGCCAAAAATCCAATTTTTTTTTCTCTCGTCCATTGAACCCGATATTATCAAATTTTAACTTTATAACCCAACTTGTACCGGCTCATAAAAAACGATCTTATGGCAGATCTAAGATGGCTCCCACTTAAACTTTTCATAAGACACCCAAAAAGGATCATAGTTGGATATTGTTTTTAACTGGCCGGGAGCCCTTACTGCCACATAGATGCCGAGTTCTAACCTTATCGGTTAAAAATTGCAAGTTTCAGCTCATAAAATGAATTCTAATACCGTTTTTATTTTTCGAAAACACTTCACTAAACTTCAGAGAGTGGCAAATCGAGCTAACAACTAATATATATGATACGGATTGGCATATTAAATCATTAAAAGTCGCACAGTCTCGGTGACGGGATGAACAAGTACAATTTTTGTATGACGAAATCTTGCTAAATCTAGAAGATTAGTGAGATAATATACTCAACAGCCTGAAACTCGTGATTAAGTGTCGATCGAAGCATTATATTAGGCAAGCGAGTAGCGCTTAAACATAGCAAAAGGAATCGAACGTCGAAGTCGTGAACCGAAGACAGAAACGAAAACAATTCGCCGGTAATTTATATTTTTACCTTAAAAAATGCCAAATAAATACTCAATGGATACTCAGTCGCGCCACCTCATAAAAAATTAGTTGCTATAAAGCTTCACTGCATCAAAATACCATATGATCTGCACGCTGGGTTGGGTATAAGCAAATAAAATACGTGAATAAATGGCAATAAAGTAGGTGGAGAACGACGTGTGTGCCGATTGAAGCCGCTTAACTGTCACATACAGACACATGTAAACATTAGCCACACAAACGGGTACAGCGCGTCTACAAGACGCTGGTGTGACTGCTAATTGTAAGACGCTTTAA
Organism: Bactrocera zonata; assembly: GCA_037783105.1. Taxonomy (NCBI): domain Eukaryota; kingdom Metazoa; phylum Arthropoda; class Insecta; order Diptera; family Tephritidae; genus Bactrocera; species Bactrocera zonata. Next base: position 176,791 of record JBAWJQ010004602.1, on the reverse strand, counting down.
ATGCGACTGGTTGAAGACACATACACATAAATACATACAGACACATCTATCTTTAAAGCGCCGTTAGCTGCGCCGGTGCGATCACGATCGATAAATACTTGAGAGAATTGAAAAAACAAAAAAAACAAGGAAAAAAAACAAATAAAAATTAATACAAAAAAAATTATAAAAGAAAATATTATAAAAAAAATTTAAAAAAATAAAAAAAAAATAAATTAATTAAAAAATAAATAAAAAAAATATTAATAAAAAAAATATTAAAAAAAAAATTATTTAAAAAAAAATAAATTAAAAAAATAGAAATCTGAACTCAGAAGAAAAAAAATAAAAATAAATACCCGTAATACCTGAAATCAAAACTAAATCGTACAGTCACATTTTAACCGGCTTTTAAAAGTAAATTCCACACAAATTAAAATGCTTGGGGTGTCAAGCGCTTAAGCGGATTCCTTAGCGCTAGAATTTCGAAATATGAGTCGGTCAGTCAATGTGTAATCGGAGTCATTGAAGCCCGAAAGGATTATGAGCAGGAAAAAGGATGCAACTTTAAGTATATAAATATAACCTATACTAACCATGTATGTATGGACATATGTGTGTATGTCTATAAGTAGTTACATATGTATGCAATTAAATGCGCGCCACAAGTAATTGCGACGAGTCAATAAATGGTTGCAACAGGTAAACAGCAGTGCAGCGACCACAAGGAGACCCAAGCAAGTGCATGCACACACACATAAAAATAAATAGAATGAGAGTGCGCACGCACACATACAGACATATGTGGGTATATTCACCACATCGGTAGCAATTTAATTTAATTACTTTTAAAGCAACAAATATATAGGAAAATTATTATCTTGTGAATATTCCCTTCGCACAGCAGCGATAACAGCAAACAGGCGAACCAGCTCGCGAGTTTATACAAGTAAATAATAAATATTGTATGTGCGTATGTGTGTATTTATTATCTTATTGCATTCCTTGGCAATTGCTTCCGCTTTCTTGGCTGGCTGGTTGGCATTGCGCGACTTCGTCATGGGAAGTTAAGCACTTAAATTCCCTGTTACAAGAGTTTACAAAGCGGTGGCAGTTTGCAAGATATTTCCCTTATGCAGCTAAGCAAGAGGGTGTGTGTGTGCGTGCCGCCTTGTTAACTCGCTTGATTTTGCATTTTTTCACAACGTAAATATAAGCGTTTTCCGACAGCGTACGAAACAAAATGTTGACTTAGGTGCAGGGAGGGACATGTCGACAAGTGCATGGGAGATTTTGCGCAGGCAAAGGTGGGAAAATTTTGAAAAATATATAAAAAAATAAAATAATAGTAGTAAAGTTAAATTTTAATTTAAAATAAAATAAAATAAAAATGTATAAAATTTAAAAAAATATATAATAATAATGAAACAAGCAATTTTTCAGTTTAGAATATAAAAAAAAAACAGAATATTAAAAAATGAACAAAACAAAATAACAAAAAAAAAATAAATAAATAAAAAATTAAATTTAAAAAAATTAAAGAACTTAAAAACAAAATAAATTAAAAAATAAAACCAAAACAAATTTTATATAAAAATATTAAATTAAAAAAATAATAATAATAATAACAAAAAATTTAAAAAGTTGTTTTTTATATACATAATATTTAAAAATTAAGAAAACAAAACAAAAAAACATTTAAAAAGCAAATTAAATAAAACATTTAAAAACCAAAAAAAAAAATTAAAAATTAAATTTAAAAAATTAGAAAAAAAAACTTAAGTATTAAAAAACAAAATATTCAAAATTAACGAAATAAAAAATTAAAAAATAATAAAAAAATTAAATTATAGGATAACTATTTATAGCAAAAAATGTCACTTTATTAATAGATTATCGATAAATCCACGATTTATTAGACTATGAAATTTATCAAAAAACGCTGAGTAATTTAAAATTATTTTGGTCAAGTAGAGCTTGGGTTTGGAAGTGGTTTTGCTTGAAAAATTTCAATTATTTCTTAAAGAAACCGTGTGTTCAGTGCATATAGCGGTAAACGTACAGAAAATTTTCGGTTTAAGACTCAAAAGAGAAATCGAGACTAAATAATGAAAACAAAACTTTTTTCATGATAAAAAAATAGATTTTATTTCTATATAATAATTGGGAAAATATTGTATTCAATGTTTTTAAACTATTATTATTTCAATCTCTTCGGCTCTAAATATTTCATAATCCAATATGAAAACGAGGAATTAAGGGGTTACATGAGTTTACGGGTTTCAATAAATCCAAATTTTTTATGGTCCTATTAAATTCTACAACGTCTCTAGAGTATTGTCCTAATTTTTCAAGTTGAACCGAGTAATAGTTTCAAAGATACAGCCTAGAGAACTTGTGCGCTCGAAGCTAGATAGGCTAAGTGCGCCGCCTTTAAAAGCGTTTTTCTCGAAACTGTGACAACGGAAGGGCGTCGCAATGGCCGAGTTTAAAATATTTGTTTCCAAAAATTTCGGAATTTCTTTGTTTATAGTGTGTGTTTGTGACAAGAAAAAATCCTAATAAAATATTTCATTTTTTATATGAGAAAACATTTTTTTAAAAAAGACGGTTTTTTATTTATTTAAGAACTCTGGCGTTAACTCCAGTAGCTCAAAAAAATCTAACGATATGTTTGTGATAAATTTTTTTTAAGAAATCATTGGCTCGGCTCTAAATGTTTCGTAATCTAATACAAAAACCACAACTTAAAAAATTCAATATTTCCTAATTAGTATTTTTAACGTTCCCTTGACAGTTAGCTCTACGTAAGCGAAGTGAGGCTGGTTTTATATCCGGTTTTATTTGGTGTTTCTTTTACAAAAAATCGTTTCATTATTTTAGATTTCTGCTTCTAATGAATTTTTTTCACTCATAAACCACAGAAAAAATTATAAAAATAAACAAAAGAACACCAAAAAAAAAAATTAAAACAATGTAAAAAAATCTGTAAAAAAATAATAAAAAAATATAAAAAATGCAAAAAAAAAAAAAAAATAAATAAAAAAATATACAAAAAAATAAAAAAAAATCCAAAAAATAAATTTATATCAATAAAAAAAATAAGAAAAAAAATAAGAAAAAAAAATTTAAAAAAAAATCAATAAAAAATAAAAAAAATCAATAAAAAATAAAACAAAAAATCAATCACAATTTTGTAACTCATAATATGTATATTCCTATACATATATTCTGAACAGCAACAATAGCTGCACATCGAATTTGAATCGCACAACACTTGAAAACCAGGCTTATATAAAATTCTGCCTTTAAGCGGCGCATCAAAAAATGTTTAATTTTTGTTTTAACATGACAAAATATAATTTACCAGCATTCACCAGAATTATTTCTTTTTTTGTAAACACAACAAAACGCCTACATGCACAGGGGTGTATTATGTGTGGCAGTGATTTTATTTATTAATGCAATTGCATATACTAACACACATACACACACACGAGTACGTACACTTTTTGTAAATTTTTCTTTTTAGGTTAATTACACTTGTTTCATTTGTTGTTGTATTTAATGCACAAACAATACAACAATAACAAAATGCCGCATAATTCACACAATTTGCACCGGTTTAACAGTGAATAAATTTTTTCACAATTTTTATTGAAATTATTTTTGCTTAATGCTAAACTTTTTAGCAATTTTTTGCGTCGTTTCGAAAAAAAAAATTAATTTAAAAATGAATAAAATGTGCGAAAAAGGTAAACAAAAAAGTTGCTTGCACGGTTGGTAGTCGTTCGGGCGTCGCAGTCTCGTTAAGCTGCGCGCGATGTTGTTGTTGCGCTGCTGTCAACGTGGAAGAGATAAAACCGAAAACGAAAATAATAATAACCGCGCCGCGCGACAGTCACTTTGATAACGTGGAATTTTCGTATTTCCACAACAACAATAACAACAAAAGCGTCACGTTCCAGCCACAAACGCGAAATGGCAGCATTTTCGTTAATTGATTTTTGTTTTATTTTTATTAATTTTTTCTTTGAAATTTTTTGCACTGCACATTCTCTTCGCGTTTTGCACGATTCACAGCTGAACTTTTGAATATTGCTTTTTTTACTTTTGAATATTTCTTCTTTGCTGTTTGGTTTAATTAAATTTTATTTTGTTGTTGCGGTTGTCGTTTTACCGCACGCGTACACAACAACAGCGCGGTTTCGGTGACGTTGTGAAAGCGAGCGCGTTCGAATTGAAACTGACTTGACGGCAAAAGCAGCTTGGCTGGGAGCGCTGCGCCAGCGAATACCCAAAGCGCAACAGGCAATACACACACACACATGCGCACCACAAAGAGGCAACGAAACGGCCAACAGCAGACAGACAGACAGACAATCTAGCACAACAACAGTCAACAGCTGAGACAACAGCAAAAACGCCAGCCATAGCAAGTTGAGGAGTGGAAATCGCAGTAGCGGAAGGTGTTCCACCATCGGCGGATATCAGCTACAGACATACACAGCTACATATGTGTACATAGCTCTACTTAAATGTATTTTTTCAAATGCTTTTTGCATTGCCTTTCCTTTGTTTCTTTGGTGTTGATGTGTTGCTGTTGTTTGTTTTGTTTTTGTATTTGCTATTGGCATTAAAATGTAAACAGCGATCGATGATTAAGCCACGAAGCAGGTGGAAAGAGCAATATTTTATGCCCAGAGCGTCACAGTAAGAGCGCATGTTAAGAGCAACAGAAAACAGCTGATTTGGCTTCACTGCATTGGCTTTCAAACTGCCGCGAACTTCATAAGCTGTTGAAGTTTTTTGTTTTTTGTTTAGTGGTAATATTTTTCACTTTGAAAAACTTTTCAGACTTTGGCATAGAGAAATATATATATTATACATATAATATTATATATTGGTCCGATTTTCTGGCATAATGCGGTAAGTTTAGAATTAACTGTCAAACAATTTAGAACAAGTAAAACAATAGATCATCAATTGTTTCCTTTTCGGAAGAAAATCATTAAAACTTGATAATCTATCGAAGATTTATTTCATGGTAATCGAACTGATATACGAAATATGAATTGAATTTTTCAACCAAATATTTTTATATAAGGGAGAATTTTTTAAATTATGTTTCTGATGAAGAAGTTTACAGTATAATATAGCAAAGATAGAGAAACCATGACGACAATAATCATGAGTAAATCTGAGCCTGGACCTCTGGTTTAATTATATTAATTTTTTACCCGCAAAATCATTCATCGTAAAAGGAGACATGTAGTAATCACATGGTGCCAGATCTGGATTATAAGGTGATTGCAAAAAAAAACGTCTTAACCAAGTTCTAGAGCTTCTGGTAAATCGCTACTGATGTGTGTGATCTGGTGCTGTCCTGATCCTGTCAATTTTTTTATTGGCTAAAACTTGCTTCTAAGCGATCTTTTTTTTTATTTTGGTCCAATTGGCCAGTACGAGGAACTAACTTTCCTTAACTAGCTAACTCTGAACATATGGATCGAAGCGAGGCTCCGCTTGGTTTTAATCTTAATCTTCGCAATTTTGCATCAGTTTAATGATCTAACAGTTATAAAAGCTGTAAAGCGTCTTAACGTAATTAAAAGTAAGGTAAAGATTAATCAAATTTAATCGAGTTTAAGGTATACTTCCTCCAATCCGTCCAGATATATGTATGCTTCACGAATCTATCAAGAAAGCCTAAAAGTCAGACCTACTTAATATATAAAAATCTTTTAATGTTACTCCAACAAACATGGACACGAACCACGGATGTTGCTGATTTTTACATAATTTTTGGGTTGGGTATGTATGAATGTGACTTAGGATGGATAGATAGATGAAACTGAGTAAAAAATGCTTAGATCAGTGAAATTTATGATTTCATAATATACTCTTTGTTTTACAATATACATCTCTCGCAGATCTATTATTCTGAAATTATCTAATTGTGTCTTTGAATACATTTCGGTGCTGATACCCAGTGATTTTTCCCGGTTCTCAGACTATTGGTTTAAAATTAGGAGTAATGAAGAGATAATCATCTAAACTGAGGCCTATACATACTTGATCAAAAGCCAAAGTGTACTAAAAAAAGATATTGTGGTCTTAAAATTTGTGTTTAAATATTTATACATTGCGACAAAAAAGTACCAAGAAATTGTAATCAATTTCCCCGGGTAAATGGTATTTCAAAAAAAAATGTATTTTGTTAAGACTGTCCTTAATTGCTATGCCAAATATGAGCGAGATCTGTCAATCAGTTTGTTTACAGCAGCTGCATAAGTTGGTATACCTCAGTAATGCCTTGCGATTTTTACAATGGATAAAAATATCGAATTAAGAATTTGTCTCACATTTTATTTTTCTAACCAAATTTCGTGCGCAGAATCGTTACGAATGTTGGAAAAGGCTAACCGTGATTCAATTTTATCAAAAACACAAGCCGGCGAGTGGTACAAAGCCTTCAAACGGTCGAGAGATCGTTGACGACATGCCTCGTTCTGGACGACTTCGAAGGATATGGTGCTTAAAAATCGTCAGGCAAGTGTAAGAGATGGCAAAAGAGCTCAACATCTCTCACGAGTTCATTCCAATGATTTTGGTGAATATTTTGGATCTCGACTTGTGCCGATAAAGCTGAATTGTTTTCAAAAAGAGTACGATTGTAATCGAATTTTAAGGCCAAAAAGGCACTGAATATCATTCATTAACCACCGTGTTCACCAGGTTTGGCTCCGTGTGATTTTTTCTTCTTCCCCAAACTGAAATTGCCGCTCCGTGGAACTCCTTTTCAATCGAACGTAGAGATAAAACAAAATTCACTCAAGGAGCTGACGGCCAACCTTACAAGTGCTAATGAAAAGTGTTTCGAGGACAGGAAAAATTATTGGCATTACGTTGGGATTACTTTGAAGGCGACAAAATAAATATTGATAAATAATTAAATATTTTGCGTTTTATTTACAATTACCGGGTACAATATAGAGAACTAAGCTATGAGGTTGTTTGGAACCTGTTCACATATGTCTTATGAGGCAAGAACTAAGGATAAAGTAAACTTGGCCTCTGCCCTTTTTTTAAGAAAATATTAATCAGAGTATGATTTTTTAGCATTTTTAAATTGACTATTTAGTAACTGAAAGCAATCAGTACTTGAGAATGTTCTATGTTTGAAAGAGTTAGAAAAAATGAAGGAAAATTTTATCTTTTAATCAACTTCGTGAGAAGTTTTTATGTTTATTATAAAATACCAACCTTGCAGAGCTTAAATTACATAATCGACATTTATATAATTTTTTTAAATAAAAATTTATGTACACATATTATTAATTACCTTACCAAGTATTAATGTACAATATCAAAAATTACGATTTCTTACAAAACGTCATATTTATTATTATATTTTACCTGGAAATAGAAAGAAAAATAAAATAAAATTAAACAAGCTGTTAATCAAATAATTAATAGAACAGAAAATGAGTATAATTTGCTCCTAACTAATAGAATACTGAGCAAAACAGAGCACAAAAAGAGAAACTAACTACTAGAATATGTCTGTCTAGTAACTAGCCACTAACTATACTCGTACATGTAGACATGACTGCTTTAGGCACCCAACATGGCGCACTGACCAAATTAATTGCAATTAAATTGCAAAAAAACACACACAGACTATTATCGGATGAAGGGAAAATATATTTTTGCAATAATGAAAACGAAATAATTACAAATTAATTGTGAAAAAAGAAGAAGAATGAATGAAATAAATATGAAATCAAGAAGCATGCATGCAACGCATGAAACCGACAACACAAACCGCCGCAGAACACAATTATCGAGCAAAAAGCAAAATCAAACACAAACACAGTCACACTAAAATGATATGGAAGAGTCTACATGCAAGTTTGTAAGTTAGAGACACCTGAATTGAAAATCTTCAAATAAATTCGAAACTCTGATGGGGTGATTGCAACATGCCGCCAAAATTGCTTGCAACCAAACACAACAAGCTGCTCACCCGCTTACTCCTCACACCCAGCACTTCTAAGCGCTCGGTAATTCGGTGGAGGGCGCTGCATAAATGCATGAGTAATGCAAATTTTTTCTTGAACGCGAAATTGCAAACACGAACAAATGCAGTCAGTCAAGTGAGGCGATTAGAAGGTGGCTCAAATGAGAGTAAATATACATACATTAGCAAGCATACACGCTATACATTGTTGTTATAAAGAGTATAAGAGGGTTGCGGCGGTGCGCAGAGCAGCAACAGGCTAAGGTGTAACGGTTGGGAACTGATACGCTGAACACAATGGTTGCGACAGACGACGACCGACATCTGTCAAATATTAAAATACACACGTTCTTATGGACACTGTTATTTTGTCAGCTGCACGACTATGCGACGGTAGGCCGACAGTTGTCGTTCTCGCTAAATTTAAAATTTTCCTATATTTGCCTGCGACAGTAGGACGACAGTAGAGTGACGTAGAATGGAAGATAGAGAGATGAGGGAAAGTGGTGATGCCACTAATATGTAAAATGTAATATTATTCACAGCTCTTACAAACTTGACGTTATTTTACAAATAAAAGCATAAAATAGCTCTATTATATCATTTGTAATAACAATTGATAATTTAAAACAAAAATATATACCTATTTACTTATTTTTTGCATAAAAATTTCACTTTGAACAAAATATTAAAATTTCATTGAAGTGCAAGGTATTAGTATGGCCACAACGAAATTGTGTACATGCAAAACGGAGAGCTGTGTTGTCTTGTGTACATGCGTTCAGGTAGTAGGATGCACAACGCCGTTTTCAGTTCACTGTCGTGATGCAATGTTGTGTCGCAACCATTGTGTTCAGCGTATGAGTTGCTGAAGCGGCGGTTAGTCGAGGCACAAGTGCATATTTTGCACTTCCGGCCGCAAATGTTAAGCTGACCACTCATCATGAAGTTATGAATGCAGAAGAGGAGGTAACCCTTTTTGTGCAAAATAAATTGGGCGTGTCTTAGAATGTCTTTAGCTGTATCGAATGCTTGAGGCCAGGAACCGATTGCGACATACAATTAAAGAACCTTTACGGAAAAGTTTAGATTTGGAAAGAATTGCAACAGACAACGCGAAATATACTGGTTTTGTTTTGGGTAAAATAATCGTTGTATGGCAGCCATATGCTGATCTTCTTCTTCTTTACTGGCGTAGACACCGCTTACGCGATTATAGCCGAGTTAACAACCGCGCGCCAGTCATTTCTTCTTTTCGCTACGTGGCGCCAATTGGATATTCCGCAGCCAGGTCTTTCTCCACTTGGTCCTTCCAACGGAGTGGAGGTCTTCCTCTTCCTCTGCTTCCTTCGGCGGGCACTGCGTCGAATACTTTCAGAGCTGGAGTGTCTTCGTCCATCCGGACGACATGACCTAGCCATCGTAGTCTTTCGAATGCGAAATAGGTCAATTAAAAAATACCCGCCTGACACATAAATGGCGCTACTGAAATTATTGAAGAATCAAGTACATATGAGGAGGTTGAGCCATTCGTAGAAGTTCATGCAAGTGAGGAGGGTTCTCTGAGCGCCGTTCACTTGGGAGTGGTCCGATTTTAGACCAAGTATCCTCTAGATAGCCAGAAAACATTCTTTTGAAGGCGAGCTAAAGTCAGAGAGCGAAACATTCTTCTCCAGGGTTGTGCCTGGGTTTGGGAACAGCCACGTAAAAAAACACCCCAATGACAAGAAGCAAACAACTCCGGATGAGAGACCTCTCGTCTACACCGATAAAGAAGAAGAAGACATTTAGTTAGTCCTAACCTTCAAAAGGCGAGTGTATAAATTTGATATTTGTCGGATCATTAGTTTGTGAATTATATCATTTTGAGTGAAGCAACTTTTGTTATTGTAAAAAAATGGATAAAAAGGAATTTCGTGTGTTAATAAAATATTGCTTTTTGAGGTGGAAAAATACAGTTGAAGCAAAAACTTCTGTTGGCGATGAGTTTCAGGACACTAACCCAGAACAAAAAACCATTAGTGATTGGTATGCTAAGTTTAAACATAATGAAATGAGCACCGAAGATGGTGAACGCAGTGGTCGCCTTCGATCCAACTCCAAAGAGGTTGTTACCGACGAAAGCATCAAAAAAGTTTAAAAAATTATTTTGGATGTCCGTGAGGAGAAGTTGTTCGAGGCAGGAGGCACTCCAAAAAATAACAACTGATCGTGTACATCATATCATTCATGAATATTTGGATATGAGAAAGCTCTGTGCTTACTTTTGAGCAAAAACAACGACGAGTTGATGTTTCGGAGCAGTGTTTGGAAATGTTCGGCTATAATATACCCACGTTTTTGCGTCGATATGTGACAATGATTGAAACATGGCTACATCATTTCACACCGAAGTCCAATCGACAGCCATCCGAGTGGAGTGCACACGATAAGTCTGCTCCAAAGCTTAGAAAAACGCAACAGCCGGCTGGCGTCCGTGTTTTGGGATGACTACCTTCCATCCTTCGGATCTTCGTAATCAGAGCAGAACTATATTATCGAGCAGTCATGAGAAGACCAGAATTTATAGTAAAAATCGAATTGGCAATTTAACTTCGAAATATACAATTTTTCGGAGATCTATATAATGGAATACAAATATGGATGGAATATAAATTCTTATGTGAAGAAATAATATATTTTCTAATAGCGTTAAACGGGGTTAAACATAAGAAACCCTCTTAAAAAATATAGTTTAAAAAATTTTCAGAGCAAAAGGAAAGGAAATTTCTCAGAAATTCTAAAAATGACCGAAAAAATTCGAGTTTGCTTTCGAAGTATTGAAATTTTCGTTCCCTGATATGAATAACTAAATACCCCAGCTAACCTCCATACCATTTATCAGCAACCATTTTCAAAAAAACGGTTATTTTAGTGCAACTCCCGAGTAGCAGAAACAACAATGGTGCGATAGAAATTTTTCGAGCGTGTCGAAACGGTCAAACAATGAATGCGCGCGTAAATTGTTGTTGTCATTGATGAAAAAAGACTGAAGAAAATATTATAACAACAGCAACATTAGAAAAGTAGAAGCCATTTGTGAAATGCAACTCGGCTTGCGCATATACATATGTATATACAAATCAACACATATGCAGTGGCACGCCAAAGTTTGCGGCAACAAACGAGTAGTCACAAACGCATGAAAGCATAAAAGCCAAGAAGTGCGATCATTGAGTGGCAGAAGGTGTTGATGATACGCCACCAACATTCAGCTGCATTTGCCAACCGCGTGTTGTTGTTGTGGAGCGAACTGCCATGCTTGCAACATAAACAATGGCGAGCGCGCACACAAATGCGTCTATGATAATGTGTCAGCAACACTTATTTTATGGTCAATGTGGCATTCTGACATTATGGCATAGAAGGTTGCAAGCAACGTTTTGTGGCAACTTGCAACTATGGCGAAATGTAATATATTGCAATCGTTAAATAGCTGCGCGCAGGAGCTGCTGGAAATAAAAGGCCAGGCAGACGACTACCGGCTGTTGGCGTGGCAGAAATGCGGTAGCTGAAGCATAAAGAAAATGCAAGAAAAAAAATAGAAAAAAGAAAATAAAAAATGGAAAAAATATTGCAAAAATAAACGCGTTGCATGCCAAAGGCATCATTGCAAACAGAGGCAGTGGCAGTGCCGGTAAGGCGCTGTTGCTGGTGCTGGCAAACTGCAGGTGGTCGGCCAGCCAACCGGCCACTTGCTGCATACGGCTTGGTGTTGCATGCAACGCGCGGCGGAGATTCGCGCCACGCCAAACTAGCGAGCCAGTCTGCATGTGGCAGCAGCGCGCCGTCGCACCAGCATTATATCTAGTCATTTTAATAGCTTAGTAGTCGCCTTGTTCAAGCGCGCGTCGTCTCCACACACACACAGATACACACAACGCTTTGGATTTGCAGTGCGCGCTGCAGCACAGCAGGAATATGTCAAGGACGGAAATCGTGCTTTGAATACTTAATTTGCAACTTGTTCTTAGGCACCTACAACACTAACAATGGCAATAGCAACAACAACAACAACAAAGCGCGACTAGTTCAGCTATGCTGTGGCTATTAAACGTGCCACAAGTGCACAAGAAAATCAAAAGTAAACACGCAACACAGCAAGCGCTTTTAAAAGTTGTAATGGAATTTTAATATTTTTCAAACATAAAATATTGAAGATATATTAGGGTGGTTCTTAAAACTGTGGGAGGTGTATTTTTTGTGAAAAATTTTCTGGATTTAAATAATAATAACATAGCAGTACGCAATGGATGTACTTTTTGGTACCGATTTAAGACAATGTGGACCGGGCACACAGGTGTCAAAATTCTGGACCACCCTATGAAGACTTCAAAAATTCATTTTTTAAACTATTACAGGGCATTATAGTCGAAAATATCTATTTCTGTGAAAATCTCGGCACTAAAGTCATTTGAACTTTGACCCCTGTAAGTTTTTTTTTTTAATTTCTGACCAAAATCGGTAAAAAATATAAAATTAAGACACTGAAACAAATTTGAACTTTGACTCCAGTACATTTTTCTGAACTTATGACCAAAATTTGTTGTAATTTAAGTCAAAAAAGAAGATTTTTACACTCAAAGTTACCTGAACTTTGACACGAGTAATTTTTCTTTTGAACTTTATCCCAAAAATGATCAAAATTTTAGTCATAAATAACTGAACTTTAACACCAGTATTTTTTTTTTTTAATTTATGACAAAAAACCGGCCAAAAATATAAGATTAAGATACTCAAAATAGTTTGAATTTTAACTCCAGTAATTTTTTTTGGAACTTATGATCGAAATCGGTCGTTTTTTAATCAAATATATAAAATTAACACACTCAAAAAAATTTTAACTTTGATCCCAGAAATTTTTTTTTAACTTATGACCGAAATCGGTCGTAATTTTAGTCAGAAATATAATATTAAGACCCTTAAAACAATTTGAATTTGGATTCCAGTATTTTTTTTGGAACTCACGACGAAAACAGTCGTAATTTTAGTAAAACCCGAAATCAACGCTAATATCATACTCAAAGGTATAGAATTCAGAACCACCTTAATTATTTACCATATATCTCAAAAGAGGCCAAAATAGTATTGACAGTGGTATTAACGACTCCTGTACATAAATCACTAAAAACTGACCTTCATTAATCATCTAAGTACCACCCTAATGCATATATGAGACTTGTGGCTAATGTGCATTTGAATAAACGCGTTTGACTGGTCTAGACAGATACAACAGACAGACAGGTATTATGTTAGAAATTCCAGCAAAATGTAATAAATACAACGTTATCGATCTTTTTCAGCAATCACAAGCAAATACAAATTGATTTTTCCACGCTAATCGAGTAAATCATTTATTGAATGCAGTTTTTATGTAAGCATGGCGACAGGTGCAGGAGTAGAAAATGATTTAGCAAGACCTGAATTTGAATTTTGAACTACCTCTCTTTTGTTCACAATTCAAATTTAGGTCTTGTTTAATCATTTTCGAAAACTGAATACGATTTTTAAGCTCTCACAACAGAGTTGTTTGCTACTTTAAACGAAAAATTTTAAGCTAAAGGAGAAGTCGCAACCGTAATTTGACGATGTTCAATTAAGAGCCATAATAAAATCCATTTTTCATAGAAAATAAAGCCAAAATCGCTCAAAAATTGCTCGGGAATATGTTCTATAATATAAGAAATAAGATTTAATAGAAATAAAATCATTACTTTTCCAAAAGATGGCTTTAGTAACCTGTATCTCGCCTTGTATGAGTGCGATCGAGTGACGCTGTAATATCGTCGAGTCCGACCATCACATGTAAGCACTGTTTCGATAGCCCAGGTACCAAACATTGCACAATAAACTATTTGGAACTATATATTTAAATAAGACTGGATACAAAAAGAAACTGGATTTATGGGCGCCAGACGAGTTAACGCAAAAAAAAGGCTCATGGGCCGAATTTTTATCTGCGAATCGTAAAAAACTCGATTTATTGCTGTAGCTGATGGTTACTGCTGGTGAGAAGTGGGTCACTTACAACAACTGGTAATCGAATTACCATGCATTTGGTGAGGTTGACAGGAAATCTTCTACTAATAGCTGGTCCTATACCGAACTATCAACAATTAAACCGTCTGAAGCAAGCAATTGCCTAAAAGAGAAAATCTTTGACCCAGAGGTGAACATTTGTGTTCCATCAGGACAACGCCAAAACGTACACATCAATTGTGATTCGTTAGAAGCTGCAAAAGCTTGGTTGGCAGGTTCTTACAGATTGCACTTGTTGTGCGGACCTCACACCAAATAACTAGTGCTTGTGACTACCTAGGGCTAAATTCCATTAAAGGAACGCTTATGAACATCAATTGTTCCAGATTTTTACCAATAGGGATGTGGGTATCTATGAGAGTGACATTATGAAATTACATTTAAAATTGCATCAAACAAGCTTCCTTAATAAATCCTTGTTGTGGTCTGCCCAGAGACTTAAATCTGGTACCACGGGAAGCAGTTAGCCCTTGGCAGGTTGAATTAAAATTTCAGATCAGTATGGAGTCTCATTGTGTCCGGGTGCCAGACCCAAAGCACGGCAGAGGTTTTAGATCGGCCTCGAACCGGACCAAGGTGAAAAAGGTGTTTCTTCCACCCGACCAATTAGAATCAAATAAAACTTGCAAAAAGCATGTAGTGTTTGGGGTGCTGATCAACGCATTCTTTTGAACTATGTGCTTTTAATAACCGTGGGGTTAGGCCGTCAACGGCAGGTACTCACGTAAATCACAACGACTGTTGTGGTTCCTGTGTGAAAGAAGGTAAGCTTGGCATTTTTATCACCGTCATCTAACGGGAAAAATGTGTGGCTTCAAAGGAGTCGCTAAATAGAGAAAGAATATGCATATAACGTCGGCATGAAGTCTGGGTAAGTACAGGTTTTACCTACCATAGTATTCAAAAAGCAAGTCTACGAATATAACTCGGTAACTTCTCAATGCAACTCGGGCTACTCTTCAGCGATAGGTGTTGATATTCACTCCATGACCACTCTTCAGTGAAAGTTGACTGATCTCATGATTGTCTGTTCGACGTTATCATAATCGACCCAGTTTTTCCACCCAAGTCTATTTTCAGGCAATCTAACTAATTAAGATAATAAATGATCAGTAAATTCTAATATATGTACGATATATGAAACTAGTGATTTTAAGTTGCCGGGATATTTACAGCATGGAGTTCTTCGCTATTCCTGAATTCAAATTTATGGGACTTTATACTGCTAAATGAAAAGCTAAGATTCTATATTGTGAATTTAAGTTTTAGAGACTCTGAAACATACACTCTTTTGGAAGATATGGTGCATCTTTATTAGACTTCTTGGTAGCCAGACCAACCCAAGGATCCTAATTGTGATTGTTCAACAGTTTTGCTTCCATGGTAGGATGATCTAGTGCTATAAACAAATTTTTGGGATTGCACTAACCCCACGCGAGCTACACTTTCAAATATGACTTGCCATATGTTTCGAGAACTCGTGGATATCTTTTTAGCTAAATCTGAGCGCAAAGTGTAGGTTCGAATTTCTCTGGTTATAAAATATCTACAGATAATATGTTGATAATAAATTCTGAGGTCGATACATTAATTTAGTGAATTATGAAA
The DNA here is from genome assembly GCA_037783105.1 of Bactrocera zonata. Taxonomy (NCBI): domain Eukaryota; kingdom Metazoa; phylum Arthropoda; class Insecta; order Diptera; family Tephritidae; genus Bactrocera; species Bactrocera zonata. The sequence goes on along the minus strand of JBAWJQ010004602.1, from coordinate 161,103 downwards.
AGCTGAGAGAGCGAATTGTTAAAAAAAAAACTCAGATTGCATAAGTTTCAAAAATGTTGAAAAAAAGTAAATCACATCACAAATTCCATTTTTTCCACAAAATTTTCACAATGAAACTAAATATCTGCGGGCATTTTCCTAGTTTGCATAAATCTCTGTAATTTACCGTAGATTTGGAGCGAGTACGAGATAAATCCTCGCCGAATACGAGAAAAACAAGCGAAAAATGTTGAATGCGCATTCGAGGCAAATTAAACACCTTGCGCATGTGCAATGGAAATCTGGCTGATAACTCATACTAACAACAAAACAATCATGTATATATATATACATATATGTATATGTAAGGAAAAAAGTGTTAATTTTCAGCAGCTGGCTAACCACAAGGCAAAGTATGCCGCTGGAGTGCCGCTAATCATACCTGGAAATGCAGCGGAAAATAAATATTGTCGAAACACACACACACATACACGTACGACTGAATGAATGTATGTATGTATGTATTGAGGTGCACAGCTGCAGCACGACGTGTATTTACTATATTTCACATGCTAATTAGTGGAGTTTCGCATTTTTGCATGGAAAGTTTGCGCGCAAAGTCAGCTGACAATGGATGGCTACACTGGATTTGGCAACAACAATAAATAATACAATATTCAGTTAACAAAAATATATATGTATAATAAAAAACAATACAAACGAGTAAGGAAGGGTTAAGTTTGGGTACAACTGAACATTTTATGCTCTTGCAACTTGCCGGAATCAAAGCCAGGGAAGTAACTTGAGATACATAACCCGATTTTATTCATTCTAAGCAAAAATATGTACCGTTATAAGAAACACGAGCACACTCAGTTATATTAAGATAACTCACACATTACCCGATTCAACCCATTTTTGATACACAGAGTTACTATAGTTAGGAAAGCATTCTCTCTGAATTTCAATGGTATATCCCATACATTGCCTAATATTTTCGGTAAAAAGTCAACTATAGGTTCTGGTGTCCACATACCATCCTCCGCTTTTTTTGCGGGGCAATGGTCCGATTGTGCCAATCTACAAAACCGTCTAACGATACCGAGAAACATGTTTACCAAGTTTCATCAAGATATCTCAATTTCTCCGACAGACGGACAGACAGACAGTCACTCGGATTTGAACTCGTCTTTTCATCCTGATCATTTATACTATATAACCCTATATCTAACTCGCTTAATTCTAGCTGATACAAACAACCGTTGGTCGAACATAACTAGTAACTAGTACTATTAATATACCGTATACTCTGTAGCAACATGTTGCAGGAGTATAAAAAGTATGTATACATTAAAATTATATGAAAATCTGTAGAAAATGTAATTCGCAACAATAACAACAACAAATTGCTCATGGTATTGTTTTAATTTGCATTTCAATTGTTGTGAGCATTGTTGTTGCCATTGTTGCAAGTAAAAAGGAAAAGTGCCAAGCTATTTTTGAAGCAATTTATTTAATGCGCCGTACAGACGATTATAGAAAATTGCATCAGCAGCAACAACAATAACAATAAGTCGGAATTACTGTATTTTTGTTTAAGGGCTTTCTTTAGGCGCCGCGGCAGCGCAGTGGCAGACAACAATGCAGAGGGAAATGAAGATTCGAAACGGTAGATAAAAGGATATTAAGAAATACCGTAAGAAATCAAACGAAATAAAGAAAAACTGGATAGTAAATAAAAAAAGACAATAATAAATTAAGTGAAATTATGGTTAATTATATGCAATGTAATTAATTAAAACAATGCAGCGAAAAAATTAAATTTTTTTACGAACAATTTTTTTAAAATAATATGATATGAAATGATAAGCCAAAAAATGCAATAAAATTTTCTATAAACAATTTAGATATTATACCATTAACGGTATTGCTTCAAAATTCAAATTTCGTCTTATAACCGTTAGAATACATATCTGAAAGTTGGAAAATTTCGGACTAAAACCAAAAAACTGACTTCGGCCCTTTATTTGTGTGTTTCCTATAGCATAAAAGAATATATGACGACTATTTCATTTAGTCATCCTATTTGAATATGTTGAGACGCTGTAGCGTAACCTCGGACAACAATTTTTGCTGAATTTCTTGAAGATATTTTATTAATTAAAAGAGTTCAGCTCCTTTATGGTATAGGAACCAACCGCTATGAAAGGTTCAGATCCCACCATGTTGGTGCATGTTTCGTAGCGGTCGAGCTTATCAGCCAGTTCATTCCCGGCAATACCTTTGAGACCGGGCACCCAAATAAGATGCACTTGGTTTCAATCTGATCTTTTTCAGCCGATCTATACACTCCTGCATCAGCAGCGATTTGATCTCGTACGCAGAAATCGATTTAAGTGCCGTTTAATTGTCGCTGAGTATGACTGTGCGTTCGCTGAGATAGTTGTGTTAAAGATTTATCTGTACGTACCGACTTATAGCAAAGACCTCTGCTTGGAATATAATCGGAAAACTTCACATAGGTATGAAGAGTATGGTGCCTAGTCCTGCGACTCGTTCCCCAATTCTTTCCGACGTTTTCGAGCCGTCGATGTACCACTTAATTGAGGTGTCCCTAAGCAGTAGCTCGAAAGCGGAATCATTCCATTCGTTGTTGCTAATTTTTAACTTTTTAATGGAGTTTACCCTTTTGGTATTGCTGGGAAAAGAGCCAATGGTATTTCGCCTTTTGGTGTTTGATTGTACATCGTAAGAGCTTTAGTGCTGCTCTCACCGCAGAGTGGAATCCAACTTGAGACCAAAGTATCTGACCATATCAATTATTTCTATCTCTCTGCTCGCAAGGGTTAGGTTTCTGAAGACGACCAGGGACCTGGGTTTCGTAAACGGGACTATGGTCGTCTTCGAAGTGTTGATTTTCAGTTTAACCCTACTGCACCATCCCTTAGCCAAGCCTATTCCCCTTTGTACGATATCGTAGAGAGTGTCCTTAAATTTTCCTCTAGCTATACTATATATACTTGACAGCGGACCCCATTGTTAGTTAGTAGTTCGTCCACGACAAGGCTCCGGTGGGCAGCCTCTTGTACTGCCGAGACGATATATGTACTATATGTATTTATATTTATATACATTTTCTATGATTTTATTGAAAGCTAGGTGAGTATTTAAGCTGGAATATAAAAACTTTAGCAAATATGCCCAACATGTCATGCAATGATATTCGACTACAGCGCTCACTACACCCCTTTACATGCTTCACTTGATCAAAATCGGTTCATAGAAAGAACTTATGACTAAGACGCCTCTACCGTCATTTAACGAATTATCACTAGGTAGCCATAAAAATAACCTTTACAATTGATTGTTGTGTCCGAACAGTGAATGATTTGAAAGATATTTTTTAAATAAATTATATTAATTAAACCAAACTAAAATTAATTAAAATTGGTCGAAATAAAATGAAAAAAAAAATATTAAGTAAATAAATTTATTCCTAAAAAAAAATTTTTAATGGGAATGAGAAAAAAAGATAACAGCCAAAATCGAACAAATTGGCGGCATTCGCTGCAATATATTAGACAATTAACGAATTCTAATTTTCAAATATGATTTCGGAGCCTTATAATCAAAGTCTTAAGTACGATTTCACAAAATCCATTGAAACTAATATTTCTTGTGGCCACAACAGATATTATTGTCACCTATTTATAAAACAACAATAAATAATTTTATTATTACATATGTATATTATAGAAATAAATTCAATTGCCTTTCAAATTAACGTCTACTCTTTTGGACATTAAAAATAACCTAATTCTCAGTGAGACAAGTCCGTAATTTCCAATTAATGCAAATTAAAAAGAAGTATCGAAAGCAACTTCCGCTTGGCTTGCTTGCTAAAAAAAAAGAGGCGATAAAAACAAGCAACAAAAGTAAATAAATCGCCTAATCGACTCAGGTGCTCGGGTGAGAACAAGCAGCAATTTTGTTTTTGTTTTTTGCACAGAAAAAAATTAAAATTAAACGAGCAGAAAAAACATTAAATGAAAATAGACTGTCGGCAGAAGAAATTCAGCGCTAATGAGCAACATTAAATTTAGATAAGCAATAAAAAACAAAAGTTTGGAAGCAAAAGAAGCAGAAAACAAAAATACAAAAAAAAAAAAAAAAATAAAGAAACGCTGACAACGCACCGCAAGTGTGTGTAATTTTTATGATTTCCTAATTTTTTTCTATTTTGTTTTGATTGAGCCGCTCTTTTGACCAATTTACGCCGGCCAAGCAGCTCATTAAGCAGCGAATAAACGCCAAAGCAAGAATACATTAGAAGACAACGCAGAAATGCTGAACAGAGAAGTGGAGGAATGAAGAATCGCAAGTGATTGGGCTTGGCAAAAAGTGTAGAGTAGTAGCAACAACAAATAAATGGCTAAAATAGGCTTAAAGACCACCTGCTCAGCAATTGATGTACTCGGCTGACCTATATGTCTATATGTATTTTTGTATGCATATGTATGTTTTTCCTTTTATATATTCGTTACAAATGCGTGTGTTGGGGTGTTTGAACTCGGTGCTAACACGAGTGGCAAAGTGGCTGACCACCGCTGAGTGGAGAGGAAGTACTGTCAGCACTTATGGTGATTTAAACAGTTTACTTTAATTTATAAAAGGCATAAAATTGTAACACGTGCATGAGTAAGCGATCGGTTAGGTATGAATATATCGAATTTTAATGATAAAATACAAAAAAAAACAATAAATTTTGCCTTTCGCTTACGAATCTTTATTGTATATTCAACTAAACCTAGAAACTCTTACTTACGAAATTTTTATAATTTTTTATTTTTATTTTTTAAATTTTTTTTTATATTTTTTTTATTTTTTTATTTTATTTTTTTATTTTTTTTTTATTTTTTTTTAATTTTTCTTTAATTTTTTAAAACTTTTTCTAATTTTTTTGGTTTTTATTTAGTTAATTTCTTTATTTTTTTTTTATTTTTGTAACACTATTTCTCATAGCCTCATATTCTTACACATTATGTAAGGGAAATATTCATATACACTCAAACACACCGAACATTTCGTGACATGTCACTGCACACGAGCGCTGACATTTAGCCTAGTTTAAGTTTTACTCACTTAAATGTTACAAAATGCAATCAAAAACATCGTTTATGAGCGCTATTAAAATCACAAGTGCACATAGAAATTCAAGCTTACAACAACAATTATTCGGAGCAACTTGCATGCGTTGAACGCACAAAGTGTTGTTGCAACATCACAACTTTTCAAAGTCAAAATAATTAGAGTAAGTTCAAGTTGAAAATTAAAAAAAGTTGCTGGGAAAAAATGCACAAACAACAACACGAGAAACAGTTTGAATGCATGCGTTTGTTGCGTACGAATATGTAGTACCACACATTTTTATAAAGTGTCATACATTGTTAAATCAAATTTTGGTAAGAAATTTTAAATAATGAAAACAAGTTTACACTGCAAAAAATTTTTAAATTTTCAAAAAAAAAAAATTTTATTAAAAAGATATTTTAAAAAATATAAAATTAAAAAAAAGATAATTAAAAATACATTTCAAAAGAATTAAAAAAAATTAAAACAAAATTTAAATATTAAAAAAAAGTATTAAAAAAAATATTTAAAAAAAATTAAAAAAAAAAAATAAAAAGAAAAAACTTTAACTTCAGTTACACCCAAGCTATTTCTCATAGCATAAAATAGTATAAAAGGATCTTCATCCTGATTTCGATCGTTCGGTTTGTATGGCAGCTATATGTTATAGTCACTCGATCCGCACAATTTCTTCGTATATTATACCATAGTCCTGGACAATAATTCATGCCAAATTTAGTGAAGATATCTCTTCAAATACAAAAGTTTTCTGATCTGATCTGATCTGATACCGGCGATTCCGTCAAATGAGCAGCTTCTTTGAGAGAAAACCACGTTTGTAGAATTTTAGAACAATATCTCAAAAACTGAGCGACTAGTTGGCGTATATATAAACAGACAGTCGGACATGGCAAATCGAACCAGCTCTTCACGCTTATGGGTTAAGTATTTTAAGGATATTCAGCTGGTTTTACTTAACCATTTAATTCCAAAATATTGTTTTTTCGTTCTTATTTAAAATGTATTACAATATTTTGATTACTTTTTCACTTAAATTTCATTCGTGCATTATAAATTAATTTAAAAGTAATAAAATATGAAAATAAAAAACTTCCGAGCTTAAAATTTCCAAACATTAGTTATTTGGTAAAAACAAGGCATAATTCGAACAAAATTTTTGAACGATATACCATTTAATTTCTTCATTGTTAATAAGACCTTTTTTATTGTTTATCTTTTTTTATATTTTCATATTTTTATTTCTTTTTTATTTTACTTTTATTACTTTTTTATTCTTTGATTATATTTTTATTTTAATTTTTTCTTTTCATTTTCAATTAATTTTTTACACTTTTTTTACTGACCGACAAAAATTTTTCAAATGATATACCACACAATATCTTTATTGTTAATAAGAAATTTTTTGTTATTTTTTATTTATTTTATTTTTTATTTTATTTATTTTTTTTTTACTTTTTTATTTTATTTTTTTTTTTTACTTTTTTTATTTTATTTATTTTTTTTACTTTTTTTATTTTATAATTTTTTTTACTTTTTTATTTAATTTTTTTTTATATATATTTTTTTATTATTTTTTGTAATATATTTTTTTATTTTTTTTTTATTTTATTTTTTTTTATTTTATTTTTTTTTATTTTATTTTTTTTTTATTTTATTTCTTTATTTTTTATTATTGTTTTTTTTGCCCGATAAAAATTTTACAGTTGAAAAAAATTGTCCTCCAGGCTTTACAATTATTTTTAAAGCTAAAAACAATTGTTTAGAGAGTCTAATTATATTTTTGGAACATTTTTGCTGTATTAGTTTATTTATTTACAAAATAGAACTGCAAAAGTATTTTCATTAAGTATATGCGTATACTTTTGTATATCGTCAATAAATATATTGTTCAAATTTCTTTTTTTAATTTTATAAGAAATTCTCCAATAAAAGCCTCCTTAAAGATATTACCTTTGTTACTGTTAATAATAAAAATGAGCTGGTTCTTACAACAAAATAATAAATTTCAAAGAAAAAATCACAGCTCTAAGTATATAATATTGTTTCACGTACTATATACATACATATACTATATTGTAACATACCCATTTGCATATGGTAAACCCAACAATTTTGCTTGCTTTACTTTGCCGATTTTCGTCGTAAACTTGGCCTTGACTACAACCTAGCACACACACATGCATTGGGTGTCTGCTATTACTCAAGCGGAAATGGTAAATGTTGTCTGCATGCGTCTGCTGAAGGCGACAATGCGTAGCATTAGCAACAACAATAACAACGACACAACAAGCAATTAGTGTCCGCAACGCCAATCAGTAATTTCGCAAGCGCCAAGTGGCATGTGGCAAGTGACAACCAAAAGTAAGTGTCTGGTGGCAAGCCAATGTGACAAACAAGTTATATAACTTGATGAATGCAAATGCTAATTTACAATTGGAAAATTGCAATTGAAATAAAGGAAATTTTCAAGGTATAAACAAGATATTCAGAGTACTTGTTGTTCGCTCAAAGACTTTGATTGATTTAAACCGGAAAGGAAAGATGTGCAGCTGCCAGGCTGCAATTTAAAACAATTTATTTGAATTTTTATTTATTTATTTATTTTTTTTCTAAAGAGTAATTTTTATTCCTGGCATGAAAGAGCAGCAAAATCTTTGCAAAAACCTCTGGCAAACATTTCTGCTTTAAAATAAGGTTTGAAACGATTTGAAGAGGAAGAAAATGGAATGGCTGCTTGAACCCACTCGAAAATAAATATATATTAAAATATACATATTTTATGTACATATACATACATATGTATGTACACTCGTTAATCTTGGCGTTCGTTGCTGGCTGCACATTTCACTCGCTGTGAAGGATCTTGTCACAGCATGACAGCTCAATTACATACAAAGCTTTGCGATGCGCTCTGACAGCGTTGAGAGCACTTTGGATATATTACTGAAGCGTACTTGAAGACGCTCATTCAGCTCAGTGAGCCAGTGATTTTTAAGTGCATTTTTCTTCTCTATTGAAATTTTTTTATACTCTGTAAGGTACACATACATATTTATATACATATGTATGTATTCATAATTATAAATATATATATAAATATGTACATATGTACATATGTAAATAACCATCAGTTCATCTTAGTCAAATAAGTAGCAACACAAAAATATTGACTATTACCGACATTAACACCGCCCTCAACAAATAGAATCATTTCGCAGAACAAAACAAACAGCGCTTCTAATGACCGGAAGTTAGTCCATATATGTTTGTATGTATGGATGTATGGAAAATCACAGTGCCATAACCACAAATCATGCAAAATAAATTAAATGCCAGTTATAGAAATGATGAACGCAACTTCTGTACATCGAAGGTGGATACAAAATGAGAGAAATTGAAGCGAAACAATAACAAAATCAAACAAAAAAAAAATATAAACATATATACGTATTTATCTTACATGTAAGAAAAACAAAACAGTGGTGTTCAAAAAAAACAACAAAAACACAAAAATGGCAGCATATTAGAAAGGAGAAATTGAGGAAGAGAACACAATACATAGTATAGGTCTAATATACGAAGTTTCGGCATTTATAGATAAAAATCTTTGCATGGAAATACTTAACAGAACAAATGTGTGGTATAGGTAGATTTAACAGCTGGTTAACCTCGGAAACACACGAGAGAGCATGCATTTTTATGATTTCGAGAGAAGTATGACTTTACCACGGAGTAATCGGCAAAGTTCCCGGACCCAAACCTATTAGAACATTGGCAAACAAAGAAAACCTTGGCAGACAGACCCTCGGAAAGGCTTGTTTCATTTCCAGGTTTACTGATTTCAAAACCAGGAATGTATTTTGCTTAGAATATTTTAAATCAAGCAACCCATTGTAAGCACAATCGTAACATAAATTACAAAATATAACGGAGAATTTGTTATAATTGCCTATAAAAACTCACTCATAGATGTCGCGACGATGGCTTACGACACGACGTCGCGTTACGACTAGTCGTATGAGGTTGTGTACACGAATAAATGCAAACAAAACTTCCACTTTTTTACAGTAGATGGCGCATTTGCTAGAACAGAGTGCCTCATATAACAAGAAAATAAGATTTGTAAAGTTTTGAATTATTATACCCTGAACAGGGTACATTAAGTTCGCAACGAAGTTTGTAACACCCAGAATTAAGCCTCGGAGACCCTATAAAATATATATATAAATGATCAGTATGTTGAACTCAGTCGATTTAGCCATGTTCGTCTGTCTATCTGTATATATACCAACTAATCCCTCGGTTTTTAAGATATCGTTTTGAAATTTTGCGAACGTCACTTTCTCTACAAGAAGCTGCTCATTTGTCAGAACTGCCGATATCGGACCACTATAACATATAGCTGCCATACAAACTTTCGCATTTGACAAGATATATTCACGAAACTTGGTATAGAGGTAGAGGTTTGGTAGGTATTTTCTAAGGCAACAATGTAATCTCCGAAAAAATTGCTCAGATTGGATAACTGTAGCATATAGCTTCTATATATAATCGCCTTGTCAGCAGATCAACAATTGAGCGTCTAGTGGAAAAATTTTAATCTACAGGCACAGTTCAAAATGTTTTCGTGCTAGTGAGACAAAGATGTGCCCGTAGAGTTGAGAATACTGCTGCCGTTAGCGCTTCAATTGAGGAAGACCCAAATCAGTCTCTCACACTTCGTTCTCAAGCGTTGTACATCTCTGTGGCATCGTTGTGGCGAATTTTATGCTATTGGGTTCAGCGTCTGGATTGGGTTAATATCCCAAACCGTTCTTTGTTTTATTAAAAAAAAACTTTTGTAGCGCTCTTATTGAAAATCCCTTTACATCTGACTTAGATAAAAAAATCATTTTAATATTGCTGTACATTCAAAAGCTGTTAAGGGGTCAGTGGGGTAATCTTAAAATTTTTTTTTTTTTTGCATTTTCTGTTTTTATATACCCTTAGGATTAATGTGGAAACCCACTTTACCATTGAAAGGTCTCGAAAACGGCCCAAATATAATAATTAGGGGTATGCCAATTTTTCAACGTTTGTGTCCATCTTTGTATGGTCTTTCAGTACCTCAAACTTTAAACGCGTTTTTCTCAAAACACACTTTTTTAAACTGGCGGACATGATTCCGATCGAACTACTCAACCCATTTGCTTAATTTTTTTTTTAAATGTTCAAAAAACGCCTGGCTATCGTGCCTATATTCTTTATAATTTATGGACAATGTTATGACAAAATTTATGTAACAAACATGGGAAAAAAAAAAACGTTAATTACTTTTTAATTTATCAACATTTTTTCATGATTCTAGTAGCGACGTTAACGATTCACGTACTTTTTTGAGAATAAATTGAGTTTTTGTGTTTCAGATGATCCAAACATGAGAAATCGCGTCCGCCAGCGAAAAAACGCATCTCATTCACCCGGCCATTTCTCTGACAGATGTCATCAAAAAATTCCGAAAAAATATTTTTTATTATCTCCACGATATACTTAATGATATGTGAAAAATTAAATGTGTAGAATAAAAACTTCTATGAAAAAAAAAATGTCAAAAAACAGGCCAGATTACCCCACTGACCTCTTAAGTAAAAGTGATTTTAGTAAATGTTCATGAAATGGTATAATAATTATGTACAAAAAATTTTAAATGGCAACATTTTACACAAATGGCCTTCGGATAAAATTTTTAACATTATTTCTATTATGTCAGCATCATTATCGCACGCGCAACATGAACGAGATGTCTCGAGTTTCAAAAAAAAAAAATAAATTAAAAAAAATTGGCGAGTGTGTTTAAGTCCATATAAAAGCCATCAATTATGCGGCAATTAAGAAATGGCGTGTATATTTGTATAAAACACACTAGAGATATACATATGTACATAAACAGCTAACAAAAATCCACGCATCAGCATAAGAATAGCAGCAAATTCATATCTTTCGCTTATAAGTGGATAAAATAAAATACAAAGGAAAAAATAAAAAAAATCAACAATAAATAAAGTATAAAAAAAACTCGCCGCAGCTATGACAAAATGCCATAATATTAAATAATATTGCTTTGTGTTTTTTATAACAAAAAAAAAAAAAAAATAACAACAATACACAGAAGCTGCCGCGGAAAAGGAATTGACGAAGATGTTTGTTTTAATTGCAATCTTGCCTATTATTCACATTCCAAACAAAATATGACGAACTTTTCACGCAAAACGCAACGCATCACAATAACAATAACAACAACAACCGCAAAATATGCGCGTAACCGGTTTGACCGGATATCAAAGCAAATAAGCCAACAGACAGCGGCTGATCAATTAATAGTGCGAAATGCGAGCATAAAATGATTTATTAATTGAGTTGTTTGGCTTAATATTGAGTTAAAAAAGTATTTATTTGGAATTTAAATTGCAACAGTGGCAGAAATATGAATGACTTACTAAATTGGCAAAGCAGCGGTAGTCAAGCAATGGGGCAGACAGACAGTAGTCAGTAAACATTAACGAAGAAGTCACTCAAAAAGCAAATCAATTTGTTGAAGTGGTTGCAAACCAAATATGTACATATATGCGCTATACATACATATTTACAATAATAAACAATGCATAAGCAAGCATATATGCACATGTGTATGTATGTATATGCGAGCTTCCGCTGATTTGCGTTTTGATTAGCGAGTCAATGGGTCAAGCGAGACTAGTCAGCACTATTAAAAGCAAAGAAATCAAAAGATTTACTGGTTTTAAGCGAAAAATACAAAAACAATAAAAACATACAGACATGCATTTATAGATAAAAACAAATAAAGACATTATTAACATAAATGGCGAAATCGCCCAGCGAAAAAAAGAGAGGAAATGACTTTTAAGCGAACAGCGCAGGCAGCAGTTTCTAAGAAAATAAAAAAAAATCAATTTTTTATAGCCAAAAAGAGGAAACACGGCAATATTATTGTAAAAAGAAAGCTGTAAGCGCTTTAAAAGGAAAAACAGAGTTTCAAAAAATACTAAAGAAAATATTTTTGGTATTATCAATCTATAATTATGTTAAAATGTTAAAATAGCCTAAGTCGAATTAGATCGATATGGGCAAGTTGAGCTGTTTTGGTCAAGTTATGAGAAAGAGGACGTTGTGCTTTGCCTTAAGGGGTTATAAACAGCTAGAATTTTCAAAAAATGTTTTTTTTTTAATTATTTTTTTCTTAAAGTAATTATTTTTAAGAATACACATAGAAAATTTCATATCGTCTTGGTGAATAATTTCGAAATTACTCGAAAGAATTTGAGGGCACTTGGAAGGGCATTCCAAACTTTAAACGCGTTTTTTCAAAATGGTATTTTCAAACCAACATGACCAACATTACTCGAAAAAGACTAAACCGATTAGTCTCAAATCTTAGCACGTGCTTCATAAATACATTTTTTAATAATTAAACGAAGGTTTTTCCTTACCGATAAATATTTTTTTATAAACTATTTAAGGTCGAAATTTTGGTCAAAAATCGATATTTTTTTAGAAACAGCCATTTTGTCAAAAAATTTATTTTTCTTTTCCTTCGATTTGCTTTCCTTTACTTTAACGGTATCTGTTTGCTTTTTCATTTCAGACGATTCAGTTCGGAGATATAGTGGTCACCGCAAAACGTCTTTTTTGAGAGGAACTCCCGGATATCAGCTGTAGGTCCTTTGCAAATAAAATTTTTTATTAATTAATAATAAGTTTTCAAATATTATGAATCAATAAATTTAAGATTTCTCCGAAAAAAAAATCTGGAAAATTCGCTTTTTTCGACCTACTAACTGTATATAACCCCTTAAATATGACTGCCAGAAGGATTCTGATGTAAACATTTTTTAAAATAAAGTATCTAATAATAAATAGTAAAATAAAATAATAAAAAACACTGGCGAAAACCTATAAGTGAACTGTCGTGAAGTTAAAACTTCTACCTGAATATTATGCGCCATAATTTTCGAAGTTTAAAAAACAACTAAATAAGGAGTAAATGTTTGAACTTCATTTACTAGACTACCAAACTCTTGATAAATGATAGCTGACAGTCTTTTTGAGGAGACAAGGCAAAGCTAATAAAGACTTTTCTTCGGGAAAAAAATTCGTACGGGCGTGGCTGATAAAAAACTTTCATTGTTTCGTCATTGAAATTTCCATATCCCCACAGCCCTCCAACCAGCTCTTCCCAAGAGCAATAAATACGACATTGGCTACCTTAAGTGCACTGCTAAGCCATGATCTATACTTTTTTAAGAGCGTTTCATTAGGGTAAGACTGTTAAACTATGACATTGGCTTTAGACTCGACCAAAACTTCGAACTTTATATCTTGGTAAAGGTGAAAAGTTCTATGAAATCACAATGGATCATTAACTCGATAAAAAATAATTATTAGGGCGCTCTAAGGCTCAGGGAAGCTGGATATATTCTGAACTTGCATCCCTGAAAACTTGGACCTCTACGTCTGGTGGCTTTTTATCTGCTCACATACCGACAAGAGATACATATATTGATGAGAGGAAGTCGCTGGAGAAAAGATGCAGTAAGCTTTTTACGTATGGGTCGAAACTAGCAGGGAGTCTTCTGTAAGAAGGTCTCCCTAAGCATTGATTTAAGCTACCGATCTACTGTAGTGACTGCTATTAAGGTGACAGTATACTATACATATATACTGCTCCGAATTGCAGATTCTTTCAGGAAGCTGAGACCTCCGACACTAGAACAGCAATACTAGCGTCTAACTCGCCAATTGTGAGCTCAAAGTTAGCCAAGGAGTGCTTAGGAGGGTTGATCGACAACCAGCTTCTGCAATATATTTCTGGCCTAGAGTAGAACGGAGGAGATCTACTGAACTGCTTGCCTTTAAGGTGGAAATATCCCGGCACTTTCTCCACAATTGTCCAGCTTTTGCAAGACAGAGGTTCAAACATCTTGGCAGTCATACCTTTGGCGAATCTGAATAAATGGGACCGGCGTTATATAATATACTATCCAAGTGAGATCCCTGCCAGGATAATATACTACTTAACCTAACATAACCCATCCTAGCTATCCAATATCCTATGAAGAAGCAGTGGAAAGGTATGAATTATTTGAAAGTACACATCCAGACGGAACTATATGCTTAGTCACAGCTGGATTTCACTGAGTTTTTCCTGAGTGTGTGTTTAATTCATCTGTTGCTTTGAATAACAGTTAAAAATTCAACATAAAGGCTGAAAAAAGCAACTAAAGCGTATAACTTGATACAAAGCGTTTCCAAGGGATACTGATGGCTCTTGTAGGCATTCTAAGTTCAAAGAATAACTAAATTTTCCTGAAGCAAAACTGATTTTAAGCCACTATAAAAACTACTCTATAAACAATTAATAAACTTCAGCCGCGATTGCACCAAAAATGCCTGAGATTACAGAAAAGCTCCGCCAACAAAGCGTGATAAATGTGAGCTTTTATTCAGAAACCCATTAACTGGGCTGAAAATAATCGGCCGATACCCGCGGCGGAATTCATTAGAAGTAAAAGTGATCAGCTACAAAAACAAAAAGGTATCAGCTACAACAACAAAATTATAATAATAGCAGTGTTAGTTGGCACCTGTTGTTGCTGGCGCTTTCGGGCAACAATAATGTTTGTTGCTCTGCAACAAATAACAAAAGCTTAATTGGAATTTGTAAAACCAAAATGCACACACACATACGTGCATACAAATGTCATGCATACGAGTGTGTATGTGATGGGGTACGATGAGCTCAACTGCAACGAATGGGCAAGAAACGCTGCGGGTCAACAACAACAATGGTGGAGATGAAGCGAACAGCAGTTGGCCCTTTGAAATGCACTTGTATACGTTAACCACATATGTATGTATGTATGTGGACATACATATGTATATGTATGTATGTATGTATGTATATGTGTGCATGTGTGTATGTATATCTCCTTGTTGGCATTTTTTCGGACATTAATTTCAAATCCATTTCTGTGGTCATAAATTTTACATAAGAAAAACATTTTGTATTTAAATTAAATTACAACAAAAACATGCACACAACAAAGCGTATGACTATGATAGATACAACAATAAAAGCAAAAGAAAACCCAGCAAACGATAGGGAAATAAGAATAATAGCTATGAAATAGATATGCGCCAAGCAAGGCAGTGGAAAAAGACGAAGACGACGACGACGCCGTCCGACCAACCAACCAACCGACGTTTATCCAATCCAATTGGCAACCGCGTAGCTATGACAGCAACAGCAACAACAACAATAAATGCGTTGATATTAAAAACACACGTGTGCAAAGGTAAATATGTGTTGTTTTTGTTGTTGTTGTTGCACACCGCATTCCAAGCACAACAGAACGCCAAGTGCTGCTGAGTGAGTGACTGGGCGACTGGACTAGCGCTAAGCGGCTAGTTGGCTGACCAAGCGTCCAAGCAACAACAACACATAGTTACATAGTCGCAATGCTTTGCGCTGCGCTATCAAGTCACATGCCCGCGCCCGCTGCTCCAACCAACAACCGCAATGTGGCTTGGCAGCTTGTGTCAGGCCTTCGCTGTAGGCTAAGAAGTGTATTTTTCTTACCATCTTCTTATTGCATACATGCATGCTTGCGTGTGTGTGTGTATGCTTAGTCTAAGCGTTTTGTTGCAACGCTGCTATTTTTCTTCCTTCATGCACATTTCACCCCTGACTTGATAAGGAAGAATAAATTTCTTTCTTTACCTTCTTCACGGCGCGATTTTTGCTGTTTGTATTACACACACACAGACACATATACATGCTTATGAGCGCTGTTACTTACTGCGCTACCTTGCGGCTTTGTTAGTTTTCAAGGTTTTTTATATATATGTAAGCGTGTGTAACTGCATAGAAATATGTCCGCGCGCACGCGTATCATCATCATCGCCATAATCATCATCTTATGCCGCCGCCACTCAACCACCAGCGAGATGTACGTATGTACCTTGTTTGATATAGTTTTTCTTATGTTTATACCCTATACGGAAGGAAACGTCGGAGACCCTTTGAAGTATATATACACGACTTAAGTCCTCAATTTTGGGGTTAACGCTTTGAAATCCTGCGCACATGCTTTTCGCCCCAAGCAGCTTCTCATTTGTCGGAACCGCCGATATCGGACCACTATAAAATATAGCTGCCATATAAACTGTTCAATCAAAATTAGGTCCTTATATGGACAACTTGCTTATTGGACAAGATATCATCACGAAATTTGGGACAGATTATCGTCTAAGGCAACGCTACATTATTTGAATAAATTATTCAAATCGGATCACTATAGCATATAGCTGCCATACAAACTGGCTAATCAAAATCACGTTCTTGTATGAAAAACTTTTTTATACGATAAGCTATCTTCACGAAATTCGGCAGCAGGCACCAAGGCAACGCTACAATCCCTGGACGAATTGTTCAGATCGGACCACTATAGCATATAGCTGCCATACAAACTGAACGATCAAATTCAGGCCCTTCATCGAAAAGCTTCTTATTTGGCAAGATTTCTTACCTTTTTATCTATATATGCTATAAAAAGACACCTGTGAAGGGCATAATAGCAACGGTGCAACCAAACTTAACATATTTTCTTGCTTTTATTCAGCGTTCAACCTGTTTGCAGCGCTCTTTGTTGCCGCTGCCGAGAGAAGCGATAACTAAGAAATAATAAAAATAATGCCACTTCACACTTTTAAGAAGAAAATCGCCTGTTAAAGTTTTAAGGAGTTGATTGTGGTTGTGGCGGCGACCAACAGCGCATATCCTCAGTCGCGCAGGCGCAGTGCGCAGTGCACGAACGCAGGCCGGCGGGTAGCACAGCAGTGCATCAAAGTGGCGGCAGCGCCGAAATAGTTACAAATAGTAAAAAAAATAATGGCTTCTTCAGCGAATAAAATAAATAATAAGACCTCATGCAGTCGGTGGCGAGGGAGAATGTGTGAAATAAAAATATTTTGAATAGAGTTAAGGCAAGTAGTGGCCAAGTGACCAGTAAGCACTCAACCGTGCAATTCGACAACGGTTTATTTCAGTTGGCTAGCAAAATAGGGCTAATATTTGCAATTAATATACATATGTGTATGAATATATTAAAATTTTATATGAAAAAGTTGAAAAAAATGTTTTCCTTGAGCTTACAAGAGCCGGGCTTTAAAGCATCTACCAAAGTCGATCAGCGATTGTAAAGTGAATGATATAAGAATAGATAAATTTATATTTTTAGACGATTAGCATTGATTAATCGATGATAATATGAAAAATATCGATAATTTATCTATTATTAATATCGATTATTATGAAATTTGACATATTCTGTAGCTATAATTTTTATAAGATTGAATAAGGGCTAAAATAACATATTTCTTTAACGTGTTTCATATTTTTAGAAACCTTTAAAACCTTTAGCTGCCTATCGACAACTAAAAATTCGATAATATGTAGTACCGATATTTTTTGTGTAATCGGCGGTATTGTTAGCTTTGCTGAAATCAAAGCAGTTCTGGTGTTGATTGCTATATTAGCATAAAACACTCCATAAAATAATTTTAAGGAATAATCGATTAAAATCATAAAGTGAGTGATATAAGATATATAAATTTATATTTTTAGATGATTAGCATTGATTAATCGGTAAGAATATGAAAAATATCGATAATTTATCGATTATTTTATTTTCGATTAATATGAAATTTGACATATTATGGAGCTATAATTTTTATAAGCTTACATGAGGGTTAAAATAGTATACCTCTTAACGTTTTTCATATTTGATAGCCTGAAGACCTTTCGCTGCCTATCGATAACTAAAAAATTCGATAACAATATCGATATTTTTTGCATAGTTTTAAGGAATAATCTGGAGGAATTGAAGAGTGCGATATAAATCCGGGTCAAGGTTGAGTATGCAGATTAGAAAATTGAGAAAAGGATTTCTGATTCTGAAAACTAGTGAAACGAGTTAGACATACCGGTTTTATTTATTTTACGCAATAATAAACTAGTGAAACGAGTTAGACATACCGGTTTTATTTATTTTACGCAACAATAAATAAGGGCGATCGTAAAGTGAAGATTAACTTCCATACGGCCCTTCGATATGAATATTTTTTTCTTAAACTTAGCGATATAAAAAAAACATGCGAGATATGAGGTTACACTAAAGATATCGCCTCAATAGTGACTAATTGTCGATATAAATATTATTTCTTATTCTTGTCGGTAGAATAAAACATGCTAGATATAATATGAAGTTATACTCTTGAGTAATTGATAAAAACGGAGAATATCCGGAAGATCTAGAAACCTTTTCAAAATACAATTTCAATTTTTAGAGATACTTGACGCGAATTTCAACAAACTTTGTGGCCCCACTATCGATACCACTTCCATTGTACCATACCGCAAGGACCCCCAGATGCTTACAGCGTAGACTTGCCAATGCGAGACAAGTGCACGATGGAAGCTACATTCTTTCCCTGGGGTCTTGCTCTAGACATTTACTGCAGTCTTCCCGATCTACTCGTATCAGCCAGATTCTTTGAACATGTGTCGCCACCAGACAACTATAGATATAAATTAATATCTTTTTGTATATTTAATAATATGTATGACTACAAACATTTCTTAAAATAAATGAGTAAATATCGTCTAAACTCATCACTCATCATTAAGTTGAAATAATTCTTCTAACACAGATATTATAGCACAGCATGAATAGTAAAATTCTTGAGGGATCAGTACAACCAAGACATACAGCTCAATCAGCTCAACTAGCACGTCCATTAGAAAATTAAAGATTCTTCGCTTAATCATGAACGGAACAATTAATAAATTAGGGTCAAACCCAAACAAGCTTTAAACATAAAAAGTAAATATTTCCCTACAAAAATCACGTATTAGAAATAGCTTATGTAGATTCTACTTTTCCACACAACATTTCCATGTACAAATATTCAAAGAACACTCATTAATTACACTAAACATTTTAATTACATATAAAAAACAGCGCACCGTGGGGCACACACTAATCAAAGTGGTACAAGCCTGACTAATAACTGATTAAATTAGACATAAAACAAACGAAGAAATCAAAAGATAATGATTCTGAGAAAACACTACCGTTTTCACTAGCCACTCGTCGTCAGAGGCGATAAGATTATGGGAAAACTCGTCACTGGGGCGACGCTTATGTCGACTAGAGATAACAGCAACAAAATGAGCAAATGTAGAATTTACTTTAATTGCTTTTCAAGCTGTTTGTATAATGCAAGTCGCACTCTTATGCTGAGTCTTCATTGGAAACTTAGAGAGCGAGCTGGAAAACACGAGTGAACGAGACGAGTTTGTCATAATAATCAGAATAGCAATTAAAGCGACACGCGATTAACCACTTTCTATAAATTCCAACGCAATGAAAATTAATTTGAAGTTATTTCATTTAGATTGACAGAACAGGTATGCGAGTAAGCTGTTGAGGGGGAGTCAAGGGTGATAAAATCGTTAGTAAACAAATAATGAGAAATGGTGAAGAGTAAAAACGAAGAATGTATTTATTGGACCGAAAGAAAGCAGATAGAGGGTGATAATGATCTGTTTTAGTGATAACTACTCTCATTATTTTATTAGTATTAGGCTCTGAAGCTATCTGAAGGTGATCCTGCGTATCTTAATCGATTCCTTGAATGTTATTATTATAATCGACGCGATGGGATCCGATTAAATTATTAGAGAACGCTATAAAAGTGTGGTATCCATTGGATAAAAAGACACTCGTATTGATTCTACGGATCACTAGGACCGACTTTTAGATAGTTTCGTGACTGTTTGCCTGGTCTTGTTTGGGGTGGATCTAGTAGCTAGCATCCAATGTTTGTGCGCTGCGTGTGTGACGTTTTGCAGTCTTTCGAACAGGGTTCCCATCACCCATTTTTCGTTCATCCGTGGTTCAGGATCCTCATCTCACATTTTTCGTTCATCTTTAAGTGTGTGAGGCGTTGTGATCTCCATAATCCTTGACTCTGCAACAACCGAAGGTGTGGATCAACTTCCACATACGTGGGTGCTTTTAGAATATTACTCCTTTGCTTGTCATCTATGTTCATAAATGTTTTGTGCATTTTTACCTTATGCTAAAGGTGGATGGGTCTCTTAGATGGTATTATTCGTTTCTTCCTCCTATTTGTCGAGACGCTTACTATGTAGATGCTAATAGGGATGCCATGCTGTAGCGAAGTTTAGCAAATACTGCTCGGAGGTAATCGAGTTTGGGTTTCCGACCACCGAAAAGTATAATATTGGCTTCCAACAAAGCAGAACCTCATGTACTATTATGGACCCAGGAGAAGTCAATCGGTTTTGGAATAAAAGCAAAGTTGTCCGAGGTATGGAAGATGCCTGCTGAAAAAAACCAGACACAAATGTTCTATAATATTTCTGTTTCCTTAGGATGATATACGAAATACCGGACCTCTGATCCATGAGTTCAGAGTCAAAGGAATATTTTCAGAAAGCACTATCATTAATCGCAAAAACTACTCAACTCTTGGAGAACCGTTTAACTAGAAGGATTAATTTTTGTATTATACTTTTCTTGTTCTTTCATACCTCTGAAGATCTCGAGAACTGCAGCTTTGAAGATCAAGACTGAGCTCTGCTGATTATAAATATCTTTTTACGGGAGTTTTCATAGCTTGTTCTTGAGAACTGCAGTTTTGAAGATCAAGACTGAGCTCTGATGAATAAAACTATCTTTTTACTAGAATTTTCATAGCTTTTTCTTAGTTGAGTTGGCTTAAGGTTATGCTGAACTAAATATAACTTACATTAGCGACGAGATATCTCGCGGACTTCATACCTTCCCGAATAAAATGTTTCTCAGCTCTTCCTTTCTTTGACACTTGCCATTTCTTCTTGTAATATATGTCACGTCTCGTCCATCCATGACGCGCTGAACACAAAAACAATCTCAGTGGACAATTTTATTTTACACCACTCACCTCTTTGATCATTTTCTTTGCCTTTTCTAGCATATTCCACTTAATTTTGTTGCAAGTCCACAGCAAATGCAATTCAAGCCATTTAAGAACGCACCGCAGCGAGAGTTGCACAGCATTCACTTGGCATTATAAACACATGAATGGGCATAAGCGTTGCATAAATACGCATGTGCAGTGACAGTCGTCGCGCCAAATAGACCAAGTGGATCAATGGGTGGACGCAGCAAAACACACACACACACATGCCGATGAGTGACGCAGCGGCACGGCAATGCAAAGCGACCAAACTGGCAACTTAGAAGACAACAAACGACAGCCCAAAGACAAGAACCGACAGCGCAAACGACATAGAGCCAAGCGCTAGCATGTGGACAATGGCCGGTCGGACAGGCGCGCATATGCACCAGGGTGGCAATGAAATATGAAGAATGATGGCGGCAACAAGACGTAATAAGAAAGAAAAAAGACACAAGCGCACAAGAACATGTTGAATTGAGGATAAAAAGCAGTGAATTCAATATCTCGATTAACTAGAATCTGAAATTAATTCAATCATTAAGACGTGCGAGAAGCGAATGCAGCATTTGAGCCGGTTCATTGAAGCATGTGTGTGCAGCATTACGTGCGGGTTCCGAGTGCGGAGCTCTGCAAGCAGAAAAATTCTATTTTCAGTTCATTGCGCTAGAAACGAAAGAGGAACATGCGAAACAGAGTTCTTTTTATGTGCAAACCGCTTTCAAGAACTCTAGAACAATTAGTATTGCTTAAGGGAAAGTGAACACTAAGGCTAGGTACATAGTGAAGCGAGCATAACGCGAAGATATTTTTTTTTAATCCAGAAATATACAAATTCAGTATATACTTTTTGCTTTGAGATAAACTGATGGGAACTAAACAATTAAAAATCTACAAAACAATTGTAAATTACAATTATAACGGGTGGTCCAAGTAAGGTTACTTTTTTCAATGGCCTTTTTTTGACAGATCAAGTGTGAGTCGTGTCAAACTGTCATGTTATTTTTGTTCAGCATTGTTTGAAACTTCATCATGGAAAGACTTACGCCTGAAATCTAAACTTTACTACGAAAATTCCTGTCTTATAAAGATTGTGTTTCCCGCGCTTCGTTCAACTTATGGTCAACAGAATCGTCCTAGTGGGCGTACTATTCGCAACACCATCATCCATCTTGAGAAGCAGCATTCACTATTGAATCATATTCGACCGAATAGACGACGTCCAGAACGCAATGAAAAAATATAGCCATCGTAGCTGAGAGTGCACACCAAGACCATGGAGAGTCGACTCGGCCATGTTCACAGCACCTCGGACTGAAATATGGAACGGCTTGGCGAATTTTACGTACATCTTAAATTGAAAGCGTACTGCTTATGCAAACCTCGAAGTCGCTCGACCTTCCCAAGCGTTATCGCCGCGATCTATGGGCTCTTGAAGAGTTTCAAAAAGATCTGACGTTTTCGAGTCAAATTTTGTTCAGCGATGAGGACAATTTATGGCCCAATGGGTATGTAAACCAGCAAAATTGCCACATTTGGGACGAAGAGAAACCTGAAGAGACTCAAGAGCTACTATTTCATCCAGAAACAACAGTGGTTTGGTGTATTTTGTGATTTTGTGGGAAGGTGGAATCGTCGGTCCATATTTATTCAAAAATGATGCCGGTGAGAACGTACCTGTCAATGACAACGATTGTCGCGTCGTGATATCCAACTATTTGATGCCTGAAATTGAAGCTCGTGATCTCGGCGACATTTGGTCTCAGCAAGACGGCGCCACTTCCAACACATCGCATCAATCAAAGGATTTATTGAGAGATCACTTAGCTGAGCATATAATTTCACGTTTTGTGCCGGTCGATTGGTCACCAAGATCGTGTGATATCCCACTGTTAGACTTTTTCCTGTGGAGATATGTAAAGCATTAAGTCTACGCGGATAATCCCGCTTCATTTCAGGCCTTGGAGCAAAACATCACGGATGTAATTCGCTAGCTACCAGCCGAAATGTAGCATGAAAGAGTCATTGCAAACTGGACTCAAGGATAGACCATCTCAGAGGTAGACGTGGCCAACATTTGAAAGAGATAATCTTCAAAAAATAAATGCCGAAGAATGTTCCTTCGAATTATAATAAACATTCCCCATTAAATTGAAGTTTCTGTGTTTTCTCTATAACCTCGAAGTGGATCACTCTTTATAAAACAATAATGGATTTTGAATTATAAGGCATAGTATAGATAAGGCTGCTTATTAATGAAACAAAAAAAAAAAAACTGTACAAACTTGCTTTGAAATAAGCTAGCGTCATCTAAGAGAACTCTAAACTTTAAGCCTAAGCACATAGTGACACTCTTCATAGATCCAAAGTAAGACACCCAAGGCGAATATTAAAAACTTGGTAGAACTTTGTAAACTTTTCTCAAAACAGGTCGTTCAATAGTTCAGGACAGAGCGAGTGAAATCAGGAAGAAGAAAGAGTAAAATATAGAATGACTACTCCTTGGAAATCGCATTAATTACTTATGGTAAAAGCAAATTGTGAATCAATTCAATAAACGTTATACTCTATGGGAAACGGCTAAGGACACAATACTAAATTGGTTATCGTTTTGTTAAAAAAAATAAATAAAATATTAATTAATTGACAAAAAATCAAAAACTTATTATAAAATAATCATTATTTGACGAAAAATCAAGTGATAATTATATAATTACTCTGCAAATGCTTTCGATATTTTATAATGGCGCGTATACACCCACACACTCTGCATAGAAAGTCATATTTTTTTATACATATATTACTCAATGCCTTCTTCTTCGATTCAAGCTATCAGTCTGCAATTATTGATAATTCATTTTCACTTTATACTCGGTCTCTCGATACATTTTCTATGGCAATTGTAACAATGTAACTTTGAGTCATCAATTCAATGCTCTTTTCGCCGTGGAAGTAGTGAATCATTTCACAAGATTTATAACTTAAACACAGATATAAATGTGTGAGAATATTGAACTCTATTCCGTATGTGATCTGCGGCGAAGTTAGGAGTTGTAGTTGAATCAGACTAGTTTTTTTTTTAGCCAGTTATTAGTTACAATGTAACTAGTACAGACTTGAGAGAATTCTTTTATTGAGGTACCGTCTTTACTTATTTTAGATTAGTTGCAAACCAAGGTAGTACCTTTCTCAGGTATTATGATAACGGTTCTTCATCGAAACCTTTGGTAGGACGCCATGTAGGAAGGTGAATTGATTTTAATTTAAAAAAGAAAAAGAATATAACATCGGTGCAACTGAATATACCTTAAAATGAAATAAAAAAGTTTGTAATAAGTTTGTTTATAAGAAAATTATCATAAGGAACTCATCGCGATTTTTCGACCTTTATAACATGTCAATCGAAAAGTCCCTGGCCTGCATAGTAAATCACTTTTTTTTTCATCATAGGGTGATACATTGATTACAGCGATCCTCCAACTTTTCGACATCACTTTTTGTACTTTTTGTCCTTTGCTTCAAAATAAGCTTCACTTTCGGAAATCATCTCTTCATTCGACGAACATTACTTCACAGCGAGCATTCTTCTGAGATCTGAGAAAAGGAATTAGTTGCTGGGCCAAACCTGGAGAATATGGATCCAATTCATGGAGTTTTGCCATCTTTTTCTCGGATTGTTGTTGTTGTTGTCGTAGAGGCAGAAATATGCCGAGTTGAAGGTCTGTCCGGATAATAACGTTATGCAATAGTCGCTGTTGATGGTCCTTCTTTAGTCAAAAAAAAGTTATTCCCTGCGTACCCCAAAATACAGACTTCATAACCGACTGTTGCGTGTTTCCACGCTTTGAGGCGGGTTTATCGTGTGAAGTCCACTCGGATGCCTGTCGACTGGACTTCGGAGTGAAATGAATAAGAAATCTATTCATCTCCGAATAAGCAACTCGTCGTTGGTTTTGGTCAAAAGTGAGCTCGCGCGGCACCCACTTTTCACAGAGAGCTCTGTATACCCAAATATTTGATGAATTTTTCAGCCTTTGGATTAATCTTGGAAAAGAAGCTCGACTAAAACTCTGAATTCAATCCATTTAAATGAAATAAATATAAATCGCTATTTTATTTTTATTAGATTATACCAGTCTCTATCATTTAGACCAGTAGTATGTTCGATTTACAACTCTCCAACATCCAACGAATCGAAGACAATGTCAGCTTTACAAATCAGTATTATTTCTACAAACCCTATTCCTACACAAAAACGAAAATAACCCTTCATCCACGAAATTGCAATCAAAATTCGCCGCCCGAAACGATGTGGTAACATTGTTGCAATCAAAGTGTCAGTTTGAAACTGACGTTACATTATTCTCAAGCAGAACACAATGCGATTTGACACTGCAGCGGCTCGTGCATGATAAATATACAATAAGAACAAGGTATGTGTATAACCACAGCTAATTATAGGGTACTTCAACATTGAACTCTGTGCAATGTCGGTGCGAGGTTTAGCTGAGGCACACCAACACACGCTACGAAATTCTATGAAATATGAAATATTATTAGCAAATAGGAATTGTTTGTGGAAAGCGTTGTAAAAAAGGGTGAAAAAAAAATAAATAAATAAAATCCTGGAAATGGCAAACAAAATTTGACATAGAAAAATGTTTATCGTTATGATAACACCGAAAGGGGCTGCACATGGAGAGTCAACAAAGACGCCTATCATGCAACATACCCACCAAGAGCCTCTCTCTTTATATGTATTTGTGCATATATGTGTATGCATTTATCTATGTTGCACTATGTGTGTTCAAATAAAATTGCTTGGGCAGGTAAATAGATGACCTGTGATAAGATAAAAAATTGATGGCACGTCGCCAAGTGCAGAATTTCCTGTTGTATAGACAACATAAGTGGCCTAAAACCTAAAAAAAAGTATGTAGTATTTTTTTTTTTTTTGTGTACGCTTGATATGCCGTGCGCGGGCTGCATTTGTTTTCAAACAATTTTGGCCCTCGGTTGGCATTTATTGATGGCGTAATGTTGCGGCGGCGTGGCTGAAAGTGTATATGTATGTGTGTAGATAGAATATTTATACGTGACTAATATAAATATGCCAGCAAGGCTTATAATATTTAGGACCAAATGTTACCGTTTGCACCTGCCGCCGACTTCCTGGGTTATGAAATGCAAATAATATGCCGTGTTGCGAAATGCTTACCTATAAAAGAGAAAGAAAATAAACGAACTTTAGAAAATGTGTCATAATAAAAATACAAATTAAAATATTTATAGCAATTATTAAAGGAAATAAAGTAAAAATTTGTTTTAGCAGAAAAATTTGAACCAAAATCTGATTACCTAATGGGCCTTTTTGAATATTTTCTACAGATTGTAGAAATTCCAGACAGGCAACCCAAATAAAAATTATTTGATAATTATAATCACTGTTAATTGACTCAATTAAGAGGTTCTCTAACGACAATTATTTGATAATTATAATTAGTGTCAATTGACTCAATTAAGAGGCTCTCTGAAATACCAATTTGCAGTAGCTGCTCGACACTAGTAAAATTATAGAAATATTAGCAAAACAGCTGATGGAAAAATTTTACACGGTTACAAAAGATCAGCTGCTCTACGGTGCAGTAGTATGGTGAACAGGCGTACGGAAATCCACTTACCGGAAACCAATGTAAAGGGTTCAGAGGTTTGCCGCGCTATGCATAAAAGGTAAGAACAACTCCAACAAAGAGCCGCCGAACTGGTACTAAACCTGACTCCTACAGACCTCTTCACTGAAAACTGCGCAGCAAAATCGTCGGGACGACTACTAGTTGCATGAGAATTCACATATGGCACCTTCGAGCATAACTCGGTGGGTAATGACGGTTTGGCAAACTCCGGCTACATTGTCCCACTTTTCAACTGGGAAAGAAGGTTCAAGGTAAACATAGAAAAAGAATATTAAAAATAGAACATTTATACGAATGGTTCCAAAATGGTCGATGGAGTTGGTGAGGGAATATACTGTCCAGAGTTAGGCAAAAGGCTGCCTTTTAAGTTGCCGGACCACTGCAGTACACATAGTTCAAGCTAAGGTCTTTGCCATTGCTAAAGCTGCAGAGCTACGGTGAAAGCAACTGGGGTTCTCACGGTATAATACACTGAAGGAGGTATCGATAGTCAGACCAAAATGATGACTACTTCTCTTGGACCTAGGAAGTGAACTCCATCTAATATCACAAAGACCAAATCTGGTCTATGCGTAGCTCATTAGCCTAGCAGTTTAACCTAACCTAACCTTTCCCGTTGTCTGAAAATTTTTATTTTAACGGGATCAAAATCATGTCATTTCTGAGCAAAATTCGAAATTTTTTCAAAGTCTATCATTTTGTTAAATTTCAGTATTTCTTTAACAATCGTATAACATTGTGTAGACCACACATATGTAGATGTACCGCTTAAGGCTTTGTAACTGTACACCGAATGTATGATTTGCAAGTTCATTTCTTAGTCCATTATGGACAAGTATTACATTATGCAAAAAAAAAAAAAAATATAAAAAATGTTAAAATTATTGAATATCAATAAAAAAAAAAATCATTACACTTCAAAAATGTTTACATGAAATTTCACAATGACATTGCTTAAATATGTATACCATAGATGATGATAGTTTTCACTTCACTTGATACTCGCTACCATCCAACTATCAAATGATGTATCGCATGCTGACTGCATGCACCATAAGCACAAATTATAGTTGAGTACAGTAGCTAACTGTGACTGCTGCATTAGTTGCTGGAGTGGAGGGACGGCGGCAATGACATTGCAATTGAAAACACCGCCAAGTATCGGATGGCAAAAACTGTATTGTAAAGGCTACGAATGCACCAGTAGAAGCTCACCCACACAAACTTCGGGTGGTTAGGTAAAAAGGAAGCCAAAAAGGAAATGGACACCAATTGAAATGATAGACCAACTGACGCTAATAAAAATATTTAATTCCAACTGATGTGATGTGATACACCATACCATAACTTTGGCTTAAAATTAAGCCAGTTTGACAGTGATATCGATAGTAAAGCGAAAGAAAAGTATGATATACGAGAGAAGTTCGATAGGTTCGTGGATTTTTGAGTGAGTTTGTAATAAAGGGCCGGATGAATAGTTGTTGCAATTGGTGACTACAAAAGATTTACAAGAAACAATTTTTTTCTGGAAAAATATTCGCTGAAAGTAACTACTTACTACTCCTTTCCAGAATTTTCTTTCATGAGGTCATGCTTTAGACTTTAAACAATGTCATAACCCGGTTGCTAAAAAAAAAGACCTGAAATTGGTCTCTAAAGGTCTTCCAAGTCCTTCTCACAAATCAATCCGAAGGTATTTTTAACCTTTAGGTAAGTCCGAGCTCAACAAGGAATCTTTTTTGTAAGAGTTGGAGTAGTGGACCTTATCTACTGAAGATTCCGTTCCCACAACAGTCGGGTTATCGTATTCGGAAGGATAAGTCCGAGCTCAACATGGAATCGTTTTTGTAGAGTCGAGTTGAAGTAGTGGGCCTTACCTACTGAAGATTCCGTTCCCATGACAGTCGGTTTTGTAGAGTGGAGTTGAAGTAGTGGGCCTTACCTACTGAAGATTCCGTTCCCACGACAGTCGGATCAACGTATTCGGAAGGGTGTTTAACGTCAATACAATGCGTTGATCAGCGCCCTGAAAATTGGGTAAGCATTTTCAGTACCAATCGGCAGTGTCGCATGGACACACTAACCACCTTGGTAGAGTTCGAGGCCCATCTAAAACCTCTGCCGTACTTTTGGTCCGGCACCCGGTTGCAATGCAACTCCACATTCAAACTGACAAAGTCAGTTCTTCCCGCGATTTGGGTTTTAACCACAACCACCACGAATCTCCACAAAGGGCCAAACCCAATGAGCAGATTGGAGTTACCTCCAAGGGCTAACTGCTCAACGTGGCACCAGGTTAGAGTCTTTGGTATGACCTTGTAACCGAAGCTACGACCAGTTGAATTTCCACACAACTCTGGATCTTAGTCGCCTCTTACAACAGGCATGCCTTACCACGGGTATATTCGGTAACAACAATTTACAAAATATTCATTAAAAAATAAAAAGCTAAAATAATCGAAATTCCATTTTGAGTACATCAAAAATAAGCTGCTATATCTTGCAAAAATTTTATCGGGCTGAGAATACGACAACTTTTCGTTAAAAAATTTGAATTTTTCGTATATTTCAAACCGCCCTTGTAGCTGCACGACTCACTACGACAAAGCGCGGCCGAAGCATACGAAGTCACAACTTGGCCATATGCTGGCTTGCTCACCGGCAAGGCGGGGGTGATTGTGGTAAGTTAGTGCTGCGGCGCCGCCAAATGACAAATCCACTTATGCATTACAAGTACCTCGACAAGCAAGACGAGTATGCGGCAAATGCGTTGAATGCAGTGAATGCGCGCCAAATAGTTGCGGCAGCAAAAGATACTCGCACAAAAAGAGCTCTTAGCGCTCTTCGTATATTTACAAATAGTAAAAAATATAAGAAATTGGTAATAGAAAAAGCACGTAAATGCAAAGAAAAATGTAATCAATAAACCGCAAAGAAGCAATGTGGTACTGACAGCCGAGCAAATGTACAGACAGCTTTGTAGTCGCGAAGTCACGTTGAAGCCACACAAAAAGCCCAGCGTTCACATGTGGCAGTTGTGAAGAGCAAAGCGAAAGAAAATACTGAAATACTTGTAGTGCACAAAGAAATACATGGATGGACAGATCTATGCAATAGTTGCGGAAAATCGGACAATAACCTTCGAGGTACTGCCCTTTCCAAGCGTTTATGGAAAATAACTTGCAGGTTTCATGAAGAAATTGCTGATAAAATTAGATGGCAAATGCAGAAGGTTTGCTTCATCATTGATTTATTTATGGTTTTTCAAAGGTGAGGAATAGTTTTGTATATATGTACATATGTATATTAAAGACAAAATTCAATAGCTAAGAAAATTTCGAAGTTTTTCCAGATAGTCTTATCAAAAGCGGTCATAATCAAAATATATTCGAAAAGTCCAAAAAACGTATTAAAAGGACTTTAGAAGAGGGAAACGAAATTTAAACAAAAAGATATAAGAAACTCCTTTATGCTATCCTCCGTCTTCCACAAAGTAATGGGGTTAGAAAAAATCGTACATTGTACACCTGATCAAATTTGACCCGGACTGATCTTGAGTCTGCTATCCTTCGTCTTCGAGATAGTAATATTGTTAGAAAAAAGAGTACATTATACACCAGATCAATTTTGACCCGGAGTGATCTAGATTCTGCTATCTTTCGTCATTGAGAAAGTAGTGAGGTTCGAAAAATCACCTATTATACCTCCTGATCAAATTTGATCCGGACTGATCTAGAGTCTGATATTTTTCGTCTTTGAGAAAGTAATAAGTTTAGAAAAATCGCACATTATACCTCCTGATCAAATTTGACCCGGACTGATCCTGAGTCTAGCTAATCGACTGGTCCAAAAAGTCGAATTATCTGTTCACCGATGTTATCTCATTAAATCCAATGACTGAAGCGATATGTAGAAAATGGCGCCGTCTTGTTACAACTAAATATCACCGAGATCACGAGTTTCAATTTCAGGCATCGAATAGTCGGTTATCATAGAGCGATAACGATCGACATTGACGGTTACATTCTCATCGACATCATTTTTGAAGATATATGGACCGACGATTCCACCGGCCCACAGACCACACCAAACCGTTGCTTTTTCTATATGAAATGGCGGCTCTTGAATCTCCTCAAGTTGTTCTTCGTTCCAAATGAGGCAATTTTGTTTGTTTACATACCCATTGAGCCAGAAATGGGTGTCATAGCTAAACAAAATTTTGATGGAAAACGTCGGATATTCTTAGAACTTTTCAAGAAGCTATGGTCGCTTCGGAAAGTCAAGCTGCTTCAGTTCTCGCACAAGCTGTATTTTGTACGCTTTCAATTTAAAATCTCGACGTAAAATACGCCAAATCGTTCCGTACGTCAGTCCGAGTATCTGCGAACGACGCCAAAGCGACACTCCAGGGTCTTCGTGTATACTTTCAGCTAAAGCTGCTTTATTTTTACACTGCGTGCTGAACATGGTATGGTTATAAAGCACACAAGGCTTTTATTAAGTGATTATTATGTACAAAACCGGCCTACACTGTAATTAGTGAGCTGCGCTTGAATTGAGCAAATTAAGTTGGGTAACCTTAATTTATGCAAAATGCAATAAAATATGAAACGTGTTAACAAAAAAATTAAAATAAAATGCGCATACATAAATCAAAAAGAGCAAGAGGAAAGCTGGTAAAACATGAACAAATTAAAAGTGGTTTATTGCATTGTTATGGGCTTTTTCGCGCTGCCAGCGACGAGTGAGCGCTTTTATGTCACACCACAAAGCAGCGAAGCAACGGTGAATTTAGTGCAAACTTACACAAAAATAAAATTTAATATATAATAAATATGTGTGTGTGTGTAATCATTTTCGGTCGGAAAGGAATGTGTAGTGGCCACATTAACGCCACACAAACAGCAGAGTCACCGCAGTGGCTTGACACTTGACGCATTTGGGGTCATCAGCAATCGCAACAAACACATGAGAAACGCAAACAACAACAAATGCAACAATCCGGCGAATAATTAGTCAACTAACCAACTTTACTGTTGGGGCATGAAATTTAAGCCGCATAAAGTACGAGTACTTTTTAACGGGGCTTTTCACTTTTCACAGTCGAATTACGAAGGGAAAAAATAAATAAACAAGTGAGACCAATAAATAAAAGTGTGTAAAAATCCGAAATTCTTGTTGGTCATTGTTTTGGTCGAGCAGTTCGGCTCGATGAAGTTCGAAGGCGTCAACAAGTGTTGTTGTTGTTTTGGTGAGTAGGGCTTAAAAGCAGCCATAGCAGCCTAGCAGTAGGAGAAGCAACAGATAGCAAGGAAAAAAAATACATTTTTTTTTCTAAAATAAAGCATGGAAAAATTGTTGCGCTGTGTATGAAATAAATAAAAATAATGTTTGTGTATTTACAGCAAAAATTAGCGAAGGAATTTGACCCACAGACCTCGAAGTGTAGTGGCTCTACATTTTTGGAGTTTTGCACTCTTATTTTGTACATTTGAACTGGCATGTAGGCAATACAAAAAACAGCAAAAACTCGGCTTAAAGCTCAAAGGCGCAGAGTGTAGATTGTAAAGCAGCGTAAAACAGCAGTGGGCGTTGTTGTTGGAATGCGGTAGCAAAATAAAAACAATTGCCTGTGCGCCCCAAATGTGGATGGGTAATAAGCTTAAGCGCAAATGGCGAGGAAAAATGCCAAGAAATGCGTAAAAAAAAAAAGTAAGAGGCAATGATTTTAGGTTAAACGGCATTAACATTAAAATGTATATATAATAATAACAACAACAATAATAGTAATAAATGGTAGGTATTACACAATTTAAACATGCTTTGTTTTAAGCGCTTGAATGAAGATAAATCAAAATAAAAAAAGACTGTATACTAAAGTTGATATAAAAGTGTGCTATGGCCGCTAGATTGGCGATTTTCTTAAAAATTTTATCAGTCTTATGTAGTCCTATAACAAGGAAATTAGGTTCGCGAAGACAAACATATTAAGAAAATTCAGTGACAACGTCTCCTCGGGCCCTAAGGCAGCCAGACATGCACCAGGGCTTTGTCTAGAGGCAAAACAGCAGCATTATTCATTAGAATACAGGACTATAGGGCCAGCACCGAGGACAGGGTAATGGCACTCCTGCTTGCGCTTCCCGGAGACGGTTCGGTTGACCAAATTCCACCAATGGTCGCACCTAGGCCAGATCGCTCAGATTGGACAAGCTGCAAGGAATTTGTTCACTGCACACTCAATCAAATGGGCACTAGCCTCCATCTCCAACTACTTTTGAGTCACCATAGGCGAATGGCATTTTTCCAGCACTTTGCAAAAAGCTATGCAAGATCTTTTCCCACATCTTGTTGGGCTGATAAGAGATAGCCTTGCGAAGGCGTATATCCCGGAACCTTGGAGGAAGGAAGGACTACTCGCTGGCAAATCGTTCAGCCCGATTAGTCTTACTTTTTTCATGCTGAAAGGAATGGAAAAGATTATAGACAGCTACATAAGATCAATGGCGCTGAAAATCGCACCCCTATTCGCCAGTCAGCAGGCGTACAGAGCAGGTAGATTCACCAACACTGCTCATTACCAACTTACAGCTGAACTCCTGAATTCGCTAGATAATGGCGAGGTTGCGGTATGTGCCTTTCTTGGCATCGAAGGTGCTCTTGATAATGCGTCTAATTAGACTCGATCTTACGGTGGAATAGGAACGTGGAATTAGCACTGTCCAGAGCCACTCATGATATGCATACGCCTAGCCGGTAGATCCTGGGGCTGCAAGCCAGCAAGGTATCATCAGGCGGCTGTATACTATGATCGTAAAGCCTATTACGATCTTATGGAGCGGTTGCTTAGTCATCGAAGGCAACGCAGTCTTCGGTAGGCCTTCAACTATTGAAGCTGCAAAGGCTTGCCTGCGTCTGTGCTCAGGTACAATGCCCAACCGCAGCACTTGAAGCCATGTTACAGCTCACGCCGCTGCATCTAGTGATCAAACAAGGCCGAAACATACCATGGTGGTCATGGCAGGGTTTTGGCAAACGGAAGACAATGTCGTCTCAACAAATAAAGACGTTAGGGGAAGACACTCCACTGGTTCTTCTTCCAAGAG
Source organism: Bactrocera zonata (assembly GCA_037783105.1). Classification (NCBI taxonomy): domain Eukaryota; kingdom Metazoa; phylum Arthropoda; class Insecta; order Diptera; family Tephritidae; genus Bactrocera; species Bactrocera zonata. The sequence continues at coordinate 127,091 of JBAWJQ010004602.1, read as the reverse complement.
ACGGCGTTACGGAGAGGGTAAACTTTACAAAGAAGTTTAGAGTTACTCTCGGCAGTAAGGCGAAGTGGAGTAATACTACACTCGACCTACCATCCAGTGGTACAATGATGGCTCGAAAACCCCGGAGATCATTAAAGCAGGCATTGTGGGACCGCATTCCAAACCTCTTCTCTATAAGTCAGTGTACAGAAATCAATCTCAATCGCAACTATCGAAACCAGCATATTACTCCGGATAGTCAGCACTAAAAGCGATCTCAGTTTAAGAGATCAAATCGCTATAAGTGGAGAAGTGAAGAAGCAGGCTGAAGGCCCTGAGATCCATCTACGTTGACAGGGATCATATCAACCCAGTCGCATCCAGCAAACTCATGGAATTCATAAGAGAGCTGGACCTCACACACATACATATTTCGTTATGTATAAAAAATATGAATCATTCACATGAAGTCAGCCAGTTCTGATAATATTAAAGTTGGAAAGAATCGTTTCTTTAAATACGGATCTAAAAGTAGTTTCTGTAGAAGAAATCCGAACAAGAAAAATGAATGAATAAAATATGACTATTGAAAGCAAAATAAAAAACAATGTGTGTCCAAGCCCACAAAATAAACTCTTAGAGTTTTCGAAGAGTAATCAGTACGTTTTAAGTTAGATATATTTTTTTAACAGACTTGCCACCATTAAATATATGAATAACCGGCCGAAATATTAAAAAATATTCAGTGCTCTTAAATTTAGACCTTCTTGGAACAGAGTTGCCGCCATCAAAAATATAAAATAAAAATTATGGAAAATATTCAAAGGACTGTAATTATAACTTTTTCTCGAATAGGGTTGCCACTTATCAAACACGGCAAGAAGGGATAGAAAAATAAGCAGTAAAAACTATGCGTAATTCTTTTAATTAAAAAAGTATGCCGTGGATTCTAATTTTATGGTTTTTGGTACAGGGTTGCCACCTAACGAAAAAAGTAAAACTGAGGAAAATATTTAAAATTTAATGCCAATAATTAACACTTTAAGGTAAATCTTAATTCAAGCATACTTTAAAATAGAGTTGCCACCTAATCTTTTTTTTTTTTAGAAAATTTTAGTAGAAAAACTATCAAACATACTTAACGCCATCAAAAATTTAAAATAAAAAAAAAAAAATATTAAACGGACTTTAATTACATCTTTTTTCGAAAACTGTTGCCATTTTTTCACAAAAAAAACAAGCATGTAGAGAATTTTAAGTAGTATTTGCCATGCGTAATGCTTTTAAGTAAAAAAAGTATGCTATGGATTAGAACTTTACGTTTTTGGGACAGAGTTGCCACCTAATAAATAAGTAAAACTGAGGAAAATATTTAAAAATGAATGTCAATAATTAATAATTTAAGGCAGACTTTAATTTAAGCATACTTTAAAATAGAGTTGCCATCTAACGTGTTTTTTCAAAAAATATAAATACAAAAACTACGTTTCAAACGCTGTCAAGCATACTTAACTCGACATTATTTGTGGTTTATTGCGTGGCATAATTCTTTTTTAATAATTTTTATTATTTTATAACCTCAAAAGAAGTCTACAATTGTTGCTTGCAGTCTTTCATGCTTTGCAAAACTTATAAGAAAGCAAAGTGTGTGTCTTAAAGCATGCTAAGAACAAAAAGGGTAGTTTTTCAAAGTATTTGGGACACATGCTTTAAGTTCGTACATTTATATCAATGTATGTATATACAAATAAATGTCGACAACTATAGTTCAATTTGCAAACAATTGTGTAGAACAGAAAGAATAAAGACGCATAAAGAACAATATAAGGAATATATAGGTAAGTAAGAAAAGAAAAAGGGTTGCCATTGTCTCCAGCAACACACTTGTCACACACATCTTCACTTGTGCACACTGAACACTATAGTGTTGTTGTTTTACGGTTATATATGCCACAAGTGGTCTACAACAACTTTATACAAACATCTACAGGGATATGTATAAATATACTTGTGAAAATATTTTCTTTAGTTCTTTTCATATTCAGAACAGGTACGCTCCTGTGAGCTCAACATTTGAATACAAATGCAATAACTCACAGACACACTCACAAACACTTGATATCCTCATTTGTATGTATCGGTGCGCACAAATTTGATGATGATCTCTTATTATAGATCATGTTGTTTTTATTGTCATTTCCTGCGCACTCCCTTAATTTTGTCATTTGTGTTGTTGTAATGGCAGCAAAAGCAATGAAGATTTGAATTTAAATTTTTGTGCGCTTATTTATGGTGTGTGGGTGTGTTTGTTCTTTGAAAGCTATCGCTGCGCGTGCAAGATTTCCGGTAGCCAAACGATCTGCTATAGTCTTCGTGCGTTGTTCTTGTTGTCCATTGTGTTCCTTAGTGGTAGTTATGTGTGTTTTAGTGGAAATAAAAGGCAAAGACATGTAAATGGCTTGCTTTTATTTTTTATTGTGCTCATAATACTAAATAATGATGTGTGAAAATGAAAAACAAGTGCGCTTCGAAATGAATAATGTGGATGTAAATGTGTGGGTGAAGTACAAAATAAATTAAAAATTCAACACGTTCAACATTAATTATAATTTTTTTTTCTAATTTTATTTAAGAAAAGCAAACACTTTTTTAAGTTTTAAATGTTGAAATTTTTGGCGGTATCTATTCAAATGTTTTGGTTAAAAATTTTCGAAAATTCAAAATGAAGTTATTATATGAAAAATATTTTTTTTTTTTTTTAAATATATCATGAAATTTGGTACCAATTATTTTCTAAGACAACATCTGAAGAAATTTCGAAATCAAGTTATTGTATTGGAAACCTCTTTATATGTGAAGGGTATACTAAATTTGGAAACTTCTTTATATGTGAAGGGTATACTAATTTTGGTGCAACTAAAATTTACGTTTTTTCTTGATTTACTTTCAATTTAAAATATTTTATTTTTCAAAATTGAAAAATTATGGCAACACTGCTCTAAAACATTGACTCAGCGGTTAGTAGATATATATATATTTTTTAATATTTTAATTGTCATTAATCAAAAAGGTTGGCAACCCTACACCAACTTTTTTTTTACTTTAGCTAATAGTTCTGTAAGCATTTAAAAAAAAAATCAATTTAAAACATTTTATTTTCCAAAATTGAGAAAGTATGGCAACACTGCCCTAAAACCTTGACTCATCATTCTTTAAATATTTAAATATTTTTTAATTTAAAATATTAGAATTTTCGTAAACCAAAAAAGCTGGCAGCCCTACACCAACTTAACCACAATTAATAGTTTTGTCACCATTTAACTCATTCTCCATTTAAAATATTTTATTTTTCAAACTTGAAAAATATGGCAACTCTGCACTAAAACATTGACTCCACATTTTGTGATTTTTTTTTTTAAATAAAATATTTTAATTTTCATAAATCATTAGATTGGCAACTCCATACTAATTTAACCTTAACTAAAAATATTACAAATTTTCTATTTAAAATATTTTAGTTTCAAAATTGAAAAAGTATTGCACCTCTGTACTAAAACATTGATTAAAAATTCTGTAGATATTTAAATATTTTATTTTTATTTTCTTAAATCAATAAGGTTGGCAACCCTATACTAAAATTAACCTTAACTACCAGTTCTGTAAGCACTAAAAAAACTTTCCACATAGCACATTTTCAAACATTTGTTAAAAAAATAAGGTGCCAACTCTACATAAAAACTATTTTCATAAAATTTTCAACTATATTTATAAGCATGCTTTCCTATACAACTGTTAATATATATATATTTTCATGGTTTGCCAACATTTAACTACATTTTACACTTTTCTTTCTCGAAATGTTTTTTTTTTCAATAGTCTTACTGTAGTTACTTATATAAAATAATTTTCACAATAAATTCCGGTTAAAGCAGTTTTTGGGAAATTATTGTGTAAATATGCTATACATATGTATGTATGTATGTAATATACTATATACATAAACATATGTAAACACTAAAATATGTTTTTTATATTCATATACATTTGTAGTTAGACAAAGAGTTATTGTTCAACTAAGTGTTAATTAAACAAGTGAAGAAAGTTGTTGTGGAAAATTTTAACGAACATTTCGCTTGGCGACATCAAAAATTTAGGTGATTTTTTAGTAGCGAAATTGAGCAAAGTATATATTTTAATATCGCTATAAAAAAGCCAGACATTACTTTTGGAATGCATTTAATGAAATTATGAAATTTTGAAATGAAATTTATATTGAAGAAATATACTCAAAAACTTTCATTCTTTTATACCATTTTTTATGTACATATATTTCTACTACAACTTTCGAACAGACAGGATGATGTGATGTAGTAGTTTGCTGAATGCGTAATATTAAGCTTAAATAAAAATAATTGTATATATGAATTAAAAATGTGTCAACCATTGTGTTCAACGTTTCAAATTAAAAACAAGTACTGATGGTTAAATACCCTTCACAAATACAAAAGGTTTCATACAAGAATTTTATGTTTATCGGCCGGTTTATATGGCAGCTAAAAGTTATAATAAATCAATCTCAAAATTACTTCAAATATTGTAGCATTGCCATAAGCAATAAGAACGAAATTTTCCATACAAGCACTTGATTTTGATTGATTAACTTGTATGGCAGCTATATGCTGTAGTGGTTGGATATGGGCGTCTTCAACAGAAGTTGAATGGGAAATTTTAGGTCGATATCTCAAAAGCTGAGGAGCTAATCCGCGTACATACAGACCCAGTTCAGGGTAAAAAAATTGCGAGTAGATAAAGCTCAAACCTACGAAGAAAATTGTAATTCAATTCGAAAAAAATATTAAAAATGTGAAGGAAATTGTGTTTTAAGGGGAAAGCCTGATTAAGAGGCTTCAAAAAATCGATTTTTGGAGGATTTTTTGGGAGGGATTTCTAGGGTTTAAAGTTATATATTTAAGCATCATTGCAAATTTTTTTGGATACGAAATCTTTGATATTCTGCCTTTGGGAAGCAATTGCCCGAAGCATCTCGCATGTGCATTTGTCGGACGACGGGCAGGATGCAGGTCGCAATTTTTATCGGAAACAAAAAAAGATTCATATTTGTTAATAACCTCTTCTTCTAGTTAAACTTAGAAAATATAAAATTCTACAATTTTTTTTTTTAATTTTAAAAAAGTGGTTTTTGACCAAACAAATTTTACTTTATGTTAAGTATTTAAAAATATGTTCAGACTTGACTTTTCTTAGTTTTTTAGTTTTCCCTTTCTGCCCAAGCGCTCATATACCATATATGATAGGCGCTCGGTCACTATTTCCCTTTTAGCTTCGGCAATATTTCGAATTCCCGTATATAACTTTGGGGACACATTCGTAGATAATTTTTAAAGAGATTTAAGCAAAAAAAAATCGATTTTTTGAAGCTTTTAAAGCAAGCTCCCCCCTTAAAATCGTCAGGCAAGTGTTACAAAGATGGCAAGAGAGCTCAAAATCTCTCTCGAGTATGATAAGTATAGTATGTTCTCGCTCGGCTCGGTCTCTTTGGACATGCTTAATCGTACGAATTCCGATCCCACATTCATGGAGTGCACTATAACTGCCGATGATACATGGGTTTATAAGTTTGACATGCAAAGAAGTCAACTATCATCGGAATAGAACCCGTTTTCAGTCGATCGAGGAAATAAAACAAACTTCCCTGAAGGAGCTGAAGGCCATCACAAAAATTGCTTATGAAAAGTGTTTCGAGGACTGAAAAAATCGCTGGCATAAGTGTATTACATTTGGTGGGGATTACTTTAAAGAAGACAAAATAAATATTCATGAATAATTAAAAATGTTGGGTTTTATTTACTATTTCCGTACTTTTTTGGCACAATGTATACAGATAGACGGACGGGCAGAGGAATCAACTCGTCATTTTGTCGATGAAGCCCGCTTTTGGTTGAATGGTCAAAAATCAATATTTGGTGTGCTCTATGGGCAGAGGGAATTATTGGTTCTTCAAAAATGAACCCGGACATAAGGTTACAGTCAATGGAAAACAGTATAAAGTCATTATTTATTATTTTTTCGTGCCTGGATTTAAGGATGTTGATGTGGACGATCTTTGGTTCCAACAAAATGAAAAACAAACAATCCATTTATTGAAGGACACTTTTTGAAAGCGTATTATCTGGCATCGTGGCTTGGCGATTCTTTAATGCTGGAAAATTTTTTGTGGAGTTCCATGAAGTCGCTTCTCTAGGCAGCTAAGCCCGAGGTGATTGACGGCTTTTATTGCTGACATACGGCCTCAAAAGCTGCAAAAATTGGTCGAAAATTAGCAGCTGCAACACCCTATAATACACAAAATGTCGGAAGCTCTCTAAAACAATTTTCCTCGACATTTCAGAAGCCAGAAATAGGAAGTACAATTAAATTAAGATCAGTAGTCAGTATGTTATCTACTGGAATAGTTTTCATTACAAATTGAAGATCCTTTATATTTTTCGAATCTTAACTTAATTACATTAGATGCTTCTTCCACCTCATTTACAGAAGCCACAAGTTGCACCAGTAATTAAATTACAGACACAACAAACATATTAACGCAAACAATAGTAATTCTTTCTACGCAATGAAATTGAAAGAAAGAAGCCCTAAAAGGAATTCTACAGAAACAGGATGTGAGATATTTGAAGAACATTTACATGCGAAGTGCGTGTCGACAACGCACTACTTTTATTTGTTAACGCGAGTGCTCGTAATCGTGTGCAGATTGAATTACAATAACAGTAAATGTAAATTTCGTAGAAATTTCAACGAAAGCGAGGTTGAGTCATTAGTTTCGTCCAATAAGGTACTGCTACCAAATGTCATTAAGAACGTGGCCATCATTAAATAAAACCAATAGTTGGAATAAAACACGCGCTTTGTGTGTGAAAAATACAAACGAATAACAACAAAAGCAACAATAATAAGTTGTCATCATGCTAATAGAGGGCGCGAAGACTAACAAACGTTTGGAATTGTGAGAAAAAAAAGAAAGAAGTTGTAATTAAGACTGCGTCGAAGAGAACTCTAACGAAATTATTCGAAAAAATTAGGCAATAGGAGAAGCGTAGAGTGCCTTAAAGTGTGAAAAAATAACAAAAATTGCGTGAGACATAAAAATACGCAAATTTATCGATAATTAGAGGCATTAGAGGCAGCGCGCAATGGGACGTCTTAATTATCAGTCAATCAAACGTCTTTACTTCGCTGATGTGCAGACGCATTAAACGAGTGCATTTGAAGTGTTGCAATGGAATATTTAGCAACAATGTTGCGCAATACTGCCGCCTTGCTGAGGTAAACAAATGTGAAGCGTTGAAGACTTGGAGCTTCCTCTGATGAGATGTGTGTTGGCAGAGGTGTATGCGCACTTGTGGCAGCAACGAGTCAATAACGAAATTCGCATAACAACAACATACAACATTTGCATACGAAATTGTTTTTGTACTACATTTTCTTTATTTTTTTCAACAAACGCGCCAACTTCGGACCAAAAGCTGTGAGAATTCGCGCATCAAGCTTAATCTGTTCATTGCTTCAATGTGTTTGCTGCAAGCAAAGCAATTGCTCGGCTGTCTAACTGCCTAGCCGCGTTGTCTAACTGCGCGGCCGTGTGTGGGGAGGTGCTGTTTGACTCGCGCGCCGTTTTGCATGCAATTAAAAGATTCAGCAAACAAAAATATCTCACACACACACACACACACACGAGCTGTTTTTGTTTTCACTGGCGTTGGCTATGTCTCTGTATGAATGACGGCGGGAAGGCCATCGTCTTCAAGTGCGCAACAGAAAATTGCTTAAACAAATTTGCCAAAGAGGTGGTCATAAAGTGTCGGTATGTATGTATGAATATATGTATGTGTGTTTGTGATGGCGTGCGCTCTGCTTGTTGCGTGAAGTTGCGTAATTTCTATGCAAATACGTGTGGTTATTTATTATGATTTGTGCAAATGAGAATTAGTTGATTGCGAAGTGGCAAAATAGAAATGTTATAAGGTAGAGAGAATTTGGGTTTATTTTGAGGTTAGAATAGTACTGAAGTGCAGATCAATGGTTATAATTGAAATGAAAAAAATGGGTAAGAAATGAAATAATTTCAAGAACTGAAAATTTAAGCATAAAACACCGTCTGGCAACAACATTGTTTTCCACATTTTATATAACCTTTGAGAAACCTATATCTTATAGTGAAGTTCTTAAATAACGCCTCAAATCCAGTATCCTAAAAATATAGTAGTCAGCAGAAGAAAATGGCATTAATGGCATGGAAGATAAGGGAACAATATTAGTTACATATCTCTAAGCCTGAGATATTCAATTTCGATTCCAAATACAAATCTATAGATGGTATTGACAAGATCAAGTTATGTGTCTGTGAATATTTTTTAACGAAGGAACTCTTAACACTTTTTTAATTATATTTTAAATTTTACTTTTATTTATCGATTATTATTTCCGATACCGATAATTATTCCCGATATCGATAATTATCTCCACACGGTCGATGAAATTTTTGATTCGATTATAGACAATTATCGATAATTTCTCAAAATTATTCTTTATAATTATTCTAATAATTCGATGATATTGTTGACTTATCGAAAATAATGGCCAGCAAGTAAATTTGTTAAACTGTTTATATTGCCATTATTTTATATATCTAACTATTTAACAAACACCGAAAAGTAGCTGAGACAATGAATACCATACGCTATACAATCAAAGCTGCATACAACTGTATAATTGGTTTTTTTTTTTTTGATACTCATTGACGTGACAAGAGAAATATTAAGTAAAGCTTACAGGACTACTTGTTTCGAAATCGATATTATTTTCATCCTCGCCAATAATAACTGTTTAAATGAGTTAAGCATCCACCCCTCTACTCGGTAAAACTGGCGCATCCTAATGCTACATCGCAAGTCACCACAGCTGATGGCATTACAACACACCACACAACAGCTGTTCCCCAACCCAACCAACAAAAGAAATGGACAACGGGAACGATCGATCTAAACGAGCCGGACATCAACAATCGTTTTGGTTACATTCGTCACTCATAATTCGTTCGAGACACTGCACCGCATCAACACCTCGCCACTCTACCGCGATTATACTTTTCGACCTCCATCCGCAAGAACTCGATCGCCAGCTCCAGCAAATCGGAACAGGATTCTTGCCGCCCCGTTCATCGACTCTTATTTGTATTAACACTAAATTGTGTAAAACTTATAAATACAAAATTTATAATTCAGTTTGAGAAATTGTTAAAATACAAACCAAATTGGATTTTATCAAACATAAATTTTGTATACTTTTATTCAATAACTATTAATAATATTGGAATGCAACATGAAATATTATTATTCATTTTATACAATTATCGATATATTTTATGGAAGTTTATCGATAATTACAAAATTAATTGCAATAGAAATTCGAAAGGAAATCATTACTTTGAACACATTTGTTATTGATAAATATATTTCAAGTATATCGATAACTTAGCATCAAATAATCGATACCCTACATGTCTATCGGTAGCTTATTATGAACATATTTAGATGCCATATTAATTGAGGTACAAATTTGAAAGCGAATGAACATGAAAATCGATAATTTTGTGTGAAACAATCGATGTTGCGAGACACATTTATCGCTAATTTAATCATTTTAATCATCATTTAATTCTGACTGGAATTGAAACGCGAAAGAAGAATAATAATTTTATATAAAATTATCGATATAGTATTTTGGCCGAAATTTGTCGATAACTTTATACTCACAGTTAATTGAGAAGGAAATTTAAAAGGAAATCAGTACTTTTAACACACACTGGTTATCGATAAATTTTTGTCAAATATACTTGCGTCAAATAATCGATAATTCGCTTTGTGTCTATCGGTTACTTTTTACGAACTTTTTTACATTCCATATGAGTTGTAGCACCAATTTTAAAGCGACTTCTATAGAAAACTTAAAAATCGAAAATTTCATGTAAAATAATCGATAATTCGAGGCACATTTATCGATCATATCAACCCAAAATTAATCGGAATTGAAATGCGAATAAATATTAATAATTTTGTAGAAAATTCTCGAATTATGAAATATGGGAATTTATCGATAATTTTATACCCAAAATAAATTGCAATAGAAATTCGAAAGAAACTCAATACCTTTAACACAAATTTATTATCGATAAATATATGTCAAATATATCGAATAATCGATAAATCACCATATGTATGTCTATCGATAATTGTTTATGAATTCATTTGTGTCTCATATTAATTGTAGTTCAAATTTGAAAGCGGCGCCGATACTGAACTTGAATTGTTTCGCATAAACTTCAGTCGTGTATTTATGGGTTAGGAGCCATAAGCCATGCGCTTTCGTATGTGGCTCAAAAGTTTCTATCTTTTTGTCAAAAATTTGAGAAAAATATGTATGTATGAAACTATATAAGCATGGCTTAAATTACACCAGCGTCATAACGAAATATTCGTTGGCCGCTGCTGCTGGCCCTGAAATATTTCACACAATCATTAACCGGCAAAGTTGTTCAAACAACTATTTGCTTTTGTTGTTGCAAAATAATTATTGTTTTTAGTGGCAAATTATTTCACTAAACTTTTAGAGAATTTTTAGACAAATTGTTAAATTACTGAAATAATAAATATGTTTAACAAAAAAAAATTGACAAAATTTAAGTAAAAATTTTTTGCATATTTTTGATTGGAAGGATAAGAAAGTGTAAATGTGTGCATGTATTGGTATATTATTTATATTTGTTTTAAGCGTTTGGCAGAAATTTATTGCCTCTAAAAATTTTCATTTTTCATTAGTTTCAATTAGACCCAATGACTACGTTGCTACTAACTTAGAGGCATTAAATAAGCAGTTATGTATATTATGTTTGTATATATATTTATATATACTTATATATACATATATACATATATACCATACACAAAAAACTATTTTTAATAAATTTTTACGATTATTATAATGCCATTTGCACGCAAGCACTTAACCAACTCTGCTGCTGGTTTACTCCGCCGCCAGAGAAGCACCAGCTTGTGGTTGGCGCTTTGGCCAGCAATTGCTGAATTTGTGGGCGTTTGCTACCACAATAAAATGCGAAACTGCGATTAATTGCAGCGGCAACGTTATAAATTGGCGTATATTTATCGGCAATAATATGTGGCTCTGCTCTTGCGGCTACCAAACCCAATGAAATGCGATAAAGGCGAAGAAGAAGAAACAGCAAACTCGGCTGTTGTTTTTGTCACGCCACTACGTATGGTTGGTAGTAGAGGTCAAAGCACGCAAAATTGCTGCTGTTGGCTGTGCATGACAAGCGTGTACGCGCATTTATGCCTATAGGTGTTACGTGTGTGTGTGTGTATGTGAGTGTTGGTGTGCGTATGCGCAATATAAACAACGAATGCCGCAAAGCAAATAGCAAATTGACAAACCAACGAAAATCGAAAAAGAAAAAAACAACGTGAGCAAATCACACACACACACATATATGCATATACGTGTTTATTTTGAGTTCTGCGCATGCTCAGCGCGAAAGTCAAACAAATCAGTGCAGTAAATAAACGTTGAACAACTTAATGAAAATCGGCGGCAATTTATGTACCGTTGTATAACGATTCTCGCATAGTTTGGTGCTGTTGTTGTAAGTATAACATTTATTATTGTTGTTGCTTTGCGTTAATGTGTTCAACACTCTCTTTTTGCTGCCGCTTTAAACGGCGCTGGCGTTGCCACTTGGCAGCTATTTTTACACACCGCAAACACACACACATATAATAAACACACATATATAGTGTACACACACATATTTACATATCACACAGAAATATTTTTATTTGCAAATTAAATTGCCGTTGCTGCTGGTCTTTGCGCGCTCATAACTTTTTATTGTTTTCGGTTTCGCGTGCAATTTTCGTTTTATTACTACTTGTGGACTTCATTACGAATTTGTTGTGGTGACTCAGTGATTCTAATTATTTCTTGAAAAATTTCTCAACATAACAATGCCCTTACCGGGTTTATGACAAGAAGTCGCCGAATTTGGCAATTCATTCTGAAAAGTTTCGGTTTTGTTAAGCTACCTAGAGCATTCAATCGGCATAATTATTATTGTTTTTTATGGCCACTGTCGCCACTCGAAATTGCCGTTGAAGTGGCGACTTTTGGGTTTACCCAAATTGTGAACATATGTATTTTAGTGTATATCAACATACATTAGAGTGCTACAAACCAAATTTATTTACTTTATCGATATTATTTTCATAGTCGCTAATAATAACTAGTTATCATTAAATGTTTATCAAAAACATCGAAAATTTTGTGTAAAATAATCGATATTTTGAGACACATTTTTCGATAATTTTATACCTAAGATTATTTGGAATTAAAATCTGAAATATTGTTAATAATTTTTTGAAAAATTATCGATATATTTAATGGAAATTTATCGACAATTTTATTCTTAATAATAATTAGAATTGACACGCGAAAGAATTTTAATCATATTGTACAATTTATCGATATATATTATCGAAATTTATCGATATTTTATGGAAATTTATCGATAATTTTATGCCCAAAAATAAAATTAAAAAATTTATAATATATTTACAAATTTGCATCAAATAATCGATAATTCTCGATAATTTTTTCATCGACACATTTGTATAAACTTTTTTGTAACCCATATTAATTGTAGCGCCAATTTTAAAACGATTTCAATATAGAACTTGAGCAACAACAATTTTCTGTAATATAAAATAATAAATAATCGATAATTCGAGACATTTTTATCGGTCATTTTATACCAAATATTAATTGGAATTGAACCGCGAAAGAGTTTTAAAACATTTGTACAAAATTATCGATATGTTTGATACAAGATTTATCGGTACTTTTACATCAAAGATTAATTGCAATAGAAATCCGATACTTTTAACATACACTGGTTATCGATAACTGTGTATTAAATATATATGTAACTTTGCGTCTAATGTAATATAAAAACAAAAATTATTTTTCAAATATTAAAAGTATTAAAAACAATAAAAGTTTTTCAAAATTCCAAAAATTAATTTAAAAAAATATAAAAAAATTTCAAAATTCCAAAAATTTATTTAACAAAAAATTTAGTTAAAATATTTCAATTACAAAAAAAATTGACAAAATGGCGTTACTGTTGAATTTTACACAAAGCCAAAAACATATTTTTTTTAAATTTTAAATTGTTAAAATATTTTTTTAAATTTTCGAAAAATATTTAAAAAAATTATATATTATTAAAATTATTTAAAAAATTTATTATTTTTTTTTACATTTTCGAAAAATATTTAAAAAAATTTTATTTTTAAAATTTTCGAAAAATATTAAAATAAAATAATAAGTTTACAAAATTCAGAAAAATATTTTAAAAAAACTAAAAAAAAAAATTTATATTCCGAAAAATATTAAAAGAAAATAAAAAATTTTCATAATATCAAAAATTATTAAAAAAAAAAATTTTTAATTTTTCGAAACATTTTCCCTATATTTTTTCCTTTTTTCCAGTATTTCACAACTCTTTCGACGAAATTCTAGTATTCTATAATTAATTTACAGTTTATATAATTAATTTAATAAAAAAAATTACACCAAAGCCTCAAAAAATGCCAAATTCGAATCAAACTTGGTCACTTCAATTTCAGTGCCAGCGCCTCATAGCCAAGTTCGTGTCTTAAGTCTTTCGTTTGGTAGCAGCAGAACAACGCGCATTGCAGCAACTAGAACGTGGCGCATGCACAAAATAAAAATACTCAAATTAGAATAAATAACAAACTAAAAATAAACCAAAAATAATAAAAAAAAAACATAAATAACTTAGCTTTATATACAGTTGGCTGTTGGCTCTCGGCATTTTTGTGCGTGACTCAGTTGCACTGTGAGCGCATTCGTGCACGCCACAATACACTATATACGCTACAAGCAAGTGTGCTGCCAGCTAATTGTGAAGGTATTTCTCAATGCAACCGGGCAGTGCGCATACCAAAGCAAAAATGTCCCCGCGCCCACAAAGCGCCCCCACCGCCGCCTGCTACGCCGTTAATTGGCTGCTTAGCTATTTGAGAAATATAAATAGCAACAATCAATAGGTAGAAAGCGCCGCAATTGTTTTGCTGAGACGCGACTTTGTAATTAAAAATCTATGCAACGCAATTGCCATTTGACTGACGCACGTTCTAGGCCATTTTAATTGAATTTTTGGTCCGCCATTGTCTACGACGTATTTTTCCCATTCTTCCAGCGATCGCTTACAAATCACAAATGGATTTATATCTTTATCTAGGCACTGCTGATTGTTTGCTTTTGACATTTTTGGGCTGTTCAATAATACAAATGAGCTTACAGTGCCGCTTTAGGTGTGGATAAAGTTATGAGACTTTAGAGGAAAAAAAATTTTGTTTAAAATTCCAAGCACATCAAAGTTGTAAATTCACAACATAATGAACAGCTAGACTTTTTAGTTGCATGTGTGTGTGTGTATGTGCGTGCTTGTCGATCATAAATTTGTTTCCATGCGAATGCGCATGCTTGGGTTGCTTATTATTTCAGGCATGGATTTGAACTTGCAGGCGGGAATATACTCACGCAGTGACAGTGAAGTTTTATGATGGCGTTTGAAACGATTACAACTAGCTCTAGCTGTATGTGTTGGCCTGGCGTTTGAGGCGCACATTTATGGTTGCAATTTTGAGAAAAAAGTTTTTGCTTTATTGGCTAAGCAATGGAATTTGCAAAAACAATTTTGAATACACAAATTTGTAGTATACGAAATATTTTTAAAATATTATTGTGTGTAGTGAAATTGTTGTTAAGAGGCACACCTACTACGAATATTTTAAAAATATGTTTTATTAATATTTTTTTTCGAAATTAAAAAAAATATATTTAAATATTATTTCGAAATTTTAAATAAAAAATTTTAATTTTTAATATTTTTTCGAAATAAGAAAAAAATTTAATATTTTTTCGAAAATTTATTTTTGTAAATATTTACCCTTTCTATTTTTCGAAATAAAAAAAAAACAAATTTCAATAATTTTTCGAAATTAAAAAAATTAAAAATTATGTTTTCGAAATTTAAAAAAATATTTTCAATAATTTTTCGAAATTAAAAAAAATTTAATATTTTTTTTTTGTAATTATAAAAAATATGTTTTCGGAAACAAATAATTTAATGTTTTTTCGAAATTAAAAATAAAAAACTTAATTTTTAATATTTTTTTCGAAAATAGGAAAAATATTATATTTTTACGAAAATTTGAAAATTTATTTTTTTAAATATTTACCCTTCCTATTTTTCGAAATTAAAAAAAAAATAATAAAAAATATACATTTTTAATGATTTTTCGAAATTAAAACAAATTAAAAATTGTTGAAAAATTTTAAAAGCAAATTTTACAAATATTACTCATCATACTTTTTTCGAAATTAAAAAAAAATATATTTTCGAAATTAAAAAAAAATGTATATTTTAAAAAATTGCAAAAATTTATACATTCAAATTATATAAATTATATATTGAGAATATTAAATTTTTTTTCATAAATATTATTCATCATATTTTTTTCGGAATTTAAAAAAATATATATTCGAAATTAAAAAAAATGTATATTTTAAAAAATTTCAAAAATTTATACATTCAAATTATATAAATTTTTATAAAAATGTTTAATTAAAATGCCAAAAACGGCTAAAATTTTGGCTAAAATTAAATTTTTTATTTTTTCAATGGATTTTTGACGCTTTTGATTGAAAATAGGAATTGTTTTCGATCTCAAGTCGAAATAATGTGTATAAATTTTATCTTTATTTTAACACTTTTACAAAATAAAAAAAGCATATTTTTTTTAATTTTTTCGAAATTATAAAAAGTTTAATATTTTTAGAAAATTTTAAAAATTATTTTTATAAATATTTTTCAAAATTGTCAAAAACGACTAAAATTTAGGTAAAATACAACACAAACGCCGCAATTTTGCCAACTTTTAATTTCTTTCAATCGAGTTTTAAACACTAGAATTTTTGATTAAAAATTAGAATTTTTTTCTATTTCAAGTCGAAAAAATGCTTCCTCCTAAATATAAATATTTTTTTTCTATTTGTTTACAAAAAACTGTGTAGCTTTAACTACGCTTATACTTTTCAGGTTGGACTTTTAGTTTTATACGAAAATATGTCAAAGGATTTGAAATACTCTCACACTCGCAACATAAACACATACATATATGGTATACAAATTCCTTTATGGTTCATTAATACCATAAATTTCGATTTAAAATTCCATCGATCAAACGATTTGCTATTTAAAGTGAAGCGAGCTTATCTTAAAAGCAAAATGCTAAAAATATACCCCAAAACGAAAAAAAATCGAAAAGCAGCAGATATGAAGGGTAAATATACAGGGATTTGTTATTGATATGTGGCTATAATAAATATTACAAGCAAATAAGCTGAGATGGGCTTGAAAAAATGCGTAAGCCTCACAAGAACAAATAAAAAACAAAAACAACACGAACAGAATGTGCTTAAAAATGTCAAAAAATAAAAAACAGCGAAAAATGTGAAGAAATAAAAGTAAATGTTATACTTGGCTTAACCCAGATAAGCAAAGCAGACAAGCAAATAACTGCGCATAGTGGGAATTTCAAGAACCAAAAAATGTCTACAAATATAAAAAGATGCGCAAAAATAAATTTCAAAAAAAAAAAAAAATGTAAAAAAAAATGCTGAGTTAAAAAAACCACAGAGAATGGCGAAGCGAAAAAAGTTAATAACCCAAAAAGAAAGAAAAATATTTGTAGAAACCGTCGTGAATTACGCAAGATACAGTACGCAAGCAGTAGTGGGCAGCTAAAGATTATTGCCCAATGACAAGAATTTCGCGCGACTCAGCGCTTCATCAGCCGCGCAACAACGCCTGCGCAATGGCTTTGTGCTGCGCTCGAAAGTGTCATCAACGGCGGCACAGCTTCCCAGAAGCACAAAACTGAAACCAAAGCACGCTCGTGCCACAAGAGATGCTTCAAACACACACAAATATACATATGCACATATATTGGCAGCCAAATAGCTTTGCTGGCATTTGCCATTCCTCCGTCCGTACCGTTTGTTCGTTGGCTTGACCGACCGTTCGTTACGTTATCACGACCTCAAAAATCCAAACTAAATTTATGTACAAATAAAACTAAATGGCCGGTCGTTATGGCGCGGTGCGGCACACAGCAGCTGCTGCGGCAGCAACACACGGTCAACAACGAAAAAAAAAGAAAAAAACGAAAAAAGAAACAGAGACGAACATAAGACGAGGCTTTGGGGGCATTAAGAAAGCGCAAGCGCACGAAATACCACTAAAGAATCGCGGTATGCACATATTTTGTTGGTTTAGCGAGACAGCAAAGCAAAATTCCTTAAGAGGCAGCCGAGCACGAGATGCTAACAGCCAAAACAAACTGGCGACAATGACGGAAAGTGGCGAAAAAAACACAAAACATTATGTACAGGCGAGTATGGAAAAAAGTTGGAAAAGTCTAAGATCGACTGGAGCCACATCTTATTCCCAAACAGAGGGACTTTTAGAAAGCATTCAGTGAGAATATTTTTACATTTTTCGCAAAATTCATTTAATGGACGTGCTAACCAGATGTTGTGATGCATGGAAACGTCTTCACAAAATATTGGACAATTTTTCTATTTTTAAAAAAGAAATAACCTTAGTAAATTAAAGAGTAAGAGTAAAAGATCGATATCCGCTTGCACCGCAGCCAACCCTATTTCGGGCCCAAGCGAAGTCGATCATTTTCAACTGTTCTACCAAGGATGCCTTCTTTGCCCACCCTGGTGTTAAAATCGCCAAGCACAATTTTCACATTGTGGCGGGACCAGTGGTCATAAGCGCACTCCAGCCGCTCATAAAAGACATCTTTGGTCATATCGTCTTTCTCAACCGTCGAGACGTGGGCACAAATTAGCGATATGTTGAAAAACTCCACTTTTATGTGAATTGTGGCTAGACGTTCATCCATCGGGATTAATGCCAGGACTCCGCGACGGAGTCTCTCTCCCATCAGGAATTCCACACCGAATTTGCGTTCCTTTAGATGGCCGCGGTGGTAAATGTCACGAGGACCTACTCGTCACCGACCTTGTTCCGTCCATCGCAGTTTTTGGAAGGCGGTGATCAGTCTTTGGTCACTTGAGGGAACCCTTAAACCGAATGTGTCGGAGTGGCTCTTCTGAAGCTTCTTCTCTCATATCTTTCTCTCTATTTTCTTTCCTCCCTCTCTATAATATTTTACTCTTCTACTTTATCGATCTGAAAAGGAACGGGTTGGTTCTCCGTTTCCATCTTCAATTTCAGCACTGGATCCATGTGACTGATTGACCCTTTTAGCCTAGAGTAGTATGCAGGAAATTCGCTGAACTACTTGTCCTTAGCTGAACTACTTGTCTTTAGCAAACTTCATTTTACCGCAATCATACTCGTAGAAGTTCCTACTGAACATTGTTCAATAGGCATAATTGTGGTAAGGCTAAAAGTCGTGTTAAACCCAATTTTAGAAGGTTCTATCGAAGAAGTTGAGACAAACACATTCAGACACTTTGTACTCCCTTCTTCAGCTTTCGCAAGACCGAAGTTGAAACATCTCAACAGTTATACCTCGGCGAGCCAGCAGATATAGCCGACACTGACACTAGCCGCCTTAACAAATTTGTGATAGGCTCAAAGCGCTTTGTCTATCTATGAGGGTCTTATATCAATTATATAGGAGTGGACGATCAAAGGTGAGTCGAACGTAAATTCGAAGGTATTGTAAATGGAAAAATGTATATCTATTTATAGCTCTTTCCATCGTGCTTTCCTTCCCTCTCTCTCTCAGTAAATTGCAACTTATAAAGCAGGGCGTTGGAAAACTGTGATGTCAGACAATAGAAAATAATTACACAAACTATTCAATTTGTATTTCTAACTCGAAAAAATGTTGTACTAGGTATAAAAACTATAAACGAAAATCAAACCGCAGAGCAAAAATAACCGAGCAACAGGCAACCGAATACAGTATAAAGGAAAATATTAGCAAACAAAGGTCGTGAATTGTTGGATGAAAATGAAAATGGCAAAAAGTGAGCTTTCAAAACGAGCTTGCGCTTGCGCATGCGCAGGAAAACAAACAAAGCGTCCACCATAAATGACAATTCGTTGACGATTTTTGCACAAAGCAAACAATGAAGAGGCTTAAGGCCGCCTCCACCGCGAACCGCCGCCACGGTGCGTTCGTGTGGAATTTCAAAGCTGCGATGGCAGCTAAGCGCGGATTTGGCCGATTGTAGGCAAGCCAAATATGTACATACTATAAACAAAAATGTATGTGTGTGGGTACAGTAAGCCTATGGCCGGCCATGCTGTGCATATTTACGACCTTTTGTGGCCTTCGGAGCGCTACGCACGGCGCAGCAGCCGAGACAAAACTTTATTGCCGACTTTGCGTTGCCGCTTTTGGACGCGCGCGCAATGCGTACAACGCAGAGCAAATAAAAATTGTAAAAGAAAAAACAAAATTGTAAAAGAAATGTAAATAACAAAACGTTGGCAACGCTAAACGATCACTAAAGTTAGCGTAAGAAGAAGCTGCGAAGTTTGAGAAGAAATATGTTTATTGAACGCTTTTGGCTTGTGAAAAATAGAAGCCTCCGCGCTTCTAAACTAAACTAGTATTTTATTTAATTTTATGTTATTCGCATGCTAAACGCAACAGCAATAACAACAACAGTTTGAATGTTAACAATGGCCTTATTGTCGTCAACTATTTATTTTATACGCCCGAAAAAGCAACCAAAACGAGAGAAACGAAGCTAAAATCAAATGGCGCAACAATAAAAGTGCAACACAAATTACTATCATCAACAAAGCACAATGTTACGAGCATAAATATGTGCCTACATACAGATAGTCAAGCGCTTACGCAGCGTTCGAGTCGCCACTGGTCGGCAAAGTTTGCGTTTTTGTTGTTTTTGATGCGCCGCGAGTGCAATATTTATGGTGTTTGCACGCACATACATATTTACCACGTTAATAAATATGTAATGCTATCCATATACATAATATGCTTAGGCAATAAATATCGCCTTAACGGCGACAGAGTGAACGATCAACGCCATACATTCACTCTGAGTCATTTAGCAAACGCGCCAGAGCTGGTGTTTGCATGCGCACGATCGCCGCTAAAGTTAAATAAAAAATAGTAATAAAGAGAAATGTTAATAATAATACAAAAATATTGCGTTAATCGCTGTCAGGTGATGCGAAAACATCTGCCTTCGGACGGTACTTATGTACTTAGCTGAAATTAATGCTAACAAGCTGCTAATTTGAGATAAACATTTTCCGCCAGCACTTTCTAGTGGACGCATGTCAGATGCGCGTTTTTATGAGTGGCTAAGGGGTTAGAGGGGGCTTGTGGTAGCACTAATGATATTCAGATGACGTAGTGAAATGTGTCAAAAGATAAGTTAAACCTGTTTTAAGAATTTTTTATCACCGTTATCGATGGATTGTCGTTGCCACGTGGATGGGGTTTATAAAAATCGAGCGCAGCTGAATTTTATCCGGTCAAATATCACTTTAGAAAATACCATATTATACTATTTGATGAATACATTGTATGTCACATGATCAAAATTGACCCGGACTAAAAAAAAAAAACTTAAAAAAAAAATTAAATACAAGAAGAAAACAAAAAACAAACAAAAAACAAAAACAAAAAAACAAACAAAAAAACAAACAAAAAAACAAACAAAAAAACAAACAAAAAAACAAAAAAAAGCAAAAAGAAAACAAAAATATAAAAAGAATATAAAAAAAACAAAAAACAATAAAAAATAATTAAAAAAAATTAAAAAATAAAAAAATTGAAAAAAATTGAAAAAAATTAAAAAAAATTAAAAAAGAAATTAAAACAATAAAAAAAATTAAAAAAAAAAAATTAAATAAAAAAACAAAAGTATTAAAAAAAAACAAAAATAAAAAAACCAAAAATTAAAAAAAAATTAATTAAAAAAATTAAAACCAAATAAAAAATAATACAACTAGAATAAAAAAATAAAAAAAAATAAAATAAAAAAAAAAAAACAATTTAAAGTAAAATGAAAATAAACTAAAAAACAAAAAAATCGTACAAATAAACAGGAACCTTTTGAAAAACGAGCCATCCCAAACTCGGCTTCTAACAAGTGTATGTAAAATTGAATGAAGCCTTGACATACTTATATTGAGGCAAGGGGCTATTTTGAAAGCGATAATAAAGCGATTTGAAAATGTTTTTTTTTTTGTGACAATTCGGGTCATATTTGATCAGTTGGAATTGATGGATTACTTTTCATGCAATTTTTAGTTGACCCCCGGAAAAAAAATATATTTTCGCGACTCGATTGGATGGTATTTTAGGCTAGAATATTCTACATTCCGAGACTCGGAATTGAAACATCGAATTTTTGAAAGTAACTTAAAAAAAAATATCAAAAATAAGTTGTAGAAAAAAAAATATAATGAAAAGTGATAGAAAGTATAAAAATGTTTGAACAAATTTTCAATTATTCTCACTCACTGAACGTTCAAAAAAAAATTTATAAAAATTAATAATAATAATGATTACACGTTGACTTAAATGCCTAACAATTATGCCACATATCAACTGCGTAAACAATCACGAAATTACAATAGTTAATTAACCAATAAGCGTTGGCAAGCTTGTGACAAACAGGCATTCGCTTAATTAATTTCCACATTTCCGGTCGGCATGCCTGAAATGTGTGCCAACTAACTGGCACTGGCAAACGGGCCAAATGACGACAGTGGCCATTTGTGTCAAACGTCGCTGACAGCAGTAGCAGCAATAACAGCAACAACAATACACTTAGAATTTAGCAACAACATTTAATGTAAGTTCGAATTTAGTAGCAACAACAACAACAAATGAATAATCGAATTTAGCCGCCACAACAGCAAAAACGTGCAAACAGTTGGCGGCATTGTTAACCTATTTGTTGTTTTTGTGGTTGTTGTCCGAACAACTTCCACCGCCTATTGCACCATAATTGGAGCAACTATAAATCAACAATAAAAATGTACACAACAAGTAATTAAATAGTTAAAAAATTCTTTAAACAACTTAGAATTGTAAAAACAGCAATAACAACAAAAGAACCGCTGCGTAGGTTGCATTAGCAATTGTACGTTTATTCATCGTGCTTAAAGACTTAAAGTGACTGAAAATGAGTATCGAAAGGCAGTTACTCACTCATTCACTCATTATTCTATTAAAAAAAGATCAACCCACTACAAATTCGCCTACACTTTTATTCAATTAACTTAACCTCACTTTCAAGAAACCATATGACATATGCAATTAATTGTGGAATTAAGTAGCAACAAATTTCGCAGAATGGTATTTTTAAAGACCCGAAAGCAACTAGGATGAAAGGATGAAGGGCGTCTATACAGTTAGTATTATATATTTTTTATTTTCACGCCCAAACATTTTTTCTCTCTCCCTTCCCTTCTTTATCATTTTCTCTCTTTCTCTCTCCCTTCTCTCTCTATATCCTCTCTCTTTCTCCCTCTATGTTTCTCTTCTTTCTCAAACTTTTCTTCTCTGGTGAAACATTTTCAAAAACTCTGAATCTGTAAAAGCTCTTACAGGATCCGACACTCGAAGTGTAACCAACCTCAGACCGTTCGCGCAGTCACACTGGAATCAGCTATTTATAAATTTGCTGAATGAAAGTGATCAGCGATTCAATTCAAACGTAATAGTGTGAGTGCTTTCTATTTAGCTGGAAAATCACAGCCAGCAATTGTTCGTGAGCTCAAACAACTTAATGTGAATAAAGTTTTTACTTATCGCACCATCACTCGTTACAATGATACTGGTAGCATCGCAAAACGCCATGGAGGTGGTCATCAAAAGACTGCAACGTCACGTGAGATGGTTCGGTAAGTGAAAAAGCGACTTGAGCGAAATCCACTACGAAGTGCCAATCAAATGGCTAAAAGACTGAAAATATCCGACGCATATTGAAAAATGAGCTCAGGGTCAAGCCTTACAAGTTCCAAAAGGCCCATGATCTCACACCGAAGCAGCAACAAGTAGGACTTGAGAGAGCGAAGCAGTTGCTTCGCTTGGCCGAAAGCGGTCAAATTCCGAACATTGAGTTTTCTGACGAAAATTTTTTTCAATTGAGCAATTCATAAACTCTCAAAACGATAGGGTTTACTTGACCGACCGTACATACGAGAATCCAAGTCATCGGTTGGCCACCAGGAGGCAGCACCCGCCACAAATAATGGTTTGGGCCCCTGTCACCGCAGATGGGCGCTCTCCAATTGTTTTCATCGAGCCAGGTGACAAAGTAAATACGACATATTATCGGGAAAGTGTTCTGGAGGCTGCTTTGAAGCCGTAGGCAAACAAACATTTCGGTCGCAAACCATGAACGTTTCAACAAGACTCAGCACCGTCTAACAAAGCGCGAGTGAACCAAGAATGGCTGAAAGACAACGTTCCGAACTTCATTACGACCACACAATGGCTCTCGAATTCACCAGATGCCATTTTCTGGGCCATTTTGGAGAGCAAGGTCTGAAGTAAAAATACACCAGTCTCGAGATGCTGAAGAAAGCCATTGTCCGTGAATGGGCCAAAATACCGGCAAGTCACATTAGGGCAGCTTGCGATTCGTTTTTTGACCAACTCAAGGCCATAGTTAAGGCAAAAGGTGGTCATATCGAGCAAAAGTGAATTGGTCCTGAATTCATGATTATTTTCACACATTTTGTACATTAAAATAAATAAAAATGATTTTCCAAACCGAATTTATGGCTTTTTTAATTGGTTACACTTCGAGTGTCGGACCCTGTAGTTTATAATCAAAGTGTTTCGTTACCGAGTCTGAAATCTCGTACTAAATCTCTAGACCCTAGCCATGTGAAAGTCTACAGGGTTGAACGCATGGATCGCTCTTAGGTTGGTAACCTAGTAGAGCTGAGAGTATAGAAAGCATTTAAAATAGTGGTGAACAAGGAGTAAAACCACAAAATGGAGTAAAAGGTGATTTTTTAATATCACTACCGTTTTCGTAATTTTTTATCGGAAATATTTGTATGCCCAGAAGTTGTTTATTTACTATTAGCAACGAAAACCATTTCTACTTCTTTGCTTCACATCCTTGCCTGCTTTTTCCAGAGCACAGTAGACCTAAGGACGTGGTGCAATCCTCGTCTATTTATCTTATCTTTTGCTTGCTTCTAAAGCTCTTCGCTTTGTGCTCCACTATGTATTCAGCCTAAGGGTCGAAACTTTTTTGATGTAAGATCTTTGTTGTTTATTTGCAGCAGAGTAAGGAAGGAGAATAGAACAAGGAGACTTCCAAACATAAATTTTTATTCATAAGATTTAATAATGTAAGAAATTCAAACGAAGAAAAAATCAATTAAATAGGGACTACTCTACGCGAAATTTCAACCCATTTTCTTTTAATAATTTTTCAACGTTGCTCTAAATATGTTCTACTCGAACCAGTTATTTCAGTTAGAATTTAGTTAAGTAGCGCACTCTTCCAACTGTTTCTATTCATTCAAAAAATACGAGTTTCTGAAACTGAAGCGAAAAAAAAGAAAAAAAAAACGTGAGTTACAACTAACCAGTTGACAAACCGTGACTTCGTTTATAAATATAATATAAAAATAAAAATAAAAAATAAGCATCAAAAAATAAATTCTAGCCACTGGCTGGCGAGCTTGTTTTCGAAAGTGACGAAATCCAATTAAGGTTAATATTTCTAACATGTTTCTTGTTTACCCACCGCAGAGTGTTGACCGCAAATCGAAGTAGAAATTTCAAAAACATAAAAAAACCAAAAACAATTAAAAGTGCGAACACATTTTAGTAAAATAAAAATAAGAACGACACGACACGTGCGTTAGACACGATTGTGCAATAAAAGAGAAACAGCAATTCTACAAAGAAACGGTTACGAAACGTGAAACTTTAAAAGAAAAAAGGGCAAAAGGCAAGCAGGTCCGCTGACTTGCTGCAATTGGAAGCAATAAAAATAAAAATGTGACCAGGTTGAGTCTACGCAACACCGCAAACCCAGCCAATAAAGACATTCTCGAGAAAATATTAGCTTAGAAATTGACTTAGAACAAAGAGAAAAAATAATTGTGCAAAGGTTACATATTCCCGAGTTAAATTGAAAGAAAATAATATCTATCATAAAATTAAAAAAGTAATTATCGTGTTGCTGGAGATACTCGTACCAACTTTCGTACCCGTTGAAAATTTACAGCGCTTATGATTTATAGATTTCGCTTATACTTGCGGTTTGAGAGCTGAATGCAAAATTATTGTTTTCTTTCACATTTAAATTACCTGAAAATAGATAAAAATATGGAATTATTAGTTAATGCATTAAAATGGAATGTATTGACTAAATATGAGTATAAAAATATAATCTCGAACATAAGCTCTGGTAGACACGTTTGCATCTTAGAAGCACATAAAAAGTTCCAAGTTGAGCTACACCAAAATTTTGCAACAAGGGGAATCGACCAAGGATCGAATAGTACATAATAATGACTAAAAATAGGAAATAAAAATATATTCTCGAACAAAAGCATTGGTGGACTCGTTTGAACTTTAAGAAACATATAAACAAATTCCTGAAAATATCGACCAAAAATCTCATCTTTCACGAAAACGTAAATAATAATGGTAAGGTTAGGTTATATGACTGATCCCAAGAGCGAAGATCGCATTTGAACTGATTAAAACCAGTCCTTTGTGCAGATAGAAAATTAACTCTAGTAATTAGACTTTAAGAGTAAACCAAGTGTCTTATACCTATTATAAATCGGTTTCGACATTCAATTTTTATTGTTTTATCCTAGATCTGACAAATGCGGGGCGATCAAGAAGAAAGTGTGCAACATTGTTACCCTGTCTTCGTCCAAACAGCTCCCGCAATTGGCATCCGGTAAAATGGTCAAACTTATTCTGGACACAAATAAGAGAAAGTGAAACCTTACTGAGAGAGAAAAGCTAACTGGTTCTATGGTTCTCTTGCAATTGACTTTGTGTTAGAAGGAACTCGCAATAGCAAAGCTTATGACAGTCGTCCAGTACTCACCAAGCTCCCGCCAATCCCAGCAGTCTAATACTTGTAGTGACCAACAAGAGGATAGCAAAGCTCTGACCCGATCGCCTACTTTAACTATAACAATGCCAATAATGGTTCTATTCCGTCATCAGGTTTTGTTCTTAAGGTGTTATATGGGTTTCCTCGGGTAAAAAATAGCGTTTTTTCAAAATTTTTTTTCTCATATAAAAAGTTAAATATTTTATTAGAATTTTTTATTATTACAAACATACACTATTAACAAAGTAATTCTGAAATGAAAAAAAGATGAATTCGAAATAAAGATGAGCCTGCGTTGGTGGGATAACTCCTTATAGGATTATCTTAAGTGAAAAAATACGTGTTTCAGTAAAAATCTAAACCTAAAACTTAGACGAAGGAAAAAATCAGAAATTTGGATTTTTGGCAGATATTTTTACAAAAAAATTAAAATTTCGCGAAAATTCTTTTTCTGAATTAGTTCTTATCAAAAAAATCCTTCGGTCAAGTCTTTAAGAATTGTATCTCAAAGACCTGTGTAAAATTTCATGAAGATCGGTTGAGTAATTCTCGAGAAATCTTGACAACCGACTTCAAAAACACAGTTTCGAGAAAAACATATTTAGAAACGGCCTCACAAGTTCTCGAAGTTGTATCTCCGGAACTATTACTCGGATCAACTTGAAAATTTAGGACAATATTCTAGAGGTGTATTAGAATTTAATAAGACAAATAAAAATTTGAAATCCGCAGGCCCATGTAACCCCTTAAATTATGTAGAAATACTTATTTAAAATAGTATATGATAAGAATTTGGATCTCTGAAAGAAAAAAAGTTTCGACTTAGATGAAACCAAAGTTGAAGAGTTCTTGAACACTAAACAGGCACTGTAAGAGCCAGTTCTTATCTCAAAACACAAGGATATAACAGTTAATATAAGTGTGAGTATTTTCATTTAAGAATTGAGAGATATTTAATAGAAAAAAGATAACATTTACCGGCCGGCCTCTCAACCTATATCTTAAGGTTTTGAGTATATTTTTGTTTCTTAGAATATGCATCAACTTTATAGAAGCGTCTAAAGTCTACCATCCGCGGTAAAATATCAGAAATAGAAGCAAAAACTCTACCAAATACCCAGAAAATACGATAAAAACTATGGATTGAAGTTATCGTAAGATAAATGTGAATTATTGTATTTTTGACATTCATCTTTCGTTAAATTACTTGCAAAAGAAACTGCTCATTTATTTTAATAACAATTTAAGTTTTTATTTACCACATAGTAATTTCAAAGAATTTTTGTAAATAAAAAAATATAGTTTTGTGTTTAACGTAATTTTTTCCATCTTTTCTTATTTTTTGGCGGCCAGTGTTCGAAAAGTTAAATTAAGCGTTAGGCAGAAGCATACAACAAAACACGTCTCACTATGCGTGCAACATTAAAGAAATGAGCAGTTTCCACGATAACGCTTCAATGCAAGCGCTAAAAGGCGTTCAGTTTCCATGCTCCTCGTATTTACGAAATATACTGTAAAATGGGTTATTTACACCAGCAGCAATTTATTTAAAATAACTAAAGTCACGTTTTCAAACGGGTTTAAATTGGTTTTTATTTCAAATATGAAAAGGCAAAAATTTATGAGGGGTTTTGAGATTATTCTGCGTGTTTAAAAATATTATTAAAAAATATATATAACTGTAAATATTAATTTTTTAAAGAGGAAAAAAGAAATTGATTTTATTTTATAAAAAATGTTAATTTTAAATCAGAATCCTTAGCTAGTAACTAGAGCAATTTTTTAATTGAAAAACAAATATTTCAATTAAAATTGTTTCAATTGGAATTTAATTAATATTATGCAAGGTTTATTTGAAGTCTGAATCCATCAATTAAAAATCACTTCAGCTTCATATACATACATACATAAGTATGAATATCTTAATACTTCATGACTTTGCCTGACAGCAGCCGAACAGGTTTAGTAATTATGCAATTACGCGCTTGAGTTCCTTTGCATATAATTACAAATGGAAAGTCAATAAGCGTAAAACGGTCATATTCAAATTCACAAAGCTACAGCAATGTTAATGAATCAAATAATTCGCCTGGCAAGTGAAGTGGGAGATAATGCTGGAATTATCCGTCAGATGCGTTGATATCTCAAAGAGTTATATTTATTATATATTATCTTTAAAAATAAAGGTATTCTTTATATTTTCGTGGGCCGAAAGAGAATACAATTCGGCAACAATAACTACTTCGAACACAGCGCCATCTAGCGTGCGACAAAATTTTCGCTGCTGCATACACTCTCACTTGAAGGCATTATTCTTACGTAAGGAATGTTTCGAAATAAATTCGTCTTCCATTTTTCAAAGAAAATTTAGAATATCTTTACACGTCGTTCAGCTAAGACCAAACATAGTAAGAAGAACTAAACATCATATAGGTTGGATTACAAAATATTTCCGTATTAATGGTTTAGTTACTTTGTACACAGTATTATAAAATGATATTTCTTAGGTAATTATGGGGTAACATGGGTTTACAGGTTTCAAAAATTCGATTTTTTTATTGTCTTATTAAATTCTACAACACCTGTACAATATTGTCCTAAATTTTCAAGTTGATCCGAGTAATTGTTTCGGAGATACAGCCTTGAGAACTTGTGCGCTCGAAGCTAGTTAAGCTAACTTTGATTTTGAAGTCCGTTCAACTAACCGAACTTCTTGAAATTTTAGACAGACCTTTGAGATACAATTCTTAATGACTTGGACGAAGGATTTTTTCTTTACAAATATTTGAAAAAAGAAAAATATCGCGAAATTTTCACTGAAATTTTAATTCTTTTTGCCTTTTTTGTCTGCCAAAAATCCAGATTTGAGTTTTTTTGCTTTGTCCAAGTTCTAAGTTAAGGTTTTAACTCAAACACGTATTTTTTCAGTTTAGATTTGTGAGGAGTTATTTTTTCCGAAAATTTTAGAATTTCTTTGTTAATAGTGTATGTTTGTAATAATTAAAAATTCTAATAAAATATCTCATTTTTTATATGAGAAAAAATTGTTGAAAAAGGATGTTTTTTACCCGAGGAAACAACAGATGACTATAGGGTTAAAACAAGTCAGGACATATGAAGTGGAAAAGAAGTATTGTTAGAAGAGAAGATTCCTACGTTAAGTTTATTTCCTTGGCATCTGGAAAGTACATCAGTTTTCTAATACAAGTTTAAAGAAATATTTAGGCAATTCACAAGCTTTGTTGTATGTCTTATGTCATATTTTAATATTCTTAAAAAATACGACACTTGTGAGCACCCTTAACTGTTGTATGTCATATTTTGTCATAAACATACCACGCAGTGCTGTATTTGTAAACAAATACAGCCGATAGAATAGCGAACTCAATAAACATACCGCGCAGTGTTGTATCAGTCATATTTTAATTTTGCATGTGAAACAACAACAGTGCTAATATGACAGTCATAAAAAAATATGACAATATGACGATATGACACAATATGACACCTTGTGAATACCCTAATTGTATATATCATCCATTCCGAAAACCTTAAGGGCCACAACTAGTGTAAAGTAGTGCCGTCGGAGATCGCATTAAACTCGGAAAATAATATTTGTGACCCGGTCTACGGAAAGGGGGCTTAGGTGTCAAAAAATCAAATTTTTTTTTCGCACGGTAGCTCCCTTTTCGTAGACCAGGTCACATTTAATATTTTACTCCAAAAATTCTAGCCTGTATTTTTAAAATACATATGTATAAATATAGTCTTAAGAATTTCCAGTTGATATTGTCAATTTTTTTTCCACAAAATTTTCTTTGTTTTAAGCTCTTACAAAAGGTGTGTCCCTTCATAGATGATCTAACTTAGAATTATTTGTAAACTGAGGGAAAGTAGTATCCCAAGCTATCATTTTGGCTGACAAAAAAAAATTATAAATCATTGTTACAGATTACAAGTTCTTTAATATAACCAATAATATCTCCCAATCCCCTCAACAATCTCCCACAGCACCGCCGAGCTTTCGTCAAGCTTCATTTAACGTGACACTGAAATGTGCGATAATTTCGAATAATTACTAACCATTTTAACGTAAATTATTTGGGTGATTCGTATGGCGTAACAACGAACAAAACGGCGGGCGAACTGAGACTACATATGGCCAACGGCCAAGTTCATGGGCCTTGACCTTTTTTGGTGCATAAATACAGTGTATGAACGACATGGAAACGACTACTAACTGTTATGATAATGCAAAGACACTTAATTTAAAGCTAGTTAAAACAACGGCACCGTAAAACTACAACAACAACAGCAGGAGTGACAGTCGTAAATAATAAACATTATAATGACACAACAGATGACGCGCGAGTGAGTGGCTTTAGACAACGCAAACTATTCCACCACCCGCATGAGTGACTAACTCTACTAACTCGAATACAAACATATGTACATCCATACATATGTACGAGTACATGGAGAGTCACAAAACTGATTGCCGGCTGCTTGGCACAGCACGTTCGCCCAACGCCGCTTTATCTTTTACGCACTTAAAGCTCGGCTTGTAAATTATATGCGTTTGACTTTGGTTGGCACTCAGAGGCGCACTTCGCCGTGGTTGTTGACACTCGCCGTGGGCAACGGATTGGATTTTCCCTACTCTTTTGGTGCCACTATCTCCTACTACTGAAGTATTTACATACTTACGCGCATACTATTTTATGACAGTTGAACAGTCATTGGCCTAATGAGAGTTTTAATAAATAAATATGATTTTGTAAAGAAATCGCCACCGAATTCTGGAGGGTAGATTTGATTACTCAATTCAACATGCGGTTTGCTGAGAAAAGCTGACGGCCACGTAATCTTTAATGTGTGTTACATAAATTCCGCTTAAATTTGATAACTAAATGCATATAACCGCATTCTTTACAAAACAGGAAAAATATTATAAAATAAATATGGAAAAGCTCATGCAGCTGCGTAAATACGGCACATCATAAAAGGGGGAACGAAGGTAGTTAATGCGAGTGTGAAGTGAAAAAGAGGCTTGGTCATTTTATTGCAATGTCCAAATTGAACAGAAACAGAAATAAACACGGGGCCAGAACTGCAGCGAAAGGAAGATATAAATAAATACAAGGGGTGTTTAATGTGTGGTGAGATTTTTTTTTTGGAAAATTTTAATGCATTTTCTGCTTTATAACCACGCCTATACATATGTATGTATTAATATCAATAAATTTCTCTTTAATGTCAGCAACTGTTTATTTTTAGTATGCAAACTAATGCAATGATATAAATAAAAGCATACAGTTAGGCGCAGTGTCAGATTAAGCAAAGACGCACACCTTTTATGGAGTTTATAAGGCTCTAGTCAACTAGAAAGTTATTGTTCCCTGTTGTATGGAGGTGCTTAATATCGAAAGCACTTTTTAGTTCTGAAATTGATTCCTCGTAGTGTTTCTACGGTAATTCGAAAACGGTTTAACATTTGCAGAAGGGTTCAGCTATTGGGTAGGAATCAGTACACACACTATGTATGTTCAATAAGAGCGCTACAAAAACGGTTTGAGATATCGATGAAATTCTTTATTTCTGTGAAAGTACATTCGATGCCATTATGTATGGAACTCGATTTTTTTTTGCTTAACCATCACAGGCACACTGCAGAAGTCCAGACGCTGAACGCAATTTTCGACGGTTTTCAAGCATAAATCGGCCGATACTGCTGCAATTTCACTTTCGATATTCGTACGAAGTTCATCAATCATTGGCATAGACCAGAAACTCGACGTAGCCCCTCAGGAAAGAGTCGAACATCATCAAATCGCACGACCGAGGCGACTAATTGACTGGGCCATTTCGTGAGATAACACGTTCACCAAACTTAGTTTTCAATAAACCGATTGCGACATTCGCTGGTTGGCTTGTGGCGCCGTACTGTTGGAACCACATATTGGCCAAGTCTACATCATCCAATTCGGTCCAAAAATATTTGGTTATCATTGAGCGGTAGCGATTCCCATTCACAGTAACGTGTCGGACTTGGTCATCACGGAAGAAGCTGGTCCATAAACCGCACCAAACCGTAATTTTTCGGAATGCAAAGGTCACTCATAGAGTACGTGTAGATTGCTGCCTAACGAATAACGCATATTTTGCTTATTGATGAAGCCATTCAACCAAAAGCGAGCCCTCATCGCTGAAGATGATTTTTCGATGGAATTCCGGATCATTTTCGAGTTGTTGCTCAGCCCAATTCACGAACATACGACGAATCGATCTTGTAAAGACGTAGGCGAAGATCTTTTCACAAAATTCGCCACAAGGACATCATAGAAACGCTCAACGCTTGAGAACGACGTAAAAGAAACTGATTTGGGTCTTCCTCAATTGATACTCTAGTGACAGCAATATTCTCGACAATACGGGTACTTCTTTGTCTCACTGGCACGGGAACATTTTGTACTGTGCCTGTGGATTAAAATTTTTCCACCAGACGCTCAATTGTTGCTCTGACAGGTCGATTATGACGACCATAAATCGGACGAGGCCATTGACTCCGAATTTCCGTAATAAATTGTAATAATTTCTACTCGTTGTTAGATCGTATATCTTTCCATGATGAAATGACAAACATCACTGAAGAGAAATGTCAAAAGAGCGAGGAAAAATATGGCGTCTTTTGCTGTCCCTATCGGTCTATTTTCGTAGCGTCGCTATTGAAAAACTCGTTATATGACCATTTTAAAAATCCAAATTTTCTTCCTTTTCTGTCGATTAACTTAAAATTTTAAACCAAATTTTGTATTTTCTGGAATTATGTATATCTTCTAAAAAATTATAATTTTTCACAGCGGTAATAAAAAGTGTATATTGAACCACCCGAAAAAAATTTTCAACCAACAAAGTACACAAAAGTAACAAAAACATTCCCACCCCAATTGCGCACAAAAATATCACACGAAAATAAACTGCATTATAGACCAAAAATAAATTTATTGAATGCTTTATTGGTTTTACCTTTACAAAAAGCACAAAATATGTAGCGAACACACACGCATGCGCATAATGGGTTTCTAAATAAACCAATCTAGAGTATATGTAATGTAAGTAATCGGCAATAAAAGTCATTAAAAATGCATACAATTGTCATGACAACCAACGCATATTTCCTTTACGTAATAATGAGTTTGTTTACCCTTAAAAGTTTTCTTAGTTACAGAGTGTTAAAGTAAAAAACTCACACATTAGTATTATTTTTTTTTCTCTTTTGTTAAAAATCAGCTTCGATTGGTTTTTGACACGCAAATGCGCTTAATTGTCAGTTCGTGCAGCTGAGTCAATGTGTTTTGTGGCCGATCGTACGAGCGACTAGACAGCTCACCTAGATGAGTGGTTGGCTGGCTGGCCGATCACCTATTGCCAACCTCGGACGGGTGGGGTGTCATGGCGCGCTGCATTTGCCAAATGTAATTACTCGTGTAAAGTAGACATATGTTTGTATGCACACGCTCACATACATATTTACAATAGCGACATTTGAGGGACAGCGGTGTGTCATGCCGGAAACGTTTTAATATTCGTTTCCTCACCGCAAAAATGGTCGAAATGGTGAATTGCATTTTTTTTGATAACGAAACGTCGAATGTTCCAAATTGATTAGGTGTAGCAAATAGTTAGATAGTGGTGTTACCATTATTGCCTAGTTTAGATAAAGGATCCACTTTGGAAATAGTTCAAAATACATCCCTGAATACTGAAATATTATAAGACAAGAAAAAACGTTAACTTCGGTGACACCGAAGCTAGAATACACTTCACCATTAACGAAGTTTCTATACAAGAACTTGATTCCGATCGTTCAGTTTGTGTGGCAGCTATATTACATAGTGCTCTGATCTGAAAAATTTCTTCAGATATTGTTTCATATAGTAGAGAAAAAAATATGAATAGCCAAAACCCTTTCAACGAACTACTATGACGTACATATATTACTTAGAAAAAATTATATTTGAGACTCGACGCACTCTCTGCACTTCCAACTAACCAGCTCATTCCCGTACTATATCATGATTCATATGAAAACAGCTGCCATAGAAAAAATAAAAAAAAAAAACAACAGCGTTTTAAAACTGCCACTGAATCACACAAGAGACTTGCGAGAAAAGCTAAAGGCAAATACAATAAAATATACAATATTCAAAGAAACATATTGACATACATAGGTACATGAGTATTGCATTGAGCACATGAGAGTATGCCTGTAAATGGTAAGATCGCTGCTTATCGCCCAATGCCTTATTTGAGGTGCGGATATGACATTTTCAAATGAATACGAACGGGCATATTGCTTGTCGGTATTGTCGATGACGCACAGAGGCAATGCTGCGGTTTTGACGAGAGAGAAAAGTGAAATAAAATATTAAAAAAAAAAAAATTATTAAAAATATAATATAGAAAATAATAATAAAAAATAGAAAATAAATATTTAAATAAATAAATAAAAAATAAATAATTAAATAAATAAATAAAATATAAAAAAATGAAATTAAAAAAAATAAAATAATTAATTAAAACACATCAACTAAATTATTTCAAAAAAATTACAGCAAAATTTTAAAACAATAATAAAACATTAAAAAAATATATAAAAAATAAATAAAATATATAACAAATAAATAAAATATATAAAATATATAAAAAAATCTCTAAAATAATTAAAAAAATTACAACAAAAATTTAAAACAATATTAAATGAAAAAAACTATTTAAATTTTATGAACTTTATAACAATATCAGCTTAAATGAATATAAGAGAATTAAAAAAAAATAATAAAACTTACAAAAATGTTTAAAAATTTTGTGAAAGAAAAAATTGTATAGTAAAATTATAAAATTTTCTAAACAACGTAAAAAATATTAAGAAATTATAAAAATTAAAAATTTTAACTTAAAAATAAATACAAAATTTCCAAAGTAAATTAAAAAAAAAAAAACATTTTAAATAAAAGTATTGAATATTAACACAAAACTCAACTGAAAATAATAAAAAACTAAATAAATCAAAAATTTCTAAAAAAAATTTAAATAAAATTAATAGAAAAATTTAAAAATTATAACAAATATACAAAAAATTAAAAAAAAAACAAAAGCAATGAATATTGAAAAATGTACTTAAATTAATAAAAAAAAACATTAAACGCAGAAGAAAATTCGAATTAAATTAAGGAATTATAAAAAGTATAAAAAAAGTTCATTAAAAAATTGGATTCAAAATAAAATTTAAATTCATTCAAAAATATAAAAAATTATAAATATTAAAAAAAAAATCAATAGAAAAAATAATAAAAAACTAAAAATATTAAACTTTACTAAACAGTTAAAAAAAATGAAAAAAAAAATATAAATAAAACGAAATAAAATTTTTTTAGGAAAAATTAAAGTTCATTAAAAAATTATATACAAAACAAAATTTAAATTCATTAAAAAATATAAAAAATCGTAACTATGAAAAAATATATTTCAAAATATTGATATTAGAAAATTTAAGGTTATTAAAAAAATATAAAAAATTATTGATATTAAAACAAATCAATTAATAGAAAACTAAAAAATATTAAACTTTATTAAATAAAACTAAATAAAATTATAACAATTATTATTAAACAATTCAATAAAACAAGAAATAAAAATTTTCTAGATTTAATTAAAGTTCAATAAAAAAAATTATAAAATTGTCAATATTAAAAAAATATCTATATTAAAATAATCAAAGTTCATTAAAAAAATTTAAAAATTAAAAAATATAAAAAAATCTATCAATAAAAAAACTAAATAAAATTTATAAAATCATGACATATTTTTATTTGAAAAGAAAAATTAAAATAATAAAAAAGGCAATACAAATTGTTCAGATAAAACTAAAATAAATTAAAAACATATAAAAATTTTAAATAGTAAAAAAATTTATTTCAAAATACTAATATTAAAAAAAAATCAATGAATAAAAAAAATGTTAATTAAAACCTTCTAAATAAAATTTATACAAAAATTTTTAAAGATTATATAAATAAAAAAAAAATTAAATTATAATATAAAAGCTAAACTTTAAAGAGTCAAAACAAATTTAAAAAAAAAATAGTATTAATTAAAAATTAAATTAATTTTAAAATTAAATTAATTTAAAAATAACTTAATGCTCAAAAAAATGTAAAAATCTTATCAACATTAACTGCCATATTGGCACTAAGGCACTTAATTGGTAAGAAGTAAAAATAGGAACCCATTTACTTACTTATTAACATGTAAGCCTATATATAAGTATATACATATGTACATATATATATATGGCTATAACTACTCATGTGATTATTTAT
This sequence comes from Bactrocera zonata, assembly GCA_037783105.1. Lineage (NCBI taxonomy): Eukaryota > Metazoa > Arthropoda > Insecta > Diptera > Tephritidae > Bactrocera > Bactrocera zonata. The sequence goes on along the minus strand of JBAWJQ010004602.1, from coordinate 90,402 downwards.
TTTACGGTTTCATATGTAAATGCCAATACGGCGAATTACTGTTGTTATAGCAACTCGTCGCCATAACAAATATTTACGTAGCGCAAGGCGCATAAAAACAAACCACACACACACATATAAGTATATAATGCAAATGCAAATACACGGGAACAAACTATATATGTATGTATATACATATACATATATATATGTACATGGTATGCAATATTTTGCGAAAAATATACCCCTCTGCACAAAGTTCCAGTTGAAACTGCAACGAAATGAGTGAGTAAACTAGTAATTGTAGAGTTAATGGAAGAAATTACAACCTGCAACTACAACAAATCATTCAGGCGTAGCAAAGAGGGTTGCGCTGCGTCAAAAAAATATATACATATATAGATATATAACATTATAAATATACAAAAAAACCGTTAAAAAGCACAATCACGCAATCACGCTGATAAGCGAGTGCGCTATCAGTCTGTCTAAAATCGATAAGCCACCTGTCGTTTACGCGAGCAATTTTTTGGCTGCAATTGCAAAATGTTTACAAACGCATTGAATAATTTGTAATACACTTAATTAGGTCATTTACCCAATTCGTGCATATTTGGTATTTATTTTTATCTGATATACATACATTAATACTTAAGTGGGTCACGATAAGCAAAAACCGTAGTAAATAAAATGATATTATGAAATTGTAAAAACCATTTTCAGATCCGTCAATAGCAAAAACAACAAAAAACATTAATTTCGGTTGCAACAAAGCTGTAATACTCTTCACAAATAAACAAGTTTCCATGTAAGTTTCCATGTAAGAACTTGAATATGATCATTCAGCTTGTATGACAGCTATATGCTATAGTGAGCCGATCTGAAAAATTTGTTGAGAGATTGTAGCGCTGCTTTGGAGAATTATTTATGGCATCTTTCGTGAAGATATCTCGTCAAATAAAAACGTTTTCCATACAAGGACATGCTTTTGAACGATGAGTTTGTATGACAGCTATATGCTATAGTTATCCGATATCGGCGGTAACGACAAATGAGTAGCTGATTGAGGAGAAAAGGACGTGTGTAAAATTTCAGATCGATATCTCAAGAACTGCGGGACTAGTTCGCGTATATACGGACAGTCTGACAGGACTAAATCGACTCAGCTTGTCACGCTGATCATTTCTAAATGTATACGAGCATATACTATATATTATTGGGTCTACATTTTTCCAGCAGTGTATAAAAATAGCTTATACTCGGTTCAAACAGCTTAATGAGTTGAGACAATTAGTGAGTCGTAAATTTATAATTGACTCAATTTATTTAAAATACTTAATATTTTTCATTGATATCTGTCAAAAAATCGCATGACTTTGTGTGCAAATACTCCATATTAGTCCAGTCATTATAGTAAGTTCACCTCGGAATACAAGTATTTACAGACATATAAATGGGTATATCGAATTCCGAGATCCTTACCTAATTTAAGCTTAAATGACTGGACTATATATTTAAAAAATATAATAAATTCACTATAAGTCGGTTTTTTCTTAGGTTACAATATAGACTTCGACTGTCAAAACAAATGATTTTTGATTGCATTCTGACTTTGTATAGCAGAAAAGAGGATAACCAGTTTAATGTAGTAGGTGCTTTGTATGTAGTGTCTTTTCTTCCCTCCTTCCTTCCTCCTTCTAAATAAAGTTGTTTTAAAATCAACTTATTGTCAATTGAGTGCTAATTAGGCAATTAGTTAATTGCTTCATTGTATAGTAAATTGAGAACAATTAAGAATTTTTTCTCAATTGACCAAAAAACTCATCTTGAATAGTGTCATGTTTTGAGAATAAGAAATTAATGCAAATATGCTAGGAAAGTCCCAAAAGTTTCACCATGAGATTCCTTAAAAAATCGTAGCTTTCAGACGAGATATTTTTTCCAAACAATAGGGTAAAAATTTAGCTTTTCAATAATAAAAAAGGGAAAACGGAAATACGGAAATACGGAGAATCTTCCAATTTATATTAAGAGCTCTTAATTGGAGAGAATGTTTTTCAACTCTATTCTCGTAGTATAAGGTGAAAAAAGTCGTTTTTTTACTAACCAAAAATTCACTCTCTCTTACAAAGCCAGCACTACAAACTAGCCAGTCTTGACTGGGATTTCAGTACGTGGAAATCAAACATAGGACACTTAGGCTACGGAAAAATTTTTATGTTATTTGTACAGTGAAAGTAAGACTTCAGAAATTATTTTCTTTTACCAAAAAGTTATATTTTCTAAACGCTGATTTTAAATCACCAAAACATTATTATCTAAATACTTTCGACGAACATTTATATCACTTAAAATTTATGAATGATGCAATCTCAGCCATAAATCTTGTAAGTACACACAAAACAATAAAAGCCAACAAACAATACGCTGCTACAATCACTTATAAACATTTTTGATGTATCATCCAAGCAAAGGAAAAACTGAAAAAAATTGAAAGAAATAAAAAGCTCGTCAGTTAAAAGATTTAACCCACACCTAGAACCCGCGTAGACAAGAGCAAAAAAGGCGCATTAAAAACTTAATCGCCATTGATCATATCAATGTCAAGTGTCACTTAGACACACACAAACGAAAACACAGTTGCATACAAACAAACATCACGGTATCGCCGTTACACGTGTACAAATGTATTTTTAATTTTAATCCTAAAACGCAATTAATTTGATGCATTAGAATTCACGCTTATGTAAGCGCACTGTCAGCCTACGGCCAACAAACACTCAACAACAGCAACAATACGACAAGCAATTGCAACAACAACAATGGCAGTTAAATTGTTAATACGCTGTGTTATGCAGTCAGTGTCACTTCAATTGGCACACCTTTGTAAATGTCAGCGTCATTTTCGTGGCTTAGACGGCCGGCTTTGAGGGGGATGCAAAGCAAGAAAAAATCTAAAAATCATGGAATAACGAACGAAAAGGCGCGATTCATAAATCCGTGAACGATTGCCAACAACATTGAATGTACACATAAATATGTGCGTTGAAGTTGTTTGTATACATGTTAGAAGATAAATATTTACAAAGACAAAAAATGCACTAAAACGTTTAGGGTGGCAACATCGACTCGGTAAATATTCGATTTTTTTTTTTTTTGAAATATAAGATGGAAGTTTTGTAAACTTCAATTTTGAATTTTTATATTTAAAAAATTTATTATAACTAAAAACTTTCAAAAAATTTTGAATATTGAAACTGAGTTCGAAAATTAACTCTTTATTTTTTAGGCTTAAACATGTTTGCCAAAATTTTGGACTAATATTAAAAAATCAAATGGGAGAAAATACGAACTTTGACTGAAAATTATAAGTTATATTTAAAAAAAAACAAAATTTTTTGATTTCTAATTTTTCGAAATTTTGATATTTGAAATTTTCATTTTCGAAAATTAACTTATAATGAAAATTATAAGTTATAATTTAAATAATAAAATTTTTTGATTTCTAATTTTTCGAAATTATGCATTTTAAAATTTCATTTTCGAAAATTAGTTCTTTATTTTTGAGACTTAAAATTTTTTTTATTTCTTCGACACAGTTTTTAAAATTGCATATATATATGCTATAAGTTATATTTTAAATAACAAAGTTTTGTGATTTGAAATTTCATTTTCGAAAATTAATTCTTTATTTTTGAGACTTAAATTTTTTTTATTTCAGTTTTTAAAATTTCATATATAATTATTTTTAAAATATTGGCGTTATTAAAAGTATGAAAAAATCATAATTGAGGAGTAGTTATTGCCCTATTTTTTTTTTTTTTTTTTTTTTTTGAAATTCAAATACTATATTGATGTCCTAAAACTAAAACTCTCGAATATTAAAAATTTTTGATTTTGAAAGAAAAGACAAATTTTATTTAAATTTTTTTTAATTTTAAAATTTCAAATATTGAAAATCCGAAAACTAGAATTTTTAGTTAAAAAAAATATTAAAACTTCATTATTTATAATTAATTTAAATTTGAGGCCTAAAAACCAAATTTTTCGAATATAAAAAATATAAGATTTAAAAAAAAAAGTCTAAGCATCCAAAAATAAAAGGAAATTTCATTTCAAAAATAAAAATTTCGAATATTGGATATTATTACTAGAATTTGTAATCTCGAAATTCAAAAATTTGGGTTTCACAATATAAAATTAAAATTTTTGAACAACTTTCGAAATGAAATTATAATTGTATATAAAACAAATATTTATTTAAGTTCAAAAAATTTTTGTGAACTTATTAAAATACATATTCGAAAATAAAAATTCTAATTTTTGAAAACCAAAATGTCTAAGCCTCGAAAATAAAAGAATTTTAAGTTTCGAAAATAAAAATTCCAAAAATTAGAAAAGTTAATATTGAAATTAAAAAATATTCGTTTTTTTTATCTGAAGCTCAAAAACTCAATATTTCGAAAATACATATTCTAATTTTTGAAAGCAAAAATGTCTAAGTTTTGAAAATAAAAGAATTTTTAGTTTCGAAAATAAAAATTCAAAATATCCGATATTCGAAAAATTAATCTAGAAATTCAAAAATTTTGTTTTCCAAATGTAAAATTTCAATATTTAAGTAGCCTTCGAACTGAAATGTTAATTTATTCCTCAAAAATCCAAATATTCGAAAATCATAAATTTTAAATTTCGAAAATTTAAAATTCTAACTTTTGAATTGTTTTTTGAAATTTCTTAAAATCTTGAGAACAACCCTATAACTGGTGTTAATGTTGATTTTTTGGCTAAGAATCAATTGCGAAGCTTGTTTATTGAATCTCAGTTTACTAACAGACGTTTTTCAACAACTGCCAATTTATTATACAACACATAAATATATTTTTACATGTTTTTTTATTTTTTCAATAAAAATATTATTTTGTGTACTTGTATACATAGAGAAGTGGGTACAGCAAGTGAATACAGAAATTCCACAATGAATGGCAAGAACTGGTTTTGCATGCATGAAACAACAACAAAAACATATAGTATAATTATTAAGCGCAACAAAAGCCAACTTTACAACCGCAGCAGCAGTAAATAATAAACAAATACATGCATAAATATTAATATACACAAGTACATACTTGTACATACATATGTGCATATATAATTATGTATTTTCAATATAAACAAGTCAACTTAAATTTGTGATTGCAAGAATTCGCAATGCCAGACACAGATTCGAGTACATATATACATATGTATGTGTGCTTTAAAGCTCAGCTTAGCCATGAAACGACCGCCTCCAATCGACTACTTGTCTATATAATCCACTAAGAGAGCGAACTACCCACTTACATATAGTGTGTATATACCAGCTTAAGACTCAAGAGCTGGCGCGCCATTCAATCGGAAAAGTCAATAATCATATTATATAAATAGACATATGTATACATATTATATGTGTAATAGCTATGTAGAAGCTGTTAGAAAAATAAACAAATTAAAACTTAATTATTTAGCAAAAGGTGAGAATTGTCGGTACTTGAAATGCATGCAGACATTTTTATGAATAATCGCCCACCTGTGCGACTGAGTCGTGGAGCTGATGGCGATGTGAGATACAAGATACAAAATGTTTGAATTTTTTAGAACTAAATGAAATAAAATTTTTTGTATTTTGATTATGTTTTAAATCTTTAGCTAATTAGTTTTTTTTTTTAAATATTCACATCAACTGGAAAATAAATCCGAACACAATTTGTAGACATTCAAAACAAATTTTCATTAGAATTATAAATATGGAAAACTGAAATTTTCAATAATGCAAATTAAATTTTCGAATATCGAATTTTCGAATATTGAAATTTCGAATACCGAATTTTCGAAATTAAAAATAACAACCAACAACAAAAATTTTAGAAAATGAAATTTAAAAAAATTCGAACATTATTAGAATTTTATGTTTGGAATAATGAAATTTGGAATTTAGCGATTAAATCTATAAATATAAACGCATCTATGAAAATAAACGTTGAAAATTTTTTAATAGATTGAATTAAGCTTGTCAGATAGTTATTTAGAAAAATGTCCATATAAATTATTAATGTAGACAATTAGTTAATTGACTCAATTACGTGTTTCATAGAAATCAGTAGTCAAGTCATTTAGTTACTTTATAAATATTAATGCGATTAATTTCCTAATTGACTCAATTAAGCTTTTCAGTTAGTTCACTAATTGAGTCAATTAGCAAAACATCCAAATAACTATTAATGCAGACAATTTGTTAATGGGCCCAATTAAGCTTGTCGGATAATTCTTAATTGAGTCAATTAGCAAAATTTCAATACAATTAATATGTAGACAATTTTTAATCGACACAATTAAGTGCCCCATATAGTTCAGTAATTGAGTTAATGCAAATTTTCGCTTATGAAACAACCATGCGTCATCCTTTAAAAATAATTTCAACTGCACTGTTGCCTATTAGGCGTATTTTCCAATGAAAACTGTCGACGTGTCAATACAATGCTAATATTTACATATTTAAAATAGTACAAAGTGACGTGCAGATAAAGCGCTTATCTAAGTTGTGCGCGTGAACATTTTATTTACGAGTTTAATAGCTTTATTTGACATTTAATTTTTTATTCGCTTTACTCACTAAAGTCTACGCCTCCAATTGTTAAGTGACTTTCGAAATAATAATGTAAATAAATTAATTTTTTATTAGTATTTATTTTTGTTATTGTTGCATTTGTGGTATTTATTAGTTGTTGTAGCTTAAAAGAATGGGGACACTAAGCAATATCTATTGGTTGTTATGGCCTTCACTACAACTAAATGAATTTCGTAAATTCTTGAAAAAAATGTGAGAGATAATGAAAAAATAGCGGTAAGAAATGAATAACAAAAATGTGTTGAAAAGTTGGCTTGTAGTGTGTTCAGTTCGATTGGGAACTAATTTGCACCATGAAATAAGTTTGCTCTGTTTCGGTTATTGATAACTATTTGTATTGGTATTACTGCAACGGTAATAAACAAACAAAAATAATGCATTTTGTAAAAGTATTGAAATATCGATTAAAATAATTTATCGATGGTCATAAACTTCTGTTTTTTATATCACTGTAAATTACAAAAAAAAAAATAGATAAATATTTTTCAATATGTATTCATACTAAGTTGAACAAACCAAAGAAAAAAATATATACATACATTGCACTTAAATGATCTCATAGCAAATACGCGATTGCTCAAAAAATTTATGTAATCCATAATTTTTGCATTAAATAGAAGGTGGTCCGATTTAGGTCAAATATGCAACGACTTGTTCGACAATTTTCACAGGATTCTCTACAGCCGAATTTTTTATCAGCAAAATCATTCGAAATCAAAATCTTTCACAGATATTAACAGGTAGTAATCACTTGGGGCCAAATCCGAAATGTAAGGTTGGTGCACAATGACCTCACTATGGTATGCATTTAGCTATTGACAAAAGCTTTTTGTTATTGTTGTAGCGGCAGAAAACATTCCTGAGGAGTTTTCAAGGAATTGTATCGAGGCTGACAGTCCTCGACCGGATACAAATCCAGGTTCCTTCCGGTTGATTAGACCGACTATCGTGGAAACGAAACTGTTCGCTTCTAGGTGATTGCTTCTGTTGGATGTGCGGGTCCGACTTTGGAGTTTGGTAGTAGGAGAAAAGCTCACAGTGAATAAATCCCTGTCAATCCCACCAAACACATAGTAAACTCTAACTGACCGTCAATCATTGTATGGTCATCGCATGAAGTTATCAGAAGTGTTCCAGTTCTCATCTCCAGTAACCATCTTGGTCATCGCATGAAGTAATAGGAAGTGTTCCACTTCTCATCTCCAGTAACCATCTTCTTCGGAAATATATCGGTTTTGTTAAGATTCATCAGCGATTTGCGTCACTCATGCATCGAGCTTCTTTTTTTATCCAGCCTTATTTAAGCGGTTCCAAACGCTCTTTTGTACAATATTTGACTCTTGGACAATCCGAACTGGACTTAAATGATGGTCGGACTTTCGACACCTTCGGCATAGCTCGGTGAGTATTGGCCTGTTAAGTTGCCGGACCATTACAGTATATTTCAAGCTGAGATAGCCGCGGAGCTGGCTTCAGGCAATTCCAGAGTCAATATTTACATAGACAGCCAAGCAGCAATCAAGGCTGTAACCTCGTATCGCATATCGGCCAGAAGTGTCTTGGGAAGTGTTGCCAGAAGCAAGCAACTTTACTTCTATTGGGTGTCAGGCCACAAAGGAAGTGTTGCCGGGAGCAAGCAACTTTACTTCTATTGGGTGCCAGGCCACAAAGGCATCGAGGGCAATTGTAATAGTGAACGAGCATTGCTAAGACCCGAAAACGCGATCAACATTAGGAAATACGACGATCTGGACAGAAGCATGCTAAAGAATATCAAAACCAAAAAGAACGAGCTACATGGGTACAAAACTGCAAAAGACTTGTGAAAAACGCTAAATCGAAAATACAGAAAATTCCTATAGGCGATGGAAGAGTGTAAAGGACCATTATGGGAGCGCTGGCAGAATGCGGCTGACAGATCGAGATGTGTGCAGAAAATATCTAGAGCAAGGCATCGGGGCCCCACGCTATGATTCACTGGAAGAGGTATGAATAGTGAGGCCACAGAGTCTATTGAAATTCCTAAAGGGTAACTAGTCCTCATGAACCTAGTAACTGAACTCCAACTGGTATCACAAAGGACCAAAACTAGTCTATGCGTGGCTGATTGGCCTACCAGACTAGCCTAACCTAACCGAACATACATGTTTAATAATTGGAATTTTTTCAACAATAATTAATTAGACCCTATGTTAAAAAAATAGCGAATTACACAATTATCAAAAGGCGGTAAATAAAAAAAGTTAATTGCTAATTGACTCAATTAAGAACTTCACTCAATTAAGTGTTTCATAGTAATGAAGTCAATTAAAAAATTTAGACTATAAATATTATTATTAATAGGTCAAGTAATCAATCAATTGAGTCAATTAGCAAATTTTTCTTATAAGTATTTATGCAGCCAATTTTTTAATGAATTCAATTAGGTCTTTATTAATTTCTAGCAAATAATAATTAAATATAAAACAAAAGTGAGATTGCTGCTAAAAATTGCTGCATTAAATTATTTTCTGCACTAAATCACGATGGTCCGCTCACATTCAGGAGAAAATATGCGCCGACACAGTGACATTTGAAACTTAAGGAGAAATAGAATACGCGAAACGAACGAGCAACGCCCACTTGCATAGATCACCGGCACATAGCGGACCACAGAGGACGTGGGAAAGTGCAAGCTCAGTAGTTTGCAGCGTGTTTGCAGTCCAAACTTGAGACACTTGCAAACGGCAAATGCTTTGAAATGCAAAATAAAACCAAATGAGCATAGAAGTAAAGAAGAAGAATGTCTAAACTAAGCGAGTATGCAACTTTTAACTGTCAGCAGTAACAAGAAATTTATACAAGTAAAGGAGCATAATGATAAATAATGCAAGCAAATATTTTTCTAAAAACAAAAACAAAGCAGGCGAGCAAAATGGATATAATGTATAATAGAATATGGTTATTATGGTTTCATGTTGATATGCAATTTAACGGCAAAAATCCGAAACGAAGAACAACAAGTGTCATGCGACAAAATACAAAAAAAAAATTAAAAAATATTTTAGTTAAAGAAAATGTCGCTGCAGCTGCGATTTCTACAAAGCCAAGGCAAAAGTTACTCACACGTAGGAAGCGAGCGGCGAGTTAGCTGCAGTGCGCAGTGTTGCATGCACAGCAATTCTTACGCTAGAAGACAATTGGTAAGCCACTTTTATTGTCGCGTTTTTGTTTTAATTTATTATGATTTTTTTATCTTTTTTGCATGCATCAAATTGCAGATTTGCACGGAAGTGCGCGCAGCGTTGACAGTTAACTTTAATGATGCACAAAATTCAGAACGCACGTGGTGAGCGAAACGTAAAAGCAATAAAAGCAGGAAAAGCAGATGAAAGTAAGCCAGCAAGTGATATTGCTGAGCATCTTTCGCACACTTTTGACAAGACATTTAAATATTTTTCCGACATTTTTACTAGCATAACAAGATAGCTTAATAACTACAAGTGGATATACAGTGGTGAGTAAAGTAAATGCAATGTAAGAAAGCAATTACCATTTCAAATAATTTGCTACGTCCGATCTCACTTCTCCACAATTTTTTTCTTTGAATTAAGTGAATTGCAACAAAAGAAACATCTGATCAAATTTGACCCGGATTTACAATTTTTCGGTTTTAGTATCGGCTCATTTTTGAGGCTCTTTTCTCTAGGTTGTTAGACAGTTTCTATTAATTTAATCCCAAGCATACGTATTGTCATCAGTATTGAAGCGTATAGTGATTGCAGGGTCTTCAGCTCGATCTTCTTTGTAAAAGGGTTTAGGACTTATGGCACGACTCTAGCGCTTCCTACTCAAAACATTAACCAATATGAGCTTTTGAGATCCTCTGCTATCTCTCTTATGCCAACCTCATGATTTTTAAGCACTGCTTCATTGACTTCTTCAATGTTATCCTCATTAACTCGCATGAGGAAAGTTTTTGATGAATCTCGAGCTACTGAAACACACTGTTCGTATCGATTCAAGTTGTGGACGCAATTTAATTGGACCAGTCCGGGTCAAATTTGATAACATGGACCAAAAAACCGGAAAAGTGAGCAATGAAATTTAAACACATGTCTTCTTTATCTACAAATTGGATTTAATCTGCTTGGTAAGTCAGACTTAATAATTTAAGCGACGAATATCAGACGGTATGTTTTATCCTCAGAGTCTAAAGCGTAAAAAAATAACCTAGGGTACACAAACCTGGATTTGTATCCAAAGCAAACTTTTAGGATTGCAAAATCATAATTATACGAAAAAATAAATAGGCTGATTTTTCGACACGACAGCTAAACACACCTGACCGTTGTGTTGCCCAGAACTCCTGGGTATGGATCAGAAAGACCGTCGCAATCGATAAAATGATTATGGGCTACAATAAATTTATAAATAAAGATCAGCTCCAGCTAATTTGCCAGGCTCGTAAAAAGTATGGCATTCGAGATGGTTCAACCTTTGTCTGGCGAAAGCTAGAGATTGCCACCTCATCTTCCTCCCTGCAACTTTGACAAGTAAATGGCTGTAGTAGTCTGAATCTCGCGCTGTATTATTGTAAACGGGTTACTCGTTGTAAGAACTGGATTTCGGACAGAAAGAACTTTTCAGGCAGTGATCATGTACTGTGAGCTGCTATCCTAAGGTCAAACTCTTAATTCGGGCTTTACAGACATCATTTGTACCATAAAAAGGAAGCAAGAGCCCAGAAGCGACCGGGTTTGGCCGATAGAAGAAACATTTTGTTCTACAAGGACAAAGCTAGGCCATTAAGATCGATAGTGACTCGCCAGAAGCTTAATTAGCTTGGTTCGGAGGTTCTTATCCACCTTAAAATCTGGACCTAAACCAAAAGTAATTATTATGTGTTCATGTCATGGAAAGTAAAGCTTGTGAAAAAAGAAAATTGTTAACATTACTGTAACTTATTTACTATGTATGTGATCGCATGAGAAAAGTTAAGCGTGGTTGCACAATTGACATAGTTTTTAGCGCTTCTTGCATGTCTTGCATTTCTCTCGCCCCATAAAAATGAAGAAAACACCGAATTTCACACGGAAATCTCATTTTGCTTGTTGCAGCGTAAGCGCGAAATGAAGTCATCAAAGAAATGGTGGGTAAAAAAAAAAAGTACTTTTGGTTTAAGCAGGAAAAAAGTAACAACAATTTATGTGAAATATGTGTTTGAAGCAGAAATGATAAATAATTAAGTACTTTCATGTAGTGGCTGCTTAATTAATTTATAGCTTGTATAGTTGTTGTACGAGGACAACCTATAAGTGCATTTCTCTGTTAGGGAAAGTGTCTTTTTTTATTAAGTAGACGCTATAAATTTACCAGAGATGTCCGTAGGCCCTATTGAATTGGGGTCGACTTGATCGCTAACTGATCCCTAACTAGATCGCTAACGAGATCACGTTGAAATCGATCCTAAATACATAAGTATGGCCTTCGGAAATTTAAAAATCTTATTTTATTATTATTTTTTAAATACAACTACAAAAAATTCCTAAATACAACAACATAAAATTCCAAATACAACAATTTTTTCAACTTTCATGCTCAAGCAACTGACTTGCACCACAAATTGCTTAGCGCAGTAAATTCCTCTTCCATCAAAAGTAATGTTTTTAGCATTACTCAAGGCAGACTGTTTTAGAATTTCTAATTAAAAAAAGAAAAATAACATTCTTTGGTTTCTGATTACTCACACAGTTACTCTGCACATCAATCGCTTTGTGGCGATCGGTAAACGCCCCTTAGTCATACAAAAACCAAGAAACAAAAACAAAATCATTAGAAATCACTTTAAATTCGCTTCAAATGCTGGTAACGTGTAACTTGTGTAACGGAAATATGTGGAAAAACGTAAATTAATTACAACATGCAATTAATTATGCATTTTTCTGTATATTATGGAGTTTAAATAGCGATAATGTGTGTGGGGAAGAATTACAATGACGTAGGTGAGTCAGGTACAAGACGATAAGCGTGCTGGTGCATTGGCGTACATTGGTGTGCAGAAAAAATGCAGCAAGGTGAAAATTTTTAGAAAAGAAAAATAATTAATTAAAGATAAAATTACAAAAAAACATTAAATTAATAAAAAAAAATATTTTTAAGGCTTATGATTTTACTAAACATTTAGATAGGAAAAATGGGAAGAAATTCTTGACATTAATCGCTGAAATTTTAATTCCACCAATAAATATGAAGGAAATATTTAATAATTTTCAAGGATATTCGAAAAATTTTACAATGATTTTGTTTGAAAATGTTGCAGAAGTGTTTTGGTAGTCAACTTTAAGAGTAACATGGGGTTACGGGTTTCAAAAATATCTAATTTTTTATTGTCTTATTAAATTCTACAACACCTCTAGAATATTGTGCTAAATTTTCAGGTTGATCTGAGAAATAGTTTCGGAAATATAGTCTGAAGAACTTGTGCGCTCGAGGCTAGCTAGGCTAAGTGCGCCGCCTTTAAACGCGTCTTTATCGAAGTTTTTGAAGACGGTTGGCAAGATTTCTTGAAAACTATTCAACCGATCTTCATGAAATTTTACAGGCCTATGTGATTCTATGTATTCTTAAAGAAAAAATGTCGCAAATTTTCACTGGTTTTCATTTTTTTCATTGATTGCCAAATAAATTGTTGAAAAAGGCTGGAACCTCTTAAAGTGCGGGGAAAATGAATTTTTTCTCGACAGTCCGGCTCAAATTTGATCAGAACCTAAAATTTTTTCATAATAAGCGCTTAAAGGTGGAAAATCTACTAAAAATAAAAGAATGAAAGCTAAAGAAATTAGATCGAATTTATTATCAGACCATAAGCCTATATAAATTAATAAACTCTAGACAAATGACACTGAGCTACCCTATTTGGGTTATATTTAACTGAAAATTAGAATTTATCTAATAATTATAGAATGAAGGCAACTACGCTGAAACATGATGAGATGATGAACAATCCTTAAAAATGGTTTTGTTTAAGAAAATTCTAAAAAAAATTTTATAATAAAAATAATAATATTTATAATAAAAATTTTTATAATAAAAATGATAATTTTATTTTCATTGCTTTTATTTGTTTTTTGATTCAAAAAATGCAAACAACAAATTTCAATCCTTTTAGTAAGCTGCTAAATCTTTGCACAACACTGTAGGAAAAAAGATTCCTACATTTTCACGTTCAAGCATGTGCCATCATCATCGACACACATAGCTACACCCATAAGCTGCAGCATCAAAGCGCACAATGCGGAACCAAAGGCTTAATAAAGCCGCAACCGGCACCAACGCCGCCACCGACGCCATAAACACAACAGCAACAACAAAAGCAATAGTCTGCAACAAATTCCGATCGATACGTCACACAACATTTATTGATGGCCGGCTCTTACCAGTGAACAGTAAATGAAAAAAATATATGGTAGAAAAAGCATAGCCTGTCTAAATTAGCCTATCTCGAACCTATCAAAATGAGTGATCATGACGGCAAAGTTCAGAATATTTTTGGGTGTGCCCTCGCAACTGATAGGAAGTGTATGCTGTGATATAAGGTAGTTGCCATACTGTGAGTGGAGGAAAAAAAATAAAAATACTCGAAACATGGCTTAAATGCAATCAGGCAGCGGAGAGTGATGACTTCCTGCTTTCTTAAAGCGTTTGTTTATCTACGCCTTGAACCTTATTTTAGCTATAAGCGAAGGCGGTGAGTTGCTGGTTAGGCTGAAGTGGTTGGAAATGTGCAGCGTCACGAAAAAGAACCAAATAAAGTTCCCGTCATATGTGGATGTTGTTGTAAAAAATACCTTAGAATGTATTGCATTAAATTTCCATTATAATTCTAACCAAATTGAACCAAATAAAGTGCATTTGATTGTTTTTATGCGCTTTAAATTCTTATTAGCATTTTGAGCTCGGCTTTGTTATCTACAAGAGAAGACACAATCTTCAACATTTTCTTGTTAAATTTCTCTTATGTAACAACTTTACTACGCCAGCAACAATTTTACAAATTTCTACCTGCTTTTCCCCCTTGTAAACACAAGTTCTTTACATTTTTTTGGGTTCTTCATATTTTCTTGATTAATTATTTGGTTTTTTTTTCGCTATGTCTAAGGTATCTATCCTAGCTGACTGTAGAACAAGTGTTGGGCATCTTTTGTTACCAGAAAAAGGTAGGTGCATAAGAAAAATATTTGTTTGTACATATGCAAGTGGAATGCACCCCCTTCTTGTGGCCAAGAATGAAAAGGGTCATCAAAATTGTAATTAAAAATAAGAATATAAAAGTATGAAAGAAAAAATTTCCCATAAAAAGGCCACGAAATTTTCCACTTATTGGGAAAATATTTTCCTGCCGCCGAGGTCAACGGAGTTCACCTGTTTGTATTTGCTTATTGCATTTTTGCTTTTGACACAGAGTTTTATCCAAAATTCAGGCCTTCATAGGATTGAGAGCAACTTTTATCAGCAGTTGCGTGTTTACAACACCAATAGTTAAGCAATTTTAGTAACTCGATTTTATCATTAAGCAAATAAAAGTTGGCTCTTCCTGTTTTTTTTTTTTTTTTTTGTTTTTGAGTCATATTTCGTTGATGGAAAATAAAAAAAAAATAAAAATGCTTAAATTGCCAGTTAAGAAAACAGGTAAACCTCTTAGTAGGAAAAAAGTAGTTTATTTTCTTGGTAATTTTATCTCGTAAAGATAAGGCATTGGAGTTTGAAAGATTAAGCTGATAACGGAAAGTGAAACCAACTGCTTGGAGTGAATATTAACATTGAAGCAGATTTATTTTATATGGAAATTTTGTATTTGTGAGGAGCACTATATACATATGTATATCTCCTTGCTTTGTTTTAATTCATATAGTTTTAAAATATTTCCTTAAAATAATCAACATTCAACAAGTTCTGTTTCACGACCATTAATTGTATGGACCAACCGATGTATTAAGTACGAGGATAAACTCGTAAATATGCCAAATTATATGAAGTCTCCGCAGCTGATGTTTTTTTTAGACTTTAACAATTTTAACAATAGCTCAATCCTATTCTGAGTAATAATTTAGCAGCAACAACTATAATTCTATTAACCGATTTTTTCAATTTTTTTTTATTATTCATCCTTTTCCGATTACTCACCTTTCCCGCTGCTTTCTTGTAACGCCTGGTTGCTTCGTTAATAAGATCCTTCACCAGCAAATCGCCATTGCCACATGGCACAACAATGCGAATGGCACCAAAACAAACGGTGACCTTCATTTTTGACAATTATTTTACGTTTTTTCTTTGCACAAACAACTATTCGTTAAACTTTACAAACACTTTTATTTTTAAACAAATAATTTTCACTTTCTAGTACACAACACTAAGTTAAATTTTTATCAATTGGGTAAATAGCTAATGAGTCACACATTCGTTTTATATTCGGCAGTAATTCATTTATTTATATTTTTCGTAGACGTTTAGTTACTTTAAATTGAAAGCTATGCGATTAAATCAAACATAATAAATAGTGGTATCGAAAAGCCAATAAATAACTGCATTAAAATATTTTGGAAATTGGAATTGCAAGGTCATATAATAGGCGCGCGTCAGGCCATCGCCTGACGAAAAAAAATATTATTATAAACAAAAACAATGCAATTATACAGCATTCATTGTGTAGTGGATGATGTGTGCTGCTATTCTCGAGAGGGTCATGACAAGCTAAGGAGTCACCCTCCTATTGCCTTCTATAAAATGCACTAGCAAAGGCGCCGAGTGATCCTTGAATTACATACATAAATACATATGTAGGTATAGGTGTACGCCGGATATTTTTGTGTTTGGTGGATGTAGTTTTTGTGGTTGCTTCCACATAAATAGTGTGCAGCTGCGCTTTGTCGACACGAAAATACGTTACACAAACACTAAATTAGTGCCAGCAAGCCAGCAATTCTACTAAAGCAAGATTATAGCACAATTGGGAAGTGCATGTACTATAGGATGTTTAGCACTTGACAGCTGCACTTCCTGGGTGGATTTAAGAATTAGATGGTATAAGGAATGTCGAGCCAGAAAACCATTTATTATTAACACATCTCATTATTTCGGACTTTAATACTTTAGAAACTTACACATAATGCCTTTGTTTATATACATAGATATTTACTCTGCAAATATCTCTTTAAATGACCAATTGCTTTAGCAGTAAAGCTCCTATCACTCTCGCTATAAACTTTTAAGGAAAACATGAATCACTAGAATATATCGTACAAACATTGCAAAACGAAGCACACATCATACACAACAAATTACTGGAATAGCGATCTGAATGCGCGAGTTATAAACTGGATTTTCCAGCACAGATTTAGGATCGCAAAAATGTGGCCATAAGCGAAAAAAACGTAATAAATGTAGATACAAATGAAAAATGTATCTAATACAACAAAGAAAAATAACAAATTTATTTACACACTTCACTTTGTTACACACTTGTCGTTTTTTTCTTTTGCTTCACCGCTTTTGCATTATAAACGTTTACATTTAGTTTCGTCGCCGTTGGTTTGACGTTGTCGGCACTTATGGCATTTTTTATCAATTCTTAGTTATTGCTTACTTTCTTTCTTTATTTTGCACAATCTCACTGACACGTTCGTGGGTTAATTTTTCGCTTATATTTTATTACATACTTTATGTTTCGTTACCACAATTATTCACATAATTTAATTTTTCACTTCGTTGCATTTGCAAGTTGCTAATATCGCGTTTTAGTCTCTTATTGCACTGAGCAAATGCATTACATTTGTTAGTTTTCGTTAAATCCGATCAGTAGACACAACTGCATTATGCATTACACACTTGGAAAATTTCAAATTTTTTCAAAAATCGCGTTCTCCGCACACGCGCGCTTTACTCCCGTTCGCACTCATGTCAACAACTCGTTTGTCACTTGGCTTCCATGGAATTTTGCCGTTTACCTTGTTTCGTCATTTTTCGCTGCTTGGTTGCGACTCGTTTATTTGTTGTTTTTTGAAGCCACAATTTTAACGTCTATTTCAGTGGGCAGCCCAGTGTTGTTGTTGTCTTCTCGTTTGCTGTTGTTTACCTACCTGTTCTCTGCCTGCGTTCTGTAGCGACAGCAGCGGCAGAACTAGTTTCTGTTGACAGCCAACCAATTCGTTAGTTCACTTTGACAGTCGGTTTACTCGCTACAACTGTTGAGTGTTACCAGCAGTAGACGGCAAACAGAAAACAATTTGTTTATTCAATAAATTATAATAAGGACACTTCCTGCAGTTAAAAAAAAAATTTATAAAATGACGTTATTTAAAATAGTTATATTAACAATATTAAAAGTGATTGAATATACGTGGATTTACGAATTAAGATTAGTTGTCATTTTTATGTATGGCAGCACTAGCATGGTACAACTTGCAGGATTGCAATGTTGTGGTATTTTAGGTAACACAAACCGTTTCATATTTCTATGAAATAAAATGATGTAGCCTGTTTGACTTTCAAATAAATATGGCAAATTGAAATCTAAACGAATAATAACATAACATATTTTTCTGAATTTTTAATTTATAATTATAAAATTTGAGAGATTTTATTATTGTAATAAAATAGTACTTTTTTATTACTTACATTAGAAACCCGAATTGTCAGCTGTCAAATTTGTTTTGATTCGACGGCGTGCTCCTATTCAATACTACCAGTACATTGTTGAAAATATAGTTTATTTGAATTAAATATTAAAATGATTGTTAAAATGAAGCAAAAGAAACGACAAAGTGGATTACCGCCACCACCTCCCCCCGAGGAGTTGGAGGAAATGTCGCAGTATGACAATATGCAAGACTCAAGTGGTGAACAACCTGCCCAGTCTGATCTAGAACAGCAAAACACAACAGCAGCAACTAGCGATATTGCTGAAAATGATGGAGCTGGTGATGATGATGACGATGAAATGGACTTGGGCAACTTCAATGTGAAAGCGAAAAAGAAACGCAAGAAGGGCATCATTTACATATCGAACATACCCAAACACATGAATGTTACGAGAATGCGTGAAATTCTGGGCGAGTATGCTAAACTTGGACGTGTGTACTTGCAACCAGAGAAATTACCCGGCGGTAAGTAACATTTAGAGTTTGCGTTTAGAAAAATTGTAAAACAACAATTACTTCCAGGCAATGACAAAAAGAAAAAGCGAAAACGCTTGGCACGTCACTTCACAGAAGGTTGGGTTGAGTTCGAGTCAAAACGCGCAGCCAAACAAATTGTTGAACTCTTAAATAATAAACAAATTTCCACACGTAAAAAGTCACAATTCTACGATTATATGTGGAGTATGAAATATTTGCCTCGCTTCAAATGGGTGCACCTCACAGAGCGTATGAACTATGAGCAAGCTGTGCATAAACAACGCTTACAGACCGAGGTGTCACAGGCGCGCAAGGAGACCACATTCTTCCAGAATAATCTTGATAAGAGCGAGTACTTGAAAAAGCAAAGTAAAAAAGCGAATAAAGGCAAAAATGCAGCCGTGTTAGAGACGTGAAATTCTGGTGGTGGCTATTTCATAGAAAAAAAAATTTAGTGTATTGTTATGTTTTCAAGAAGATGGTAAATTAAAAAGAAAATTTATTGTAAAGTTGAAAAAAATGCAAAAAGTGTTTTCTTAAAAACTTTCCTTCGCGAACTAGTCCTTCGGTTTATGATATATCGTTCTGAAAATTTGCAGGCGTCCTTTTCTCCCCAAAAAACTGTCAATTTGTCGAGACCGACGATATGATGTATAGCTGTCATACAAACTGATCGATCAAATCTTGTATGAAAACTTTTTATTTCACAATATTTATTAAAAAATACATTTTTATTTTAGAGTTTATAGTTGAATTGTATTTTCTTTTTATTTAGCACGTTTCTATAAAATACTTTCTTATCTTATGGAAAGCTTTTAGACTGGTAATACATATGTTCTTATAATTAAAATTATGTTTAACACTAAAAACAAATAATATTTAACATTTATATAAAATAATTTAAGTTTTTTAAATTAAAATTTTTAAAACAAAGTAACACAGTGTTTATATTAGCACAGCTTCACGTTATATAAAAACCATAGAACTACAAATACTTAAATTTAATAAAATTAACATTATTAGATAGGCTAACAGACTATTTGGTGCTACTTTGGCAGGGAAATCGTAATGATATCCCTCCATTATGAAAAAATATATAAGTGGTGTCGGTATGCAATAGTTACGACCTATTAACCAAGTATTTACATTATATTTTATTCACAATATATTATTTTTTATCGATAATTACTTTTCTCTTGGCCATAAATACTTAAAAATGCACTAACACTAAACAACACTTGATTACATGTATGCTTAACATAACGGAAATAAATACCACATCAACACATACGCACATGGATATCGACTTAATTGTTATTTGCCTGCTACAACATATTTAATCATAAAATTCTTGGATTATCTCAACAATGCTCTGATAAGTGCCGGTGGCAATGCCCAACAAGGCAATCAGCACAATCGCCATGTTCTTCAGGTACACCCAAGTGGTCAGGGCTTTGGGTACGCCAGCGCGCAGCACAAAATCGAGTATCACCGGTATCAAGAGCGCCAACGAAGTGGAGCACAGTGCACCGATTAGCGAAATGAAGAGGCCGAGTTTGGGCACAATCACAGCAACACCAACTGCAAAGGAGAGTGAAGATAATTATTATTTAATGAACAAAATATTATTAATTTCAACCACAAATTGATAATAATCAGATAACATATTAATAGGCTATGGGTTAATAACATCTTTTGTAATTAAATATGCTAGAAATAGAAATAACAAAGTTGAGGTTAGTTTGGAAAACTTTTGGAGGAAAAACTAATAAAAAAAAAGCAAATGTACAAAAACTTTATTTTGATCGATCAGCTTGTATAACAGGTGTATAGTGACAATGTAAAGGCAAACTTCATATTTATATACCCTGTTCAGGTTACACTAAAAAAATGAGGTTAGGTTCGACAATAATAATTTTTTTTTTTTTAATTTTCATCAATATACAACATAATTTTTTCTCAGAAGATATTGTATATTGCCGTTGAAACGGGCGATCCAAGTAGAGGCCCAGCATTTATTATTAGGTTATGTTCGACCATTTAGACCACGTCCAGCAGACAGTGAAAAAAATATAGCAGTCGTAGCTGAGAGTGTATACGAAGTCCGACGAATTTTTCGTCAAGATCTTAAATTTAAAGCATACCAAATACAGCTTGTGTAAAAACCGAAGCCGCTTGACCTTTCCAACCACATCGCTTTGCTCTATGGGTTCTTGGAACAGTTCCAAGAAGATTCGATGTTTTCGAGCCAAATTTTATTCAGCGATGAGGCTCAATGGGTTTGTAAACAAGATAAATTGCCGCATTTGAGACGAACAGCAACCTGAAGAGATTCAAAAGCTGTCATTTCATCCAGAAAAAAGAAAGGTTTGGTGTGGTTTGTGGGCCGGTGGAATCATCGGTCCATATTTCTTCAAAAATTATGCCTTTGAGAACGAAACCTACCTAGTGTTTTCACTCCGTGATAAACGACTATTTGATGCTTGAAATTGAAGCTCGTTATCTCGGCGAATTTTGGTTTCAAGAAGACGGCCTCACTTCCCACACATCACATCAATCAATGGATTTATTGAGAGAACACTACGGTGAGCAGATAATTTCACGTTTTGTGCCGATCGACTGACCATCAAGATCGTGTGATATGACACCGTTGGACTTTTTCCTGTGAAGATATGTAACGTCTTAAGTCTATGCGGACAATCCAACTTGGATTCAGGCCTTGGAGAAAAACATCACGCGTGGCACTCGAATTAGCAGTTGAAATGCTCGAATGAGTGATCGAAAATTGGACTCAACGGTTCGTCCATCAAAGAAGCTGCATCCTAAGACTACCCTGAATAAAGTACCATATAGCCATAACCATCCTTCCATTATGGATAATTGGAGCAGGTCATTGTAAAGTTATCTTATACGTAATCTCAAATTTGTCTAGCGTAAAGTTGAACTTGTTTTTTTGCTTGTACTCGTATTTAGAACGCTATCAGAGACCACTAGCTATGGTATTTGTATAGCGACTTTCACTGAAAATTCCACGCTTCATAAAAGTACTTGCCTAGATAAATATTTATAATCGCTAATTATGGTTACGACTGGATATCAAAATCGCTAGTATCAACGTCATTCACCGCTACCCATTTCATGATTTGTGAGCAATTTTTTGCATCATAAAAAATATGTATTATATGGTCCAATAAAACTTTGCTCGAGTGATTTGTCATTTTTGGAATCCCGTATAGTTATATGTAAGTTCATACTAATAAACATAAATTTTTTATATGTTTAAGTGATATCTAGTACGAGTACTTAAAGATTTATAACCTCAATTGCCATATTTTATTATTGAATTAAAGCACTATGACAATAAAAGATAAACTGAAAAGTATAATCTAAATGACAAATACGCAAAAAACATTGAAATTTCTTTTTTTTTTTTTGAAATTTTGCGGTAGTTTTCCATTATATTGTGACGCTTCGGTATACAAGGTCAGGAACTAAGCTTTTATCAGATAACAGCTGATTATTGACAGCTGTCATGATGTATGATTAACGGCCGTTTTCTCAATGCGTGGTTAGAAGTCATCTAAGTCAGATAAGTTCAAGTTAAAAAAATGTTCTTTACTTAACTAACAGATTGCTGCTGACTAGACATTGAGGAAACGCTCCTAAGCCGGTATATAATAATAATTTTCTGTTCCCTAAAAGCTCAATACTCACATGTACACATGACCATGATGAAACGCAATACAACTTGTGCCGTAATGGGATAGCTTTGGGCCACACCGCACGATTCCTTCATTGGTTTCCAAATGATCTTAATTAGAATGAAAAATTGTATGGGATAACCGAAGAAAACGCCCATCGCTGCTACGATTTTGACCACCTGCGATATGCTGCAATGGCAAAGAGAAACGAAGAACACAAATTAATATGACTCTCCAACACCACTCTTCACCTCTCTCTCTCTCTCTACTTACACTTCTTCCGCGTTCAAATTCAACGTTATGCTGCCATCAACATCCTCACCCCAACGCATGTAACCAATGAAACCGGTGAATATGAAAATTGCCGTTATAATGCCCATGGTCACATTTAAAACACCAAAAGTACTCGTAAAGTTTTCAGGATTACGCATTTTATTGCGTAGCGGCAGTATGAGCGCAATGCCTTCGAAGGCGAAGAGCGCTGTGCCGAAGAACAATGCCATCTGTGTACCGTTGGTGATGTAGTGACGTTCGCTTATGGCCGGCATGGGACCTTGCAGCGCGATTACCAGCGTGGCTAGAAGACCGAAGAGCAGCGACAGGTTGGCCAACATCGAAACGGGTGAGATGTACTTCAAATTGGTCAGTAACGAAGGCAACATGGCCGGCAGCAATGTGATGGCCATTGTGGTGGTTTGACTTATTTCGATGCCGTTTTGATGCAATACCTGTGGGGGTGCGAGCAGACAGAAATTTGTTGTTAGAAATCAAATATTTATGCTTTGAGGTATTAAGGTTAATCTTGACAGAAACTGCCAAGACCTACTAGTGAAATGTATAAACTTTCCTTAAAAGAAACTCGAAGAACTTATGACATTCGAAGGGTCATGCTATTATCAGGATTCTACTGAATCGGAAAATAGTCTAATTTACATTCAAATTCTTATCAAAACAAATTTTTCGGAGACTATTAAAAGAGTTTTTGAATGGTTCTAAGTTAGAAACATGAACCACTGTGTCTCTTAGTGTCTTAAGATTCACCATAAGTTGTTATAAGACAGGCACAATAGCTGAAAAGCAAAAAGAAACCGTTCCCACGACAGTCGGGTCTACGTAACCTGAACGGGCACGAATTTTAACTGGCCATGGACTGTCAACTCGGCAAAATTCAGCCGCTACAGCAACAACCACAGCAAATAGAAACTTAAAAGCTCAGACGCGGTCTCATCTAAAACCACTCGGAGCTCTATCCCTTTCGCCCCACTTAAAAACATTTTTTTCACTTACTCACCTGATGCAGATTCTCCGTAATGAAAACGAAATATATCGAACAGAAGCCGAATTGTGTTACACACAGAAAGGTCTCCACAATGGTACGCATTAATTTGGACAATTTCCGCACAGGCGGTGGCCCATATTCAAAGACCTTTTCCACCGTATCCGGATAGTCGAAGAAGTCCACACCGGGTGTCTTCTCCACGACCATGATCGAACCGTCAATCAGCAGACGCTCACAGTGCACGCAAATAACCGCCAAAATGGGCAACAGCACAGTAGCGCCGACCAGCCCGCCATTCTTGAAGGCATCACCCATGGCGAAGAGACCGGCGCCAACGCTACCTTTGAAAAGATGTGTCGCAGTCTCCAAGTTACTGCAATAAAATATGATATGAAGTGGTTAGCGGTGCCAAATTAAATTACGGGTGCTAGAAGGTACAAAAATTTCTCGGAAATGCAATATTGCTTATAAGTACCTTGTGCGGTGAGTCTGCTTGCCACCACTACCCTCCAGGTCCGCTGCGTTCGCTTTGGCGCTCTTGCCATTTCGCACCTCCAGTGTTACGCCCATGTTTCGTTACTTTTATGCAATACTGTTTGACGAGTTTCTACACTTATTTCTTGTATTCTTGTCTTATTCCACTTAGAACGCGAATTATTATTATTTTTTCTTGAATATTTCTGTCTTTAATAATTTTATTCTTGTTTCAATTGCGCTGTTGGAATTGTAGGTTTCTTGTGCTCACGTGTTGAGCTTGTTGTTGCGGTCTTGTTGTACACTTGTCTGGAATTTCACTAGTTTACTTTGACACCTTTGACAGCGCTCGGCGTGTGTAACGGTTAAAAAGAGTTAAGTCCACTAAAATAAGAAAGGAGAACGTTGTTTGAGTTTAATCGCATTCTTGCTTGAGTAATTTTCTAAGGAATGAGTGTTAATAACGTAATGATTACTTTGGTATATAAATAATTGCAGCTGGTGAGTATTCTCAGAAGAATTCTTAATCATATTTAATTAGTTGATATACCAGTTCTAATAATGTATAGGATCCAAAGCCTTAATTTCTATAGAATATTATAAGAGTACCAGCTGCAGGTTCATTTTGCTCCAAATCCATAAAAAAAATTAATTATCAAACACTCAATTCAGTCTGAATTCTAAAAGACGACAATTTCGTCTTTAAACTGTGCACCTAGCAACGTTGCGTTGATCACTTGCTTATCAACAAAGCTTAATATTCTTAGATAGATAGGTAGATAGATAAATAGGCGAGGATTATACCGCGATTTTAGGTCTATTGTGCCCTTTCCTAAGTCAGAAAGACTCACCTATCCGCAGCATATTGATAAATTCCAATATGCTGCTAGGTGCTATTGAGGCGATGTTATCCCTGTTTGAAAACATGAATCTCAGGGTCTTTATACTGCGTCTGCAGACTTCTTCCTTGCGGAGCAGCTCCCACTCTTATAGCAAGGACTTCTGCTGGAAAATGCTCGGTAAATCTTCCATGTGGACTCCTGTAATAATTCTCTCCGATGTTTTCGAGCCCTCCGTGTACTACTTGATTGTACTATCCGTAAGCAGTAGCTCGAGAGTGGAATCTTTTGGTAATGCTGTCCTTTGGGAGAAGTGCCAATTCCTTCACTTAATTCCTTCATCCAATGGGATGAGATTACCTTACCTCTGCCACACCTTTCTGCTGTCTTTTGAAGCAGTGTTTGCTTGGCTACCTGACCGATTGCTAGGTAAAGTGGTGTGAGCTCATTTAAGAAGTGCAGCTGGAGGGTATGTGCACATTGCACCCGACATGCAGATATATGTAAGTGGTGACAGCTCCAATAGTTGGTGCCCTACCGAAGTCTGTGAAGCTTTTGAGGCTCAAGCCACCGCCCCATACATGATTATCGGTCGCACGATCATGGTGTACAACCACCTGACAATTAAAGGCTTGCAACCCCAGCTAGTGGATTGCACACCATTAGCGCTTTAGTCCGATCTTAAAATTTGTAAATATACATATTCGTCAATGAGCCCTATTGGACTGTAATTTGACTCAATGTCACCTATTGTTTAAATTTTTTACAACCGTAGTCCGCTTGTTTAGCGACCATCGTTTTTTAACTGGAAGGACATACAATAAGGACCACCCTTTGACAGACACTGACGAGCTTCTGAGCGTATTTAAATATTATAAATGACTCTGCGTGCTGACAGACAATTTTGAGATAACTTTCTCGGAGATACTGCAGGCTTTACAAGTAACAGAAGGCTGTCATTTTAGCTGACGTCTACGTTGATTGAAAAAGGAGGCGTCAGACCGCAGGCGGCCGCATTTAAGCCATCATTTTGCTTATAGTGGCCACCAAGGGTAACTAATTAGGCATTATCCAGCAATTCAGAGAATTTGTCAAAATACCTGATTAATTTTCCATTCCAGCTCCACAATATATATCAAGTTAGAGCATAGAAACCGAAGAAGATATCCTGTCTTAACCGGCTGAAGGCTGGACATTCGCAAGGCCAATGTTTTAGCGTCTCTTCTTTATCGCAAAGCATGCGCATTCTGCCGAATGTACCTTACCAAGGACTCTGAAGGTCGGGTCTTAAAGAAAGGTGCTCCTATATAGTTACTAGGTTCCCTCTTGTCTAAAGTAGAAGCTGTTTAGTCCAGTCAACATCACCCATAAGTTCCTTTGCCCTGAGTTGTTAGTGTTCCAAGACCTGAGGTGTTACTCTAAAGTCCATTCCTTCAAGCCATCCTCGAAGAAGCTAAATACTCGTAATCTAGTGCAGCTGACGTCTTGTTATTTGCATAAGATTCCCATAACATACTTTCTAAGCCAACAAGAAGTCCATTTATGACCATTACCGAGATAACAAGTCCACCATTAACAAGCTTTGTGAAGTGAAGACTGGCTTTCAAAATATACGTTTGTGTAGATTTAATACACATTGAAGATCTAAAAAGATTTATCGAGCTCAAAGCAAGGAAACATAAACTCAAGCTGAAAAGTCTAAGCAGAGAGTTTTACAAAAAATAAGGTCGTTCCCACGACAGCAGAGTCTGCATAACCGGAATGGATCCGGATTTTTATCTGGCCAAGGACTGTCAACCTGGCAGAATTCTGCCGCTACAACAACAACAACAAATAAGGCCACAAAAAATTAGTTAAAAGCTGCAAAGTAATGAAAAAGCTTTGAGCTAATGTTTCTTCATATTAATCTGTTATATAACAGCTGGTTATAGATATACTAACCGATAAATTAGAAAGCGTATGTTATAGGAAAAATACCTCAGTTCTGTTAAAACCTCATGTACTGGTAATCGAAAGTAAAAGCTTAGAAAAATTACACAAATTAAATTCTAAAATCGTAAACTTCGCTTCACGGCGGTACATATATGTATGTATTCCTCACACTACACTTAAGTGAAAATTATTGCACTAACTATATGCCACTAACAGATTGTAAATCAAAAACCGACATTCCAAGGTAGTCATTTAGATAAAATGCATTTGTTGCTATAATTTCCGAACTATCTCAACAACCAGACAAGTTCTACATTAACGGTACACTTTTACTACCCACGAAAGTCGTAAATAACTTGAATATGACAATTATCATACAGTTATGTACCAAGAAATATCCTAATGACATGCTTCCCTATCAGCAGCGGTTCTGACAATTGATTGACACAACAACGTGATCGTATATTATCGGCTTAATGCGACTGACTAAGCGATAACACGAAGGTAAAGCATTCGCTATCTCAACGTAAAGTATATAAGTATGTGTTTTTGCATTCACTTTCGCTTTCAACGATTAATTGCACACTAATCAGCATTCATATATTTTAATTAAAATAATTTATTTTGTACACTACTGCTTTTTGCGGTGCTCTGGTGCTCTTCCTGCCTTTTAGTCATTCATAAATTTCACTCTTCTTCTTCACGTTAGATAAAAAAATACCCTGTGGCTCTATAAATGTACATTTCGTAAAAAAGTTATGAATGAATGAGTAAATAATGCATTTGATTTTTTTTTCTATTCGATTGTGAGCAAATTTATGACCGACAAATTCGTTAAACTTATCGGTTAAGTGCGGTTCGCCTGAGTCAATTAATACAGAGTAAACACCTTCAAGCATGCATGGGAGATGATTGTGCATGGTTCTAAAATTATGAAATTAATTATTTTTGGAGAAAAATTATTCTAAGTGACTGTGGACGATCAAAACCAATTGCTTGTATAGATACTTTTTTTAGCTTCAAAGAAACGGAAATCAACACTTTTTCTTGTTTATTTATAAAAGTTGGCATATTTTTGAAAGAAATATATACTACTGTGCCCAAAAAATAAGGTGACATTGTATTTATTTTGAAAATTCTTTATTTATTCTTCCAAATCAATTTCATCCCCTTCAAAGTAATCCCCTCCCGATGCAACGCACTTATGCCAACGGATTTTCCAATCTTCGAATCTTCCATCACTTTCCGGGATGGCCTTCAGTCCGTCTTCGCCGCGGCTTGAATCTCCTCTATCGTATAAAAACGGTGTCCCCAGAGCGGTCTTTTGAGCTTGGTGAATACGGTGGTTGCGGAACGATATGGGTTGAGTTTTTGGCGAAATGATCACGAATTACGAGGGCAGTATGGGATGCTGCATTATCGTGGTGTAAAAACCAAGAAATTGTTTTTCCACAATTCCGGCCTTTTTAGGCGGATAGCGTTACGCAAACGACGCATAACGTTCAAATAATATTCCTTGTTGACTGTTTGACCGGTTGGAAGGAATTCATAATGCACAACACCACGATAATCGAAGAAAACAGTCAACATGACCTTGATTTTTGAGCGACTTTGGCACGATTTTTTTGGTCTCGGCTCTCTTTTGGCACGATATTGGCTCGATTGATCGGTTGTTTCGAAGTCGTAAGCATAGATCCAAGTCTCATCGCCAGTTATAATGCGTTTCATGACACCCTGGTAGTCGGAAAGCATCGTTTCACACACTACAACGCGACGACTTTTTTCAAAAAATTCAATGTTTTCGGTACCAGTCGAGATTTGACGCGCTTGAGGCCTAAAACATCCTTCAAAATGGTGTTGGCTGAGCCTTTCGATATGCCAACTTCATCAGCAAGGTCTCTAATTGTTAATTGACGGTTTTTCAACACCAAATCTTTGATTTATTGAACGTGAGTTTCGTCGGTTGAGGTTGTTGGTCGCCCTGGACGCTCTTCGTCTTCGACACGTTCACGGCCGGCTTGGAATTCACTATACAACTTGTAAACATTTTTTTTAGACATAACTTCATCACCAAAGGCTTTCTGCACCATCCTCAACGTATCCGCAGCCGAAAATTGATTCCGTAAACAAAATTTAATGCAAATTCTTTGCTCAACAAATTTCGACATTGCAAAAAACGAAAAACTCACTTTCAGCAGCTCACAGAACGACACGTATCTCAAACACTAATAAATATTTTGACATGAAATTTGACATAAATGTGACTGACAGTATTACCAACCTAAAAAAAAAAATAATTTTCCAAATCCTTCGTCGCGCGCAGTTTAAATTCAAATGTCACCTTTGGGCACAGTAGTATAAAAACTTACTTCGTCCGTTCGTTCACCTCACTAAAATTTGGTAAATTTAATTCCGGTTTCACAATAATCGACTTCATTATAATATTATTTCGTTAACGCGTGTATACAAATAAAAACCAAAAAATTCCAGTCTTTGTCCGTATTTTAAACATTTTGCAAATAAGAACGCATTTAAGAGACGGACAAAAAAATTATTAATGACCACTTTTTCACATGCAAGTGCAAGGATTGAATTTTTGTAAGTGGCAAAATGATTTTTGTTTACCACTCAAGTTAAAATGCATAATTAGAGAATCATAAAATAAAGTTCGTTCGTAAAGGTATTTGGATTTTTGTATGGAAAAAATGCAGACGTTTCGAAAAAATATTATAAAAATTTGTCCATTAAGAAAAGTCTTGAATTTGCAGAAAGTGTAAGAGGACAGCGGCAAGACAAAGATTAACAGATACAAGAGCAAGCGATTGGGTGTCAATTCATATAAGCCAAGAGACTTTCAAATACGATTTTGCTTGCCAGAAAATCTCTTTAAACAAGGAAAACTCGCGTTTGAATTGGATTGCGGCTGATTATGAAAAATGGATACGTCACGACCAACCTAAATATGTTATGAGCTTCTAAAACCAAATGAAACCATTAATGGGGAACCGACAATAATTGAAGCGAGCGATTTCAGAAAAACACATAGTCTTGGCGTCTATACTTCTTCCACGAAACTTCGCCAGTTGCCTCTATCCTTTGCGAGGTCAAGCCAATGGTACATCCCAAGTGCAAACGACAGGTCGCTATGCATGTGATTCGTTTTTTGGATGCGTGAGCGCCTTTGCTTCCGTTGTGCGTTTTCTCGAATCAAAGGAGCTTTTCGCTTCAGCAACATGCGAATGACATGGCCTAGCCAGCGCACGCGTTGAATTTTTATGCGCTTAACTATATCCATGCCTCATTATAACTCATACAGTTCATGGTTTCATCTGCTTCGACATTCATCGATCTCACGAACGGCTCCAAAGATCTTGCGAAGAACAGTTTTCTCGAGTGATCCAAATGCTCGCCATGTCGGGTTGTTATCGTCCATGTTTCAGCGCGGTATAATAATACGGGCATAATGGTAGACTTATAGGTGCAATTTTTGTTCGTCAAAAGAGGGATATGCTTCTCAATTGCTTACAGATCCCAAAGCAGCAAGAGTTATGCGCTTGATTTCTAGACTTAGATTATTGGTAGAATTTATGCTGGTTCTGGAATGTGCAAAGTCCATAAATTATTCAAATTTATAGCTGCCAACAGTGACATACGAGTAGTTGCCAAGACGCGAGAAATTTTTGTATGTGGCATCCAGGTACTTTATCTTGCCCTCGCTTACAACGAGGTGGTCTTCTCTGCTTTTTATAGTCTTAAACAGGCTGTGCTGAAGGCTCTGTTGGCTAAGGTCTACGATGTCCATATCATCTGCGTATCTCAGTAGAATTGTATTTTTAGAGTAGACAGTTCCACAGCGGTTCAGATTAGCGAGACGTAACACTATACCTACATATATTGAAGAAGACGCATGAGAAAAAATTATTCTAGCCAAAACCTCGTTTGGTATCGAACTTCTGGTAGAGGGGCTTTCCAGCTTCTCAAGTTCTCCGTACTCTCATCTCTCTGTTTGCGACTAGTCAGGGAGAAATATTTTTCATTATGGCAATGCTCGGTCCCATGTTGCAGACATGGTTAAAAACAAATACGACTATTTTGATCA
This sequence comes from Bactrocera zonata, assembly GCA_037783105.1. Taxonomy (NCBI): domain Eukaryota; kingdom Metazoa; phylum Arthropoda; class Insecta; order Diptera; family Tephritidae; genus Bactrocera; species Bactrocera zonata. The sequence goes on along the minus strand of JBAWJQ010004602.1, from coordinate 59,277 downwards.
CTAAATATTATGGACATACTATACATTTATATAAGCTTGTTTACTTGTACATCTTTCAAATTTACCGAACCGATTAGCCGCAGATAATTATTCCTTCTTTTCGTTATAATATTTATTATTTGTTACCAGCTAGTAGGTTCTATAACACACAAATTTTGCTTTCATTGTTTATCAACAAAGGAACCACACGACGGTTTAATTGGTTTATTGCCTGATTTATAATACATATGTATATAAATGGCTGTATACTTGTATATATGTATATGTATATATTTTTAAAATTTTCTGACCAAAATCGAACTAGTCAGATTAGCAGCCAATTTATTTGGAAGCTGTCACAGAAAGAGAGCATAGCTACATCGGCGAACAAAATTTGTTTCAATAAGAGCTCGGTAGATTTGATAAAAGTTGCTCCTTATAATATTATTTGAACTAGACGGATACCTATCCATTTGAAACTAGTATTAAAATGGTGTATTGCTGAATGAGTTACTGAATAAATTACTGAATAAGTTGAATGAGTTGCTTTTATCAGAACTAGGTGTGAAGAAAAAACAGTCGGCTGGCTAGTTGGTCAAGTCGTAAAGTAGTTTTTACTTAAGGGGGTATTCTACTCTAGAATTTTGAAAAATTCGATTTTTTTTCATATGTTTAAAGTTTAGACTTTCAAAAATATGATCTTGGAAGGATTTTTCAAAATTCGACTTATTTTCGGAGATACAGCCGATTTTGTGAGGTGGCGTCCGTGTTCATTAGAATTGTCTCCTAAACTTCAAACGCGTTTTTCTCGAAACTACTTTTTTCCACACGGTACCGGCATTATCTCAAGTTCTATACAACCGATTTACTTGAAATTGTGTGTGAACCTTCTTTATATAATCCTTTATCGTTCCTATCAGCATCGTGTAAAAATTTTTGTTTTTAATATTTTAAAAAAATTCAGGTAAAAAATGATTTTTATTTTCAGGCAGTCGTCATTTTTAAAAAAAATTTTATTCGTGTTCCCGGACTATAACAGCATCCTTACTGATTAAGAATTTCTTTTGATTTTTTTTTCAGACCACCAGGAGAGTCAGGATCAATGTCACCAGGATGCGCCATTTTTTTTACACCTGTCTCTCCCCCCCTCTAATTATTTTAATTTTTAATATTTTTTTTGTAAATTTTTTTTTCTGTATTCTTAAGATATCAATAAAAACACCATAGATAGTAAAAATATTTTTGGTTTTTTTTTTTAAATAAAATTCAAAAAACTGCCCAAAATTTGATTTCTAGAGTAGAATACCCGCTTAAGAGGTCCAAAGAGATTTAAAAAAAATATATAATATATAATATTGTTTCTGCAATTTTCGGTATAAATGTATTTAAAAAAAATACTTCAATAATGTTAAGTTATTTGGTTGTTTAATGATAGATTATACTTGCATAATGATTTAGAAGAAGAATTGAATTTTCTTATGTGTACGGAGCATCCTGGGTTCATTACAAAGCTATCAAGGTGACAGTTTTCCTTACCGCGTTATTTTCTTGGGTGGCAGCAGGAATGAGAGCATCTGAACCAGAGAACGTATATCCTATCAAATCATATCATATCATATCATACAATGTATATTAAACCTTCCCTGTCCGAACTTTAGTCTCGCCAAAACGGAATCCCACACGAAATAAATGTTGACAACTGACAGTATTTTCAACCTTACTGCCTTTAGTTCTGCTTACAAACGGAATCGCATTAAAATAATTATGTGGAATCTTCTTTTCTAGTGAATTACACAACATGAAACTTCCCCTCAATATAATGATTATTCAAAGGCAAAACATTTTTATTTGCATCACGTTTATTGAAAGCGTTTCAAACAATCACTTGCATATTATTTTTTAACGATTTTGAACACCCATACTGAACATAAAGTTTTATAAAATAATACGTACACGTGCTTCACTGGAAACTTACTACTACTACCTACTTTAATTACTTAATTACTAAATCTAACTGTTAAGCTCCTTCTGCAATATGTGAGTTCTTATGTGCTCTGTTGATACCCCTGTAGGCAAATCAACTACTTAAGGGGGTATTCTACTCTAGAAATCAAATTTTGGACAGTTTTTTGAATTTTATTTAAAAAAAAAAAACCAAAATACTTTTACTATACAGAAAAAAAATTTAACAAAAAAATACTAAAAATTAAAATAATTAGAGGGGGAGAGACAGGTGTAAAAAAAATGGCGCATCCTGGTGACATTGATCCTGACTCTCCTGGTGGTCTGAAAAAAAAAAAAAATCAAAAGAAATTCTTAATCAATAAAGATGCTGTTATAGTCCGGGAACACGAAAAAAATAATTTGAAAAATGACGACTGCCTGAAAATAAAAATCATTTTTTACGATTTTTTTGAAATTCTTGAATTTTTTTAAAATATTAAAAATAAAAATTTTGACACGATGCTGATAGGAACGATAAAGAATTATATAAAGAAGATTCACACAAAATTTCAAGTAAATCGGTTGTATAAAACTTGAGATAATGCCGGTACCGTGTGGAAAAAAGTAGTTTCGAGAAAAAGGCGTTTAAAGTTTAGGAGACAATTCTAGTGAACACGGACGCCACCTCAAAAAATCGGCTGTATCTCCGAAAATAAGTCGAATTTTGAAAAATCCTTCCAAGGTCATATTTTTGAAAGTCTAAACTTTAAATATAGGAAAAAAATAGAATTTTTCAAAATTCTAGAGTAGAATACCCCCTTAATTAACTATTAACCAGCAAGAGCACCGAAACCTCTCGACAATAATTCCTGAGTACTGATAAAAAAAAATGTATTAAATTCTATTTAATATAAATTATTTAAAATTAGTAAACAAATCACTTCAGATAATTTGAGATATAAATCAAAAGTTTATCATCCACTTAGTTGTCTAAACAAACAAATTAACTTCAATTAATATTGTCGAACAGCACGATTAAGTGTCTATTCGCTTGAAGATAAGTCTCACATGACACACACATTCGGCAGGAATACTTATTGACGCTACTGTAATGAGCTAAAACAGTTGCACATGTTTTTATAGACCGCAAGCAATTACTGTCAAAATTTTCACAGTAAATCAAAGTTTTCCGCAAATTGCACAAAATTAGTATATGGTGGGTAATAACGTGGAATAACGTCAGAAGTTCGTATCTCTAAAAGTACTGCAAAATAAAAAAATAAAAAAAACTATTTTTTAAATAAACAAAAAAATGCAAAATCACTCCTTAAAATCACTGACATATCGCTGACAGCTATGTACCCGTAAATCTATTATTTATTTATTGTTTATTGAGAATATTTACTTTTATAATTTATATAAATTCTGCCTACTTTGATTTCAATTATTATCAAATATCAGCGCTAATTGGAAACATACATTTTATACTTTATTTGAAGTGTTAAGTATAAGGTGCTGAAATTCGCTCAAGTGCCTGCACTTGTTGTTGGTATCCCATATTTTGGGAGCTATGAATGAAAGTCGAAAACAAGAAATTGTTTTAGAGGGGTCTGCAAATGCTCACTTGAGATTTAAACAGGTAGAAAAACATTTTTTTTTTTTAATTTTTTGTACTTAAAAGGTGATCCATTTCGACTGGTTTTTGAATCTTTTGAGGTTGCTCCTCGTCCAAAACGCGGCAATTTTGCTTGTTTACATACCCATTGGGCTAGAAATTCACCTCATCGCTGAACAAAATTTGGCTCGAAAACGTCGGATCTTCTTAAAACTTTTCAGGAGTCCATAAAACGAAGCGATGATGCTTGGGAAGGTCCAGTGGCTTCAGTTCTTGTATGTACAAGTTAAGATCTCAACGCAAAACGCGCCAAATCGCTCGATACCTCAGTTCGAGTTGCTGCGAACGGCGCCCAATCGAATCTCCACAGACTCTCCACGTTCTTCCTGTACCCTCTCTCTATATTTTGGTCTTGTACATGGTCTATTCGGTTGAATATTATTCAATAATAAATGTTGAGTCTCAAGATGGGTAATGATGTTGCGAATAATACGCTCAGTAAGCCGATTATGTTGACCATAAGTTGAACGAAACACATTCTTTAGAGAACGACAAGTTTCGTAATAAAGTTGAACGTTGTTCAGGCATAAATCTTTCCACGACGAAATGCCAAACAATATTGAACAGAAATAACCTAAAAGCTTGACACCACTCACGCGTGATCTGTGCAAAAAGGCTAGTGAAAAATGTATCTCTACTTGTTCACCTGTTACATACCATATTTCTAATAGCAAATCTCAAAAACTAGTTAAAACCAAAAACCGATCTCTTGAAAGGGGCCGGTAAGCAGTACCAAGGTTAATAATCTTATCCGATACTAAAGAAAAAAAAAAAACTCATTCGATAAGATTTGCACGAATTTGAAGTAGTTTCGGAAATCAGCGACATAATCAAGTACACACCTGTCAAATATTATCAAAAAATTGGTCGGTTCATAAACAAGTAACGGGAAATATGGTAATACGTGACGTATTTAACTAAACGTTAACACTTTGGTAACAAATTAAGTCAATTACAGTGTTGCTAACGCTAAGCTAGTACAAAAACAAAATTGTTTAATGAACCATAATTGAAAGTGATCGTAGATACCAACGATCGTCATTGTTTTAAGCATTATACTTGTATGTCACAATCCTTATGGGAGAGAGGGGGAGAGAGTGAGAGACGTAATTATCGAAAGAGATATGCAACAAGGACCGCTGAAATCAACGCAGAAAATTTCCACTCAAAAAACAATAAAAATCAAACAAATCACATCAAAAAATAAATAAAAAACGAAACAGTAAAATTCCTTAACTTAAGCAACAGATTTTTACGTTTTTTTAGAGAAGTTCACTAATAAATGGCACACATTTGTGGTATAATAAAACATACTTATGTAAATAAGTATAATATAATTGACAGCTGCTTAGAGAGTCGGCGAAATTCTTGTCTAGCAGAAGTAAATACAAATTGACATACATTTATATGTATTGTTAGGGTGCCCGCAGAGTGGACACTCCAAGCCAAGCCGAGCGTCTTAGACAATATCATATTTTAGCGACTGCTTTCTTTGTTGTGATAAGATTATTTATATTTTTGTGTTAGCGAAAATTGTGATAGCATCTTGAAATATAACAAAATCAATGTCAAGATATTATTTGTTGAGTCCGAACTCCAAAACAAAAATATATATATATTATGTCTGCTTTTGTATATATTGTATAAAGAATGTGTGTTCGTATGTATTGATATTATCACAGACTACAAGACTATTACTTTTAATGTAAGTACTTTTGGAATATAAGATGCATGTACTTGTATTAGTTTTAATTTTTTTTTTCGAAGGTCCAACTCTGAAACATTGTAGCTTCTCTCATATAATATTGAATGCAAAATGTTGTAAACCATAAATATGGGAAGAGTGTAGACTACTTTACTTCACTTTACTTTTAAGAAGCTTACTTACTAGAACTAATATTAATTTGGCTAAGAACCTCAATTTCTAAATTCGAAGAAAAATATTTCGATCAAGGAGCAAAATTTCCATTAATTTTAAAAAACATATTAGAGAAATTTTCATTTGAGACATATTCTTCAAAAAAACCTTAAGGGAAAAGAAAAAACTTATTATTTATGCTCCAATAACCAAAAGATTTGTCCCAAATAATAATTTCCATAATTGTTTCGTCAGTACGTAGTTAAGGGGTTACATGAGTTTACGGGTTTAAAAAAATAGATTTTTTTTATTGTCATATTAAATTTTATAACACCTCTAAAATATGGTCATAAATTTTCAAGTTGATCCGAGTGATAGTTTCGGATATACAGCCTTGAAAAATTGTGCGATCGAAGCTAGCTGGGCTAAATGCGCCGCCTTTAAAATCGTTTTTCTCTGAACTGCGTTTTTGAAGTGTGAATACTGGAAAATAACGCTCTTGTCTGCTAATAGTAGAATAAAATAAGAAAGATTTATGGGTGTGATACTCTAGTGAAGTAGATTTAGTCCTAAGCATAATAATAATTCGAAGAGAACAAAATGCTTACAAAATATAAAAACTTTCTTGACAGTTACAAGTAGGCCTTTGGGATTTATATAGGATGCTTTCTTTTAGTAACAGTTTTTGTAAAATAAATATTTTAAAGATGTCGCTAGTTCCAAAACTACAATTGATTTCCTAATTGTCATCATAGTCATTAGAACTTTTGGGAGTTTTCAAAAATAATAATACGGTATTGGTTTTGAAACCAATAAATATAGAAGCTTTGCTTTATTTCTTTTGAGAATCTTTCAAAAATTCCATTTACTTCTGAATTATTTTACAGGATTTTCTAATAAGAGTGTTATGACTAAAAAAACTCACTAATTATTAAGGAAATTTAAATGCTATTTATTGTGAAGTACACTTGAAACAATCAAGTTCTGAAAATAATCAAAAGGCCTCCACGACTGCTTTTGTAGGAAGGAATTCATTGAACCAAATTTTCTGGTACCTTTTCCACAAAACCAAGTCTTATGTCAGTTCCCATTCCATATTGACTTCTAAAACTTGAAGAGAGTCTGGTTTATTGCGAAAGACCAATGACTTCAAAAAACCCCACAAAAGGTAGTCTAATAGAGTTAAATCACAACTTCTTGGAGGCAATTTAAAGTCACAATTTATTGAAATAAATAAATCTCTAAACTTTTCTGGCAATAATTCGGTTGTTATTCGTTCTGTATGTAACTGAGGCCCTTTTTGTTGAAACCAGATGTTGTCAACATCAACTTCTTCCAATTGCGGCCATAAAAAGTTGGTTATCATCCATCTTTACCGTTCTCCATTGACAGTAACGGTGTTACTAGCATTATTTCGAAAGAAGTATGGACCTATGATTAAACCAGACCAAAAACCACTTCGAACTGACAATCTAGGTGAATTTAATGGTTGTTTGGTTATTTGTGGACTTTACCAGAATCGTCAGTTTGTTTATTTGCCGCACCACTCAGATGAAAGTGATCGGAGAGATCGGAAGATATTTTCTTAAAATAATCGTTATCGCTTTCAAGTTGTTACGATAGTGCAATGGCTTCATTTCTTGAGTGCGAACAATTTTATATGAATGAAAGCCCAAATCCATTCTCAAAATCTGCCACATTGTGGTTTGAGAGAGTCCCAATTCTTGAGGAAGTCTTGGAATCGGCAAATTGCGAACCCCAGCAACACTTTCCTATACTGAAACAATACATATTTTAAATACTTCGACCGGTTCTTTGTCTTATTGGCACTAGATCATTATGTAAAGAAAATGTTCGCTCGAAATGTTCAACAATTCGATGAATAGCGATCCCCATAGACAGTGATACACAAAACAGATGGACGAGTATTACAATCATAAAATGGCAAAAACGCTCGAATAGTTGCAAATGGAGAACGATTATTTTGATTATACAATTGAATATCTTTCGTATATATTTTCATGATGAAATTGTAAACATTACTTAGTACAGTGCAAAAAAAATTGTAGATCGTGACAGATAGATATATGCCGGAAACGACACTTAGAAATCATATCATTCCTACTCGAAACCCCGGTATAATTCACTTTCTGTTTAATAACCGATAAATAAAAATAATAAAAAAAAATCAAAAAAGTATTTTTTTCGCGAGTATTTCTAAAATTTCATAAAATCTAGTAGATAATATTTTAAATATGTAATCACTTTTATTTTAATGCCTGTATCTATAATACAATATCAATAATAATAATTAAAATTATAACTTAAAGGACAAAATGACTCAGTGGTTTTTTTAAATGGAGCTTTATAAAATTTATTGTTTTTGCATACCGATACTTTATATTAAAAAAATAAAATGTGGGTTTAATTAATAAATTATTGCACATTACATAATAAAACAACTGCTGTAAATATTATATATCCTTACTTAAAATGCAAAATAACGTAAAAATCACTTTTTTTAAGTTTTCAGGCGAAGGAAGCGCGATATAATAGAAAACTACTCATATTTCAACAATTTTAAGTTGTGGTTATAAAATGGTTATATATCGGCTATATATTGGTTATATCTCTGAGCGTCAGCTTGAAAATTTTTCCTGGTCGTGAACAATAAAAAATATTTTTTTTTTTAATGATACGTTGTTTTGCATTTCAGGTTACGATATGTATTTCTCCTAACTGTTTACGTTAAATAAGAATTGGTCATGAACAAGCTTCAATCAACAGTAGCCTTGAAAGTATTAAAGCAACAGAAAATATCTATATTTACAACGAGTTTTTACATTTGTAAAAAAAAAAAACATTTTCTTTGTGTAAAATGCAACTTGGGCTTCATACTAAAACAACAACAACAACAACAACCACAAACATCAATATTATTATTATTCAGCTATTTACCTGCTTCAGTTGCTTTTGCACAGCTGCTGCGTTTAATTAATTGAGCAAATAATTCCACCAGATTCGGCAATTAGCACAACAGACATGTTCTATTGCACACGTAAATATATACACACACACACGTAAATGTTGTGACAAGTTCAATCAACTCGTTAAATTTGGCAATTGATTTGCAAACAAAATTGCACCGAAAAAACACAAAAACACTCACGACCAATAAGGAGTTCGGCTGCTAAACGTTTTTGTTGTATTTGTATTTCAATTGTGATTTACAAAATTATTTTAAATTGAGCTTTGTATATTTTTGATAATTTGTTTTATTTTTAATTGCACCTTTTAATTAATTTAATTACTTTTAATTAATTTAATTACTTTTAATTAACTTAATTACTTTTAATTAACTTGTTTTTTGTCACTCGAATTTTTTTCTTTTTAAACAGTTGTTGTTGTTTCAATTCACAGTTGTGCGCTAATTTTCGCAAAATTCCAAGTTGTTCGCGCCTCTAAGCACCAGCAGAAACTGAACCGCACCAGAGCTGTGTGCGCTCATATTTATATACATATGTATGTACACACAATCGTACAAGCGTACATACAAGCATGTGCATTTAGCCAAAAGCGTCGCATGAGTTCCGAAGTGACTCGAAGGCGACTGCGCCGCGGCGACGCGATTGGCAAATAACTCAAAACAAACTCAATTCCAAAGAACAATAATGAAAAGCAATAAAAGCAATAATAATTATTAAAAAAAGTGTCTTAATGCGAGCTGATAACGCGCTGATTACTAACTAATAGCCATAGTATACTAATGACAGGTGGGAGGGGAGGCATGTCAATGCAGGCATGTGTGTGTGTGGCTCGTGCGTAGGCGATGGCGGCGTGCCAATTAACCATCCATCCGCAGAAGATGTGCAAACTGCAAAAATATTTTATTTTCTTTTGCAAAAATTAAGTAATATAATTGAGTATGTCTGTATGTATGTATGTATGTATGTGTGTATTTATTTACATTCCTGCCTTTGATTTATGCAAAGTGATGTGCCTCAGCCGGTGTGTATGTGAGTATGTTTGTTCTGCATGTGCGAAAGCAGGCGATCGTGACCGATATACTTATGTACATATATTTTATACTTGTATATACACATGACATATGTATGTTTGTAAAAAACGCACGCGTTGCACACGAGCTAAGAGAGTGGCGCGAACGGTATGCGAGAAAAATAAATTAAATGTTGGGAAAATACCATTTAGATAAAACTAAAATAGAGTTTGAGGAATAAAATTAATATCATAAATTAGAAGAAATCAGAAAAAAAAAATTATATAATTTTTTATTGCCATACAAATTTTGAGTATGAAATAAGAACGCATTTTTCGTTAATAATTATAAAGAAAGAGTTGTGTCGGTTTTTTTGTTTGAGACGTATTACATGTGTATAATAAAATATATATTAATTTCTGGTCTCTATAAAATTTTAAATAAATGTTTATGGAATTTTTATTAAAAACAAATAAAAAGTAGTATTAATTAGATTGACTATTTTGTTAAAAAAACAATTTTGTAAATTTTTTGACAATTTTTTCAAAATATTTTTTAATAAAAAAGTTAAAATTAATATTAATTTATTTTCAATTTTAAATTAAAATTAGGATAATAAAAACATTTATTTTTATTAATTTTATATAAAAATTATAGATTTTAGATAAAAATTTAAAAAATTCAAATTATTTTTTTTTTATTTAAAATAAAATTATTTTGATTAATTTTTTTGAAATATGTTTTATAAAAATTAATCAAAATAATTTTTATTAATTTAATTTTTTTAATTAAAAAAAAATTCTGGATTTGAAATAGAAATTAAAAAAATACAATTAATTTTTTTTATAATTTTAACTAAAAAATATCTAGATTAATTTTTATTTGAAATTTATATTTTTTTTATTAAAAATATTCAAAATAACTTTTTTTTTAATTAAGAATTTAAATTAACTTAAATTAATTTTTTTTGATAATTTGATAAAATTATCAATTAATTTTAGTTTAAATTTTTTTTTTTTTAAGTTAAGTAGTCAATGTTTATATTTGAATATTAGCTCACTTCGATTCGCCAATTCTCCGCTCTCAACTTTTCAGATATTTTTTTGGAAAAACCAAAGCGTGAAAGCAAAATTATAAATTTTATGAATATACAGCATTTTTTTAATCAATATTGCATTAAGGGATACATCAAATATAAAAAATGTAGAAAGTAATTTTTGGAAATTTAATTGTTTTTAAATAAAAATTGATTTTTCAGCACAAGCTGATTTTTTCACAATTTTTTTTTTTTAATGTGAATAATGTGGAATTCTTTCTATGTTTTCGAACATTTAAATGCTATCACATTGCATCAACTCGCAAACAGATTAAAGTTTGTAGTACCTGTGGAAAAAGACTGATTCAAATTCAAAATTATTTTCAAAACTTCTATGTTTTGTAAGTCATTCTCTCTACTTTGATTTTTTGGATTCCCTTTAATATGTAGGTACTTTGCTGCTGCTTGATAGAATAGCCTTCCTCAAAGCGAAAATAGCCAGGAGCTTGCGTCTATGAAACCCAAAACATCTATTCCTCCTGCGTAATAATCTGGTATGTTATAATGGAAACAAAATCGAAGCTCTTTACTTTTACCAAAGCAGTATGAAACATCAACGATATTAGAGATATTAAGTGTTATTTAAACAGCAAGTGGAAGCAATTTCATTTCTAGTCGAAATATTGTATAAAACTCTACTTGCCTTTAATATAGTAGAAGAATATTTTAAGTGAGCTATTAAAAGACATGTGACAAACGAATCCTCACTAGCTAAATAACAATACAAAATATTCGCGAATTATAGGCAAGCCATCCATTTCTGTATCTCTAAATATAATGTATTTGATAACTAGAGTATGGTGCGTGGAATTAAAAGCTTACTTATGGAATGAGAGCAAAGATTGACGAACAAAATATTAATAATTTTTAGAAATGTGTGCATATTTGCTTTTGTTATTTTCAAATTATTTTTAAAACAATTAGTAAGGCGAGAAATATCCACAAAACTCATCATCCACTTCCATAGTGGCACATATGTATTCTTAATGTATACATAGAACACATTTATACAAAAATATTGGCACGCCAAAATGAGTTTATTTTTGTTGCTCATACGCACGCGCGTCCACAACTTTAAATTTGTACCTTTAATTCACAATTTCGCCTCTACGCGCTTTGCATACCAATCACGCTTGTTTATGTTTCGAAATGAAAAACAACAAATATTATTGAATGAATCAAGCGCGTCATTAAGTTTCGTGGCGCGTACGTTAAAGCGAGTAATTAAAACTAGTATACTCGTATGTCATAAACATTAGGGAAGTGCTATTTGTGGGATACATAGTATACTATATATGCATGAATGCTAAAAATACAATTTTTTAAATACAAATTACGTTAAAATTAAAAAAACATGTTTCCATTAATTTTACTAATTTTTTTTTTAAATTTTTTAAAATTAAAAAAATTCATTTTAAAATTAAAAAAAAATATATATTGATACATTTTAAATTTTTTAAAATTATTTAAAATTATTTAAAATTAAAAAAGAAATATAAAAAAAGTTAGCTATTTTATTAATAATTTTAAATTAATTACTAAGGCGCGCGCTTGTAAGAAATTTTGAAAAAAAAATTTTGGTGTTTTAAAAATGTCTTAGTAATATTTCAAGTTTTAATTCAATAAAAATTGAGTTTTTGCTTACCTAGAACGATCAAATAAATTGTAACTCGAAAAAAATTTAATACTTTTCTACAAACTTTTTACCGAAAATTCGGAAAATATGTATAAATATTAGAGCGGGTCGATTTACTGGGAGCCAAATAAACGAAAAATAGCGTATGCGGGAAATATTCCAAGGGATCATTTTGAACAGCTTTCCTTAAGAGAATATAGATCTAAAATCGGTTTTGAGCCAGTGACTTTTAAAGTGAAGGATTTGGGATTATAAACATTCGTTCGTCAATTTTTGAGTTATCCTAATAATATTTAATAGGTGGGTGCTTTTTCTATTGATCATTGGTCGGAATTGGCAATATCGAACAACAGTAATTTAGATTTTCTTAAATTTAGCCTTAAAAAGCACTGGATCGAAACTTGCTTTAGTCCCTTAGACTCTTAGGCCAAAGTTATTCTGTATGATCCATAGAAAGTTTGCCGTAGATTTTTTTTAATATCCAAAAATAGACATAAGGTTCGCTCTTTTCAACTAATATAGCAAAAAATAAAAAATATTTTTATCTAAAAAATACGCGATTTCATAGTATATATATATATATATATTTTTTTTGAAGATGCAAAAGTCGTCTTTTTTTAAGGTTCCTTGTCATCTGATATAAAAAAAACAATATTTTTATTTAAAAAAGTTAAAATGTTTTATGATAAATTAAATCTCGAAATCTTTAAATTTAAATTGTATTTTAATATTAAAAACTAAATTAATTTCATTTGAAAATTATGCTTTTAAAATTCACTATAACAATTTGCGACCACCCTACTGTGCATTTATTTATGTTTTTATGCACACTTATTGATACGTAACAGGAAGAGGAATCACATTCGCACTCATTAATTAATTTAATATTCCACTTCAATTCAAGTTCGAGGTCAAAGTACATAAAGTGTATTGGTTCAGCTATAGTTTGCCTCCTCATTTGTAAGTGCAGGGAAATGGGGTGCGCATGGCGTATGTGAAACATTTTATATCAAACATCCATATATAATACATACATATTTCCAAATATGTAAATATTCCATATACTCGTATGTAAATATGTATGGATATAAGTATTCATAACAAGATGAATTTCTCAGTGTGAAGCCTGTAAATTATCAAAAAAATAGTATATCTGTGATGCGGCTGTGTTTTCCCAAATCCAGCGCACTACAGCGCTGAGTAATCGAAAACCTCAAAATCTCTGCAAAGAGATTGATGTGTTGGATGAAATTGATTATTGCTCTACAATTTTCCAATATTTGCTTTTTTCATAAGTTATTTTTTACGATTTTTCATAATTACACTTACATATTTTTCTCTCTGAAGCTCTGCTGACTCGAACTAATCATTCTCTGTGCAATTTATACCCTTACATAAGTGCTGTTTGTTGTATTACTTAATGCGAAAGGTATTTGCTAACAATATTACTGTAATCTATAGTTTATTTCTAATTATGCAAAATTTCCCACCATAATAAAAAAGTTTTATTTTCCTTAAGCGTGGAAACTTTTACAAGACTATTATTATTGTTTAATACACAATGATCAACAGCTGTTAATAACAAAAATGCCTGTATTTGCATTCCCAATAAAAAAAATGCTTATGTCTACTATCAGGGACAAAACGTTTCCACAGAATAAATAGCAGATGTCGTTGACTTAATTAATGCCGGTGTTGCCAGCTGTTTCTGTGGGTTACACTTCAAGAAAATGTACAAATTTTTGAAAAGTGACGCTTTGAGCTGAGCTTATAACTCAATTAGCAGTGACACGTTTTAATTATGCAGCTATATGGTCCTATAGTATTATACAAAAAGTAAGGAAGGACTATGTTCAGGTGTGACCAAGATGCAAAGACGAAGGCTACTACTTACTGTTTCTTCCCAAGCAAAATTAACCCGTTGTCGTCCTGATCCAGGAACCGTGGCCGATTGACAACGAATAGTCATAAGCTGCTGGCGACCAACGATGCAGGTAGAACCAGATTCGGTATGATGATCCAAAATAAATAAACGGTATTTCTTTTACCCAACTTCAGCAACGCTGATGTGGTGACGGCAAAACTGGTGTGCTGCGTCGGAGATTTCTGTTTCTTTTAATCGTTGATTCCGACGGCAACTCACAACATTCAATCTGGGGTAGCCCGGACACTGATAATTGTAATAAGGGAAACTTTATGAGTCTAAATTAGCCACCACCGACACAGTGGACGGGGGGGGTCGAAGTTTTCAGCTCGGCGTGTAAAACTACACTGGAGAGCTCCTCTTCACTGAGAACACCAAAGGACAGAGGGAAGCCTCTCTGGTGGACTATAGAACTCTCGGAAATCAGAGAGTCCTGCAGACGTTTATTCAACAAGGTCCTTAGGGTGGAACAACTGACGACTCGCGTTGTATAGAACGGGACTTGCAATATACAATACTGAGTTAAGAAAGCCAAACCGGACCTCATGGAAAAGTTTCTGCAAAAAAATGGAGAGTCCTCTAAGTTTAGGCTAGTTCTTGCCAGACGGAAATGTTTAAATCTCTTATTTTAAGTTTTCAGGGTATAAAGAGAAAGATTTTCTGTCTGCAAAAGATAGTTAAAAAATGTCATTATTTTCCCTTCCGATATTTAATTTAGTATTATTTGGCTTAGGCATGAGACAGACTATAACAGACTTAGAAATAATGTGCAGTTGGCTGTAGTTTTCCGAAACTAATTTAGGTCCCATTCACTTACGGCTCACGTTTCTCTGCCATATACACTACTAAATTGGTGTTGTTGCTTTCCACGTGAGTCGCAATAATACCAGGTGTTAGTTTCATAAGTAATGTATAATATATTATCTGTTCAAATAAGTACGCCCTGTTAAATAAAAGTATTTCAAATTTGACATGACCACTTTAGAAATTACCAACTCTTGTCTCTCAAAATCGTCACTTTGTAGAGAGTGGGCAAATATAGATACTTGGCGAAATTTCCCAGCAAGTGTTGCAACGAAAAGTACATTAATGTATATTTTAACACTTGAAAATTTTCCACTTACAGAAGCAGGCTTTGGTTGCCACTTGTTTTAATTACTTTAAAGCCGTTGAATTACTAGAAGTATTTTCCTGGATCATTGCTGAAATATCGTTCAAGTAGTAAAATTACGCAAATTAAATTGTAAGTAAACGAGTTTGCCATTTAGAAAGCCACTTAAAAGCATAAAAATTACATAAATTAAATAGCATATGTACCTAGTACAGTGTTTTCCCTTTAAGAGTTCTCTGTACCAAATAAAAAATTTAATTTTTTGGTATACTCTCAATAGGATATACAATTTTCCACGACGTTGTAATACTCGATAGGAAATGTCGGAGATCATAAACAACATAAATTTATAAAGGTGATAACCATGACCAAAGCAGTATGGAAGCTCAATTGGTAGTACTTTCGGATACAAGGTCTGACCGGAGACTTAATTCTGCTACCATCGGGAGCAGGAGCCCTTGGAGTTTACTCCAACCTACTCATACAGACTGGCCCCTAGGGGAGTATCATGGTGGTGACAATTTGTCAGTTGAATGTGGAGTTGTATTGCAACTGTGTACCGGAAACAAAGTACGACAGAGGTCTCGAACCCTACCAAGATAGTTAGTGCGTCCATTAGTTTTGATCCGCATTGATTTCATCCACTATCCTATTAAACGCCGAGGGGTCGCCAACAGGTACCCACTTTAAACACACTGGACGTTGTATATAGGTGAACTAGTCTCTTAGTCCTTTGAGAACACGACCTGAAATTTTGCAAACGTCCTTTTCTCTCCAACAAGCTGCACATTTTTTGGAACCCTCGACATCGGACCACTATAGTATATAGCTGTCATACAAATTATCGATCATAAGCAAGTCTTTATATGGAAACATTTTTATTTTGACAAATTATCTTCAATATGCACATGGATCATTGTCCGAGACAGTACTGCAATCCGCAAGAAAGCTCTTCCTAAAAGATATTTTTTATTAAGTAGTTTAGCTGGAAGATGGTTTTATGTGATCTTCAGCGAGCTTCTACTCCCATTTTTGGTGTGCGTCTTGGCTATTTTCGATAAAAAAAAACGTCCTATAAATCCAAAGCCGACTTCTAACGGTTGATGGATTTTATGAAAATGCTTTAAATTGAAGGAATATAATGTCTATTGAGAGGAAGTCGCTATAAGTAAAAACATTTGAACTTGGTCGCAAGAATGATCGAACTGTAGAGGTTACGTAATAATAAAAGTTTTCTAGAATTGCTAAGTATATTAACATTTTACAATTGAGAATTACATGATTTCCATATAGTGTTCATATCCAGGTAATACTGTATGTCTGTCAAGTTGAAGTTAAGTTGATTCTGTCAGCGCAGAACTGACCGCACGCTCACTAGTCAAATGCGGTTACGAAGAACGTGGTAGCACTACCCAGACGTCATTTGATTATAAAGCTTTTGTTGCATTAAAAGTAATCGCGGGGATTTTATTAGAATACTTTTCGTGTTGGCACAATTCTACATACATTCTGAGAAATTGCTTTTCACGAGTACGTCTGGTCAGGTTACAACTACATCAAATTATATATAATTTTTGCTCATAACACGTTGTGTCAATTAATAAATAGGAGTCAGGAAACTGCTAAATAAATATAGTATTTAAACAAAAATTAATTAATTAAACTATTTTTAAATTGCCTAGAAATCATCGTCATGTTTCATGCAATATTGGTCGCGACTTAAGTTCAAATTCGGTTGCGGTACGTTTCGGTTTCCGAGTCGTCACATATGCAAAGTAATTATCTTCATTACTTTTTAAATTAACGAAGTTTTCTATAACAATATCAACCACATGGGGACAATATGCTTGTGCGTCTTTTCTTTTGTTTAGTTTTAAGTATATGTGTTGAGATGCCCGTACTCTCCGTTAAAGAACTTGGTTATAATAGTAGATGTGGCAAGATAGAATGGCGTCGATTCGTCGGAGCTCTTATTTGTTGATGATGGTGCTTTTCCACTCTCGTAAATATCGTTCAGCTGGAAATAGAATCCTTCAAAACGAAGGAATCAAAATTTCTGAAAGCATACTCTGAAATTTGTGTCCTTAAAATACTTGTATTGCCCATAGTCGTAATAAAAAAGCAAGATCTTTCTGAAACTCAGACTTGCCTACACTTATAATGGTTTTTAGTTGGACCTAACCTTCAAAAGGCGCACCTTTTATAATTTCAAAAAAATGGATAAAAAGGCATTAGGCTGTGGACGCCCAAAAGAATTTGTTACCAACGAACACAGTTTTGGATGACCGTAGAGTGAGTTGTTCAAAATGGCCGGTATCAACTGAACGTGTATATCATATCAATGAAAAATATTTGGGTATGAGAAAGCTAAGTGCAAAATGGATGCCACTTTTCACCAAAAACAATAAACTTGAGTTTATCCGTCGATATGTGACTATGGCTCCATCATTTCACTCCAAAGTCCAATCGAGAGTCAGGCGCGGAAAAACTCATCAGTTGGCTGGCAAAGTATTGTATTTTGGGATGTGTATGATATAAAATAAAATAATAAAAAATAAAATTCACGAAAATTGCCTAATTTTTCATGAGTTACACTGGTATAGCCCCTTAAAGAACAAATCGCATGTTTCAGGTCTTCAATTCTTCGGGTTTTGCCCCCGCAATTATTTACTGTTCTCAGATCTCAAAATAATGCTCGACTGAAGAGGTGATCGCCGAAAGCTGGAGCCTTTTTTGAAGCAAAGGACAAATCGTACTACAAAATTGGTACCGAAAAGTTAGAGCATCGCTGTAATCAGCGTATCACCCTTGAAAGGAACTACTATGTTGAATAAAAAAACCAATTTTGACGATAACTGTGCTTTACCATGGTGATTCGATAAGATTCCAATATTTTGAATATACCGAAATAAAATACCCAGATCAA
This sequence comes from Bactrocera zonata, assembly GCA_037783105.1. Lineage (NCBI taxonomy): Eukaryota > Metazoa > Arthropoda > Insecta > Diptera > Tephritidae > Bactrocera > Bactrocera zonata. The sequence goes on along the minus strand of JBAWJQ010004602.1, from coordinate 41,131 downwards.
ACGTTGGAGACCATAAAAAGATCTTATGTACGTATATCTGTTCTGTGAGATCATTTCTGAGGAGATTGTTCAAATTGGATTCCTATAGTATCTAGCTGCTATAAAAATTCGATCGATCAAAATCAAATGGTTGTTGTAGCGATGCAACTCTGCCGAGTTTGGCCTAATAAAAAAATCTGGGCCCGTTCCTGTTATGTAGGCCCAACCGTCGTTGTATGGAATCTTTTATATGTGTATTTAGGGTTTTTTTTGGAACTATTGATTTTTTTTAATCCCGGCACGAAATTTCCTTGGAAATACCCTTAAAATTTTAGCCCTTAATATTAACATTAAGAACTGGACCAAGGCATGGAAAAATTTTCCATAGAAAATACACTACAATCGTGATTTTTTGTCTTTAAATTCTTTCAGATCAGAGGTATGATATTTTATGGCATCGATTCCTCATATTATTCATTCTTAGCTATCTTCTCAAGAATTTGGCATTTGAAAACAGCTATAAAGTTAGTGAGTTGATTTCAATATAATCGACAATGCGGATACCTCATTAAAGTAGTACAATAAAAAATTATTTTTTTTGATAAAATTGCTTTATGAGCAAAAATTGTTTTCATTATTTCTTGTACTTCCATTACGGCATGTTTTTTTATTGTTTTTGAGTAAGTTATTTTTACGTTTGTATTTTGTATTCATTCGTAGTGATTTACTTTTAATTGCACACCTGAGATAAAGCACGGTTAGCCAAAACAAGCGCCAGAGGTTAAAGGTTGTTTCCGGAGTGCAGCAGCGTTGACACACTTTCAGCAAATTTGAGAGCTATTGAAATTGAAAGCAGCTTAAGAAATAAGTATAATAAGTTCACGTCTATTTTTTGGAAAAAAGTATTTTTAAGCTAACGAGTAAATTACCTCTTGAAAAGGAACTCTCCAATGAAGGACAGGTTAAAATAAAACCATGTACATATTTAGGTGGAGCTAATTTGGCTAACAAATTGTTGCTGTAACAAATCGTCATCGAAATACAATCATTAAATTTATGAAAGATAAAGAAAAATACGATATTTGTAAGCGTTGTGGTATAATACCCACTAGGGTGCTTCAAAAAAAGTTTTTTAATTTTTTTTTTCAACTCTTACTCTCTCAAATGTTAGAGATAAAAAATTCAAAAATTTTTTTTGAAGCACCCTAATACCCACAGTAAGTGTATGCACAAAACGGACCATTATACGAGTACAACTTTCCGTTAAGGATAAAATGAGTTGCTGAAGAATTAACGCTGAACCACGATCATCAGTCACTCGTCAACGATTGGATAGTCCCGACGGGCTTGCTACAAGCGCACCATTAGTGGTGGAATATCTCTAAAGGAAAGTACGAGATGTGTGAAAAATATGTAAGCTATTGTAATGTGAACTTATTCATTTTGTTGAGAACTCCTGCGCAAAAATTAGACATTACAACAAGACAATGAGCCAATACATACAATATGATTCAAAAAGGCTTCTTTAGAAACGCATAATATACCGTGGGTGGAGTTGCCCGCCCTTAGTCCGGATCATAACCCAATGGAAGATCTATGAGGCATAATTTCTGCAAATAATTTTGAAGCTACGGAACAATATGACTCCTTAAGGGGGTATTCTACTCTAGAAATTTTGGGCAGTTTTTTGAATTTTATTAAAAAAAAAAAACAAAAAAATATTTTTACTATAAATTTGTTTATTATGTTTTTATTGATATCTTACGAATACATAAAAAAAAAATAAAAAAATTTTAAAAATTAAAATAATTAGAGGGGGGAGAGGCAGGTGTAAAAAAATGACGCATCCTGGTGACATTAATCCTGACTCTCCTGGTGGTCTAAAAAAAAATCAAAAGAAATTCTTAATCAGTAAGGATGCTGTTATAGCCCTGGAACACGAAAAACAAATTTTTTGAAAAATGGCGACTGCCTGAAAATAAAAATCATTTTTTACGTTTCTTTTTCAAATTCCTGAATTTTTTTTTAAATATTAAAAACAAAAATTTTGACACAATGCTGGTAGGAACGATAAAGGATTATATAATATAAAGAAGGTTCACAAAGCAGTTTCGAGAAAAATGCGTTTAAAGTTTAGGAGACAATTCTAGTGAACACGGACGTCACCTCACAAAATCGGCTTTATCTCCGAAAATAAGTCGAATTTTGAAAAATCCTTCCAAGGTCATATTTTTGAAAGTCTAAACTTTAAATATATGAAAAAAAATCAAATTTTGCAAAATTCTAGAGTACAATACCCCTTTAAAACAGCTTAAATAAACAATTATTAGAAATGTTGATATAACGACGAACGAAAAGTTGATAAATTCAATGCCGCGACGACTGCAAATGGTACAAATTCACAAACGTGAATTCATATTGATATAAAATTTTACACACAACCTTTTTTCCTCAGGAAAGTGCTCATTGGTCGCAACCGCTTATACCGGATCAATGTAGGATATAGCTGACATCTATAGAGGCCAAGTTCTTTTATGGGTCATTCTTTCACATTCATTATTTTTTTTTTTTATTGAGAAACAGTATTTCATTATAAAAATAGCTAGTTTTTTAAACTAATATTTTTATTCAATTTCAGTTCTTTCATTGAAACATGTACATTAACAAAAAGAAGTGTTGGCACAAAAAAAGTTTTAAATGTAAATTTTGGATGGAAGTTTAGATATCAGGAAAGTGATAGGACTGTTTTTCTTCCGCCGCAACTGTACTACGGAGCGTGGGCGCACCGACTGGATTGCGTAGAGGGCGTTCTTAACTAACGAACGAGCGGCTGATCAGTTAATTCAGAGCACCTGGAGAGTGAGTGGTGTAAGCCGAAAATGCAGCGTTCGTTTGAGCAGAATTTTTGAATAACATAATCATAGGTGACGAGTCATGGATCTTTGAGTATGATCCCGAGACAAAGAGGTAATCTTCCAAGTGGGATACGTCTCGCCCAAAAAAAGGAAGAAAGAGCAAATCCATGCTCATTGTCTTTTTTGACATTAAAGGCATGGTCCACCATAAATTTGTTCTTTCTGGACAAACCGTCAACGCCAAGTTTTACGTGGAAGTTCTCAAGAGGCTCAAACGAAGGGTCAATCGAGTCCGACAAGACATCGCAGCCGATTTGAAGTTGCAGCACGAAAACGCCGCGGCTCACACCGCTTTTCTTGTGAACAGCTATCTAAGTAAGACCGGCATCCAAATTCTTCCGCAGCCGCCCTACAGCCCAGATGTGCACCCCCCCAAATTTTTTTTTGTTTCCTTGCCTGAGACGACAGAGGAGATCCAAACAGAATGCACCTCGTCTCTCAAGGCTATTCCGACGAATGGCTTTTGTGACGCCTGAAATGCTAGGAAATCGCGCTGGCAGCACTGCATCGACGCAGAAGGAGCATATTTTGAAAGTTTTTAAAGAATTGTAACGATTGGTTTAATAAATTTTTTTAAATCGACTCAGTCCTATTACTTTCCGGACAAAACTCTGTATATATATTATCAGTGTGATAAACTGAGTCGATTTAGCCATGTCCGTCTGTATATACGCAACCTAGTATCTTCCAAGTTTTGAAATATTATTTGTCCTGCGTTCTTTTCTTTCCAGGAAGCTGTCATTCAAACTAAACGATCAAAAACATGTCCTTGTATGGAAAGATTTTTATTTGACAAAATTTCTTCACGAAGCTTGGCATCGAAATCAATATTTTAAAAATTGATACACATTTTAAAATCTTCTAACATTTCACATGCAATAAGGCATAAATATGTATATAAACAGATATATCGTTTTAATAAAAATAATTTTTATTAATATATATTTAAAGCTTTATTTTTAACTTACATACATATAAAAAAACTGGTGGTTTCAAAATTTGACATTTGTTGGCATACAAAACTAGTCATGTGATCGCAAGATCTTCGCGAACTAACTTTATTTATTGACAGGAATACCTTTTGCTTTGATTTAATATTTTGTGAAGTCAACACTATAAATATAAATGATAAACATTCAAAAATAGTAATGATTATAGTTGATACCTGAAGTATCGTGTATCACTAAAAATCACATTGGCACATAGACATACTCATCACTTTCTAAATACGCTAAATCTAGTCTAATAAATTCACAAACTTATTGTAGCTACAACTAAACACACACATATGTATGTAGGTATGCATGTATATAGTATGTGTATACTGTAAACTTATATATGTACGCAGACCTATTCGAGTAACACTTTCCAACAGTTCTCCGTAAATGTTATTGCGCTTCATTAAAATGTGTCACGATTTGCGATAAACTCTCGTAGGTGCCAGTCGAGAAGCCCATCAAGGCCAATATGAGTATGACAATATTTTTGGAGAACAGCCAGACGCCGGGACCTTTATTATCGTCGCGTTTAATCAGTAGCTCAATCATCGGTGGGAATACCAAGGCCAAGGCAGTGGAGCACAGCGCACCGATGAGTGACATGAAGAGACCCAAAGCAGGCACCAGTTCGGCAATGCACACTGGAAGGGAATTCAAAATAATTAGTTATACTATATATATTCTCTATGTTATAGTTACATACAGTACTCCCTGTTTAAAGGTGCTTAAACAATTATTTTTTTAATGAAATGATATTGGGTAAAGTGGTACTTGTACTTATGATTAGATATGAGCCTCATATGATATGCGCCTAAAACTATCCTATAAAACTTGAATGTAAAATGTCTCAAGATCACGTCAACATTTTTCATATGAGCAGCTATTGGCAAATCTTCATATTTTTGTTTCTTAAAATGACTCATACTTCTTTAAATCGTTGATTGGGGTTAAAGAGATTATAGTTTCTACAAATAAGGAAAGAAGATCGACCTGAACAGAGTGTATTGAGTTTGCCACGGAATTTGTAACGGCCAGAAACGCTGATATTGATACTATAATACAAACTGAATTATCAAAATCAAATTTCCGTATGGACGAGATACAAAATTTGGGTAGGATTTTTCCGCAAGGTAATAGAAAAATCTCAGAAGATATTCGTCCGATCGGATCACTATTGCATAACCACGTCGTCTGGACATACGAAACCTAGTACCTTCCAGGATTTGAGATATCGTTTTCTCTCCAGGAAGCTGCCATACAAACTGAGCAATCCAAATCAAGTTCTGGGAAGGAAAATTTACAACTCTGATGGGCTGCACCGAAGCCACAGTTAACTTTTTTCTTGTTTTATATACACCTTAGACGATTAATATCATTGAACTCGTTAAGAATGCTATAATTAATATTCATTGACGTGCTCAAAAGCTGAAGAGAAATGAGAAATTTGAAAATACCCAGCTGTGAGATCATTAAGTTTGTCGTAGCACAGACTTACAAGTAATTAATGATTTCTGGGAATCTTGTCATTCTCATGTGAATAACGATTATGAAAATCATCACACGATTTTTAATAAGAATATTTTTCATTGCCTAATGGTTATTTGCAATACTTTAAATCAATCTGGATACATATAAGCTCATATACATATGTATGTCAAAATGATAAGAATGATGGCAGTAATTTATTACTGGAGGTCTGTCTCGTCCGTCTATTGATCACAGGTTTGCTTAAGTAAAAGCAGAGTAATCTTAATGGCACATGCGTTTATTGGTACTCTAAACAGATTGATATTACATATTGGCAAAATCGAACAGTCACCACGCACCCAAAGTACTTTTAATCGAAGAAATCTTAAGTGAAATAACTTCTTTGGTACTAGTACCATTTAAAAATCGACGGAATCGGACTACAACCACACCTACTCTTTATACAACATAATTTTAAATTCTCTAAAATTATTCCGCATTGAAATATTGGGTGGTCGAAAAAGTATTTTCGTATTTTGTCGAGAAGAATGCCACCCAAGCCACTAAGCCAATGCGAAACTTTAAAAACTTTTCAGTAAAATATGACGGGGAGTGCTTCTTTCTTATTTTAATATGAAGAACAACAAAAGTTGTGGTATTTTTTCTCTAGCCAAAAATAGGTTGCACGATTTAAAAGTGGTGATTTTGGCTTGGAAGACGAAGAACTTCCTGGGAAGCAAAAAAAGTTTTAAGAAGAAGAATTGGAAGGATTACTCGATAAAGATTTTTTCCAAATCCAAGAAGAGTTCACAGAATCTCTAGGAATCACTCAAGAAGCCATTTCAAAACGTATAAGAGCAGCGGGGTCCCATACAAAAACAAGGAAATTGGATATCATATGAATTGCAGCCAAGAGACGTTGAAAGACGATTTTGAACGTCAGAAATGCTGCTAGAAAGATATGAAAATAAGTGGTGATGAATAATAGATCCATTTCGACAACCCTAAAGGGCTAAACTGACCTACCAGCCATAAAGACAACAATGCAGAATATCCTCGACTCCCGTTCCCATGATAGTCGGGTCTAAGTAATTGAAACGGATCCGGATTTTTGTCCGGCCAAGGACTGTCAACTCGGTACCATAGGAATTAGGAATGTTATCTGCCTCTACAACAACAACAGCATTCTCGACGCCAAGTTCATCTCCTGAATTTGGCGGAAACAGAAAAGCGTGTTCTATTATGAACTTTTAATACCGACTGAATCTATTAAAGGAAAACAAATCATCAAATTGAGGCGAACGATTGCCGAAAAACACCCGAAATATGCGACTTGGGGCGATGTAATGATTTTCGATCACAACAACAATTGGTCTCCGTTGCAAGTTAAAAACTATTTGGAAAGAGCAATTGGAAAGTTTCGAATCAGCCGCCTCTTAACTCAGATCTTTCCCCTTCTGACTACCATTAGTTCCTGTCATTGAGATCGACCTCACTCGAATACGGTTCATATCAGAATAAGGTGTCACGGCACCAGATACAGATTATAAGAACTCGTGTGGCTATAGCTGACTTTGTACTAAAAATATAGCTCAAAATGCGAGAAAATAAGTAAACTATTTGAGCATCCCTACTGCAGGTTGTCTGGTACTAAAGACGGATAAAATTGGTTCAGTACTGCCTCTAGCCTCCATAAACCTAAAGGTGATTTTCCTAATTATTTTTGTATCATGGTTAACTTTTAACCCATAAATATTGTTAAGTAAGATAACTAAGGTAATCCTATAAATCTTTAAACTATACTCACAGGTCAACACCACCATAATTGTGCGGAAAAGCAGCTCTCCTGTAAATGGACGACTTTGTAAATGGAAAATTTGTATAGCATTTGGCAGCATAATTTGTATGGCAATAAAGAATTGTAGGGGATAACCGAGCATTACACCAATTGATACCATGACCTTTACGCATTGCGCCAAACTGAAAAAAATATAAATAAATAAATAACTCGTAAGAATACACCTTCGTAAATTAATAAATATAACTCACATAGTATCGCCCAGGTTCAAAGTCAAACTGCCGCCCACTTCCTCGCCCCACTTAAGGTAACCCAAAATACCGGCAAACAAAAACATGAAGGTCACCAAGGTCATGCCCATATTTAGCACACCCATGGTGCGCGCAAAGTCCGAGGGCTTACGCATGGCATTGCGCAGTGGCAGCACTAAAGTTATGCCCTCAAAGGCGAAGATCGCTGTGCCGAAAAACAGCGCCAAGTGAGGACCGTCAGTGTAAAGTTTGCGCTCCGCCGCGCTGGGCACACCATCCTTCAGGGCGTAGAATATGGTTATGGCCAATCCCACAACCATGCAAATGGAGGCGATCAGCGACACAGGCATCAACCATTTGAGGTTCGTTATGAGCGAGGTAAGCAAGATGGGCACAAACATGATTACCATTACAATATGCACATCGATATCGACTTCATAGGCATCGAAGATCTACAAAATTTTGGCAGTTAGACATTTGATTTTCACTCATTTGTACTCTAAAACTACCTGTTTCATATTTGTGCTGATGAACACGATGTAAATACAACAAAAACCCAACTGTGTGACGCATATAAAAATATTCACAATGGTTTTCATCATTTTCGACCAGGTACGCAGTTTGACAGGTCCATTTGCGAAGCACTGCTCCACCGTTTCGGCATAGTCAGCACACACCACACCGTTAGTTAGAGCGCGCATCTTTTCGGAGCAATTGACGAGCACGTGTTGACAATGCACCGAAATTACACCGATAACCACGAGCAGTATGGGTCCCACAATTAAGCCGCCATTTTTAAAGGCATCACCCATAGCAAAGAGACCGGGTCCAATGTTGCCTTTGAAGATGTGTATTAGCGTCGTGATGTAGCTATAAGTCGAGAAGAATTTGATATTAATTTTGATTCATGAGTTAATCATTTGTGTAGGTGTAGTATTTACTTCGTTGGCGGGTGCTCAGGCGCATTTTCGCCTTCTTTCTTCAGCTTGACCTGTGCCATTTTCTCCACATCACTTTTTTGTTGCACTGCATCGTCTATGGCTTTGTTAGCATTAGCTGCAGTAGGCTTGTTCTCCAAGGGCACCTGAGTGTAGGTTTGGTTCTGAAAATAATAATGTAAAATTTATAAAACATTAGAGGTTATGTCATACTCGGAAAACTACTGATTGACTATATTTTTTTTCGAATCAAACCTTCAATGATTTACGTACTTATGGCTATTTGAATTACATAGCGATGTCATAGAGGATAATATTTTCATGTTTACGAAATGTAATGAAAATCTTGGATAATAATATATTATATAAAGGGTCAGGAATAGTAAAAATTTTCAAATTAAAATATTTTTTTTTTAACTTTTCTTAAAGTATAATATCTTAGAAATTTTATCTGAACATTTTATGAAAGTCCGACACTTTTCGAGTCATTCGATAATTAGCCAGGTGTTCTCGGGCGCTCTGAAACGTTCGAGAGCAGATAGCTAGCAGCATCTGCAAAACTTTTAATACGTTTTTGTAACCACTCGGTAGATTTCAATGAAATTTATAAAAAAAAAATATATGAAAAGGATATAAGGAAAAATTTTTCTGAGGCAGCCATTTCGTTAATTAAAAAAACTTCGACCAGGAACTATATTATCAAATAATAAAAAACTAATTATTATTGAGCGATTGATGAATATTGGGATGGGGGTAGTCGCATACATAAGAAAAAAATTTAATTTTTTCAAAATAACGATGAGACACCTTAGTTCTTAAGTGCATTGCCATGCTCCCAATGATTTGATATGTTTTTGAAAGTAAAATTTTTTTTTAACCCATCTGATGGAGCGTCGTTTAAATTCTGGGCTTCTAAAACTAAGATAAGATCAATTTTAAATAAATTGCTGAAAATAATGATTTTTAAAAGCGAAAATAAAAATTGTGCCAGAAGACTCCAAAAACCGGCCACATAGCTGTGATAATATAGGGGCGAAATAAAGAGATAATTTGAATTTAAACTGCGTGCATCGAAGGATTTGGAGAATTACTTTTTTTTTAGGTTGGTAGTACTGTCAGTCACATTTATGTCAAATTTCATGTCAAAATATTTATTAGTGTTTGAGATACGTGTCGTTTTGTGAGCTGTTTTTCGTTTTTTTGCGATGTCGAAATTTTCATTAACTTTTGTTTACGGAATCAATTTTCTGCTGCAGATACGTTGAGGATGGTGCGGAAAGCCTTTGGTGATGAGGCTATGTCTAAAAAAAATGTTTACAAGTGGTATAGTGAGTTCCAAGCCGGCCGTGAAAGTGTCGAAGACGAAGAGCGTCCAGGGCGACCATCGACCTCAACCGACGAAGCTCACGTTCAACAAATCAAAGATTTGGTGTTGAAAAACCGTCGATTAACAATTAGAGACCTTGCTGATGAAGTTGGCATATCGAAAGGCTCAGCCAATACCATTTTGAAGGATGTTTTGGGCCTCAAGCGTGTCAAATCTCGCCTGGTACCGAAAACATTGAATTTTTTGGAAAAAAGGCGTCGCGTTGAAGTGTGTGAAACAATGCTTTCCGACTACCAGGGTGTCATGAAATGCATTATAACTGGCGATGAGACTTGGATCAATGCTTACGACCCCGAAACAACCGATCAGTCGAACGAATATCGTGCCAAAAGAAAGCCGAGACCAAAAAAATCGCACCAAAGTCGCCAAAAATCAAGGTCATGTTGACTGTTTTCTTCGATTATCGTGGTGTTGCGCATTATGAATTCCTTCCAACCGATCAAACAGTCAACAAGGAATATTATTTGAACGTTATGCGTCGTTTGCGTAACGCTATCCGCCTAAAAAGGCCGGAATTCTGGCTGTTCACCAAGCTCAAAAGACCGCTCTGGGGACACCGTTTTTATACGATAGAGGAGATTCAAGCCGCAGCGAAGACGGAACTGAAGGCCATCCCGGAAAGTGACTACAACCAGTGTTTCGAAGATTGGAAAATCCGTTGGCATAAGTGCATTGCATCGGGAGGGGATTACTTTGAAGGGGATGAAATTGATTTGGAGGAATAAATAAAGAATTTTCAAAATAAATACAATGTCACCTTTTTTTGGGCACAGTAGTATATACATACAGTGACGAGCAATACTGTAACACGTTAAAGGCGCTTTTATTTCAACTAAGTATATTTCACCAGTTAGAGTTAAACCTCAAATTTTTTTTTTGTTTGAAATGTTTTATGTGGACATCATATTTTACCTTTACTGTAAAAATGCTAACATAAAACAACAATAAATTACTGTGAACAGTGAAATTTAAGAATAACTAAAATGTTACAGTTATGCACGCATGTCATGTGATCTTTTATTACCGTTATTTTTTGTAATTGCGATAAGCACGCAGGAATTTTTTAGTTGTTAAGTGATAATTGAGTTGTCAAGTAGCAAACGTGATCATGCAGCCAGAAAATACGCAGAAAATTTTAAAATTAATAAAGGAGGAGCAATCTGTGCGTAAAATAGCAACAGAATGTAAAGTTAGCCATATGACAGTGCACAGGTTAAATCAAAAATACTTTAAAACCTCGTCCAAGAACAAAGGTGGTCGGCCCAGAAAAATTAACCACCGACAATGCCGCCATCCCGCCCAATTGGTCACTTCGAACAATGCGGTAACACCCGCGGTAGCTCTTAAAGTGCTAAATATCGAAGCAAGTGAGTGGATAGCGCGCCGTTCCTTAAAAAAAATTGGACTCAAAGCATCTGAAAAGAAAAAAAAACCGATGTTGACAAAAAGACATGTGCAGCTGCGGCGCGATTTTGTTGCAACACATGAGCATTGGACTGAAGAAGATTGGGATATGGTAAGTTTAAAACAAAAAATGTTTAAATTATAAAAAATATTCACTTTATTTTTTATTTTAAAGGTAATATGGTCTGATGAGACAAAAATAAATCGTTATCAGGGCGATGGACGTTCCTGGTACTATACACGAGACCCAAACACGATTAAACCGAACCATGTTTCCCAAACTGTAAAACATGGTGGCGGGTCAATCATGGTTTGGGGGTGTATCACCAAAAACGGTATAGGTCGTCTGGTACGCATTAATGGAATCATGCGTAAGGAGCAGTATCTGACCATTTTTCAACAAAATTTGCCGATAGTCATCGAAAATTTGGGTCTTGCTGCTGAAAAAGTTATCTTTCAGCAAGACAATGACCCGAAGCACACGGCTCGCCTTGTACAAGATTGGATAAAATGTCAAAAATTTTCGACCCTTTCATGGCCCCCTCAATCACCGGATATGAATCCAATCAAAAATTTGTGGAGTCATGTCAAGGCGCAGCTGGCGAAGTACCCTAATCCTCCTAAGGGGGTAAATGAGTTGTGGGAGCGGACTCAAGAAGTTTGGAATGCAATCCCCCCGATTTTGTATCGAAATATACAAAAAGTATGCCCAACCGGTTGAACGCTTTAGAAAAAGCTAAGGGTTTTTGGACCAAATATTAATTTTTTGATTATTATGTTTTAACATTACATCGAGTGCAAAACTGTAACATTGAGCTTTTTTTACGTTATTACTTTTAAACATATTGAATTGTTATTAAATTACCATGATTAGTTACTTTAATAAAGCTAAGGCTATAATTAATTGAAAATAAAAATTAAATCATTAAAATCCTTCTTTATTTTTGTTTTCGACGTCATTTTAGACTGGATCACTGTGGGGTGTTACAGTATTGCTCGTCACTGTACATATGTTACATGTCTAATACTTCTTATGAAAAGAAAAATCCATAACTCATTTGTAGTATATGAAAAAATCAAGAAATAACAAAAAAAACCTTTCATCAGCATAATTATTGTAATAGGAAATTTCTACCGAAAGATTTCTGAAAAATTTTAGGCGTTCAGTGATAGAGGGAGATCGGGAACAACTTTTCCGAGCCCGGAGTTCTAAGAGAAGCCCACTGCTCTTCAATAATTTCTGATATATATAGTATCAATCAATTGATGGATGGGGGATCCCACATCTTATATACTCCCCGAGTCCCCAGTTTTTTCTCTACTGCCCTGTTTGGTTAAATTGGCTGTTGTAGTAGAAGTTTAGCACCCTAATGCAGATTTATTATAATACATACATATGTACGTGTATGTATACTAACTACAATCACTCTATATATGTATGTATAGTTTCCCTACCATTAAAGTAGCTATTAACATAACAAATATATTTTGAGCTATTAAAATAGTCGTAAAGTTGTTTCTCAACATTTTAGACAATTCCGAATAGTAATTGCTATATTTAATGGAGAGTGAGAAAACAATAACTATTTGCATGCCCATCAAAGCAATTATCACCAAATAGGTCTATAAAAATAAATGCAAAATAAAGTATAGAGAAACATATGTAAATAAGTGTGTGTATATGAATTAGAAATCACAATAAATGAGAAGTAAATTAGAATTGAATGGAGATGGCAAATATTTGCTGAATAATTGGAAGCATCAACAACCGAAAACGTGACCACATGCCGGTAAGTTGGGGTGCATACTCGTATATACACGAGACGAGCAGAACCGGTAGGTTTAACTAAGTATATGAACTCGTAAGAGAACGACAACAAATACGACACCTGTACATTGGTTGCGCTCGGAGAGAAGAGGTGACTTCGTAGAATTATGCAATGTAAATTCACAAATCATCTTGATCGTGTTGATGAGCATACGTCGGCTCATTTTTCTTTGACAACTTACGACGTTAGTTCAAAAATGTTAAATGCTTGACGAGAGTTGGAGAACACGCGACACCGCTGACAATCAAAGGCCTTTTCACTTTTTCTATTAACTATTGTGTGCAAGTATATTTTGATTAGTTTTAATTGAAGCAAACGGCGACAAACGGTGCAAAGTATAACTTGACTCACATGCCGTATATACGTATCAGTTAAAAAATAATTAAATATATATAGAAATATATAAATACCGACTATACAGCGGCAATGAATGATCAATTTATTTTGTGGATTTTTGGTTTTTGTTTTTGCTCGGTGGCGCTTCAAAGTATAAAAGCGTAATGGAAAGTTTTGAGTTTTAGCGCATTTACTCATCTATTTTTAATAACACGAAAATTTACTTAAAGTATGAAAGTCAAAACAAAAAAAAATAAATGAGTTTGGCAAGCAAAATGTTGGCGTAGGTAAAGTAGTGGCGTCTTATAAGTCAATTGACGCTCTTAGGAAAATTCTTTGGCAACTCTCCAAGTTCGTGATTAATGTGAGAAATGCGTGCTTCTTTATTTATCATAAAATTGCATATAACAATTGTTTTTTATACAAGTATTTAATACTGAATATTTATGAGCCACTATACAAAGGCATTCTCGAAATTTTAACAACCTAAGGGTGTAGGGTGTGTTATTTATTCTAATTTGGTAAAATAATATCAAGGAGAAAATTTATATAAAGACATTATGGATTACTGATTAGTTAAGGTTCCATTCCACTAGTCAGTCTATATAAGATGAACTACCGTAATGATCGTTCACTTGTCACTCGTCACTTTCATCGATTTTCCCGTAGAAATATGATATTTTCTCGCAGTAACGTAGCCTATGTGTTAACCCACTTAGCTGACACTAACTCCATATCAAATTTTATTAAAATCACTTCAAGCGTTTAGTCGTAAAAAGGTAACAAACATACACACTTACGATTTTTCGCTACTCACACGTTTTTTCTGGATATTACAAATTCTGCAGCAAACTTAATATAATCTATTTAGGGTATCACACTAATCACCCGGAAGAAAATAAAGCTCTTTTTATATGAAGTACAAGATCACTGAAATTAAACCACCTAAAAGTATGCAATCAATGTAATTAGTACACATTGTCGACGAAATTTATGCGATAACATTCGAGTGCTACTCGTCTAGACACAAAATTTTGTGTTGTAACAGTAGATAAATGATAAATTATCTTATCAATCCTACACATGTTCATTCTAAATAAACCAATATTCTACTAATGTGTTTATCAAGATTTGTATATTAACTTGTTACGTTGTATTTATTCAATTTATTTTCCTATCTATCAAATAAAATTAACAATATTAGTCGTGTATTATAAAAATTTATAGATAGGTTTGGGTTCTTAAATGTAATGCATTGATACATGTGACTTTTTAAGACACATGTGACTTAGCATATTTTTATATCAAGTAACTACTAACGTTAATACATACATATGTTTTTACATTAGTTAAGTAGAGAGTCATGAGTGTGTACTTAAAATATGTGACGTGAGATTTTTAATCTATGGTATATGAATTTATAACACATATACATATATACTATATATTTATACTTAAGTTGACCAGATTTTAAAAATATTTCGAAATAAGACCTATATTTCATATGACACATGGATTAAAATATTGTACTTCGCATTCTGATATTTGATACTTATATGTTGTCTATTTTTAAGTATTTACACACTGTAAAGTTTTCGTCTGTTTCGATTTTATCTGGTTATAATTGCTGTTATTTTTATATTTTTGTGTTAATTATAGAATATAATATTTTAAGTGAAAGTCTGGGTAGGTACTTCAAAAGCACTTCAGAAAAATATTAATATGTACTTGTGCACAGAAGATAATTCGTTACAAAGTTGCCAACTACGAATATATCGGCAAAATAAGTGCCGCACGTACGAAGTCTATAACGCCTTTCGAAAAGATTTCAAGATATTATCAGACAGTAATTTAAGAACAGGCGGATTAACAGATCAATTGAAAAGTCCCGGCCTACCATAGTAAACACACATTTCTGGGTAAATATCGTTTTTTTTTTATTCAACATAGTTCCCTTTAAGGGTATACTGATTATAGTGATCTTCCAACTTTTCGATCCCATTTTTGTAGTATGATCACCTCTTCATTAATTTTTCAGAATTTTTTTGAGATCTGAGAACAGGAATTAGTCGCTGGGTGCCAGATCTGGAGAATACAGTAATGCGGAAACAATGCAAAACCCAATTCATGGAACTTATATCGTTTTCACTGACTGTAACACGGTGTATTGGCTTGGTGAAACAGCACTTTCTTTTTCTTCAAATGCGGCCCTTTTTGGGGGTTTCGTCCTTAAAACAGTCCAAAAATTGATGTTGATTGTTTCATGCGAATCCCAAAATATACAGACGTCACAACCTTGTCAACCAATTTTTGCGTTTATTTTTCACTCGGATACCTGTCGATTGGACTTCGGAGTGAAATTTTGAAGCCATGTTTCATGCATTGTTGCAAGTTAAGGTGGGCTCGCGTTTCACATACCAAAATATTCGTTAATAATATGATGTACACGTTCAGTTGATATCTTTAGAGTGCCTGCTATCTTGAATAACTTCACTTTAGGGTCATTCAAAATAGTTTTGTGCATTTTTTTTACATTTTCGTGGGTAACAGACTTTTTTGGGCATTCACCGTCTTCGAGGCTCATTTCACCACGTCTAAACTTATCATCCTTGATGGTTGATTTTCCTGGGGCAGTGTCCGAAAACTCCTAATCAAGTATTTATAGGTTAGGGTAATCTGGTAGGCCACTGAGCCACGCATAAAACACTTTAGCTTCCTTTGCGATGATCCTTTAAGATGTCTGCGCTTCACGCGAATTTTAACAGACTCTGTGGCGTCACTATCGATCCTCCTCTAGTAGCCTTGCCTAGGATGCACAAGAGATGCTCCATTGTTTCCCTAGTGATTTGCCTAGATATTTCCTGCAGTTTTATCGATCTGTCAGTTCCATTTTGCGGGCATGTGTCACCACCAGACATTACCAGTTAGTAATCCGATCAGATTGCTACAGTCTCTTCTATCGAGTGCCAATAAGAATATTGTGTACTTCCGATCTATTGTTTTACACATGAGTTTTGCAGTTCTGCACCCCTGTAGCTCGTTCCATCGGATTTTGATTTTATTTACCATGCTTTTGCTCAAATCGTTGTTGATCACGTTTTCGGGTGTTAGCCAGTCTTCTAAGTACCAGCTAAACGAATCTGTTCTACTGTTATTTGCCAAGTAATTGTAAAAAGTCCCACATCATGTAAAAAAGTTGCAGCACGAGTAAGACTAAATTAGCATTTCTCACTCGATCACAAGGTCACGGCATGTTTAGATACAATCTAATTGCATTCATTCACCTAAATAGTCATTCACCCTTTTAGCGCCTTTTAAAACGTGTAGAGTAAATTACATATTCCCAAAACAAAGGGAAATAAAATGAGGTAAAAGAATACAAAACGAGACTCTAAGCCAAAAATTATTTCAATTTTAATTGTAGGAACTTACAGAATCGGGGACAGATTTGCTGATTTCATATTTGCCAAGCCCCATTGACCATCATTGTCTGCGGCGAGTCGCTTAGCCCTGGCGAACTATTTAACCGTGTGGGAAATTATCAATGGCGAAACAAATACAAAGTGAGCTCTTGGTATTTACTACTACGTATGTATTTGTATACTATACAATGTTTTGTATATAAGTAAATATGTATGGGTGTATGAAAATAGGTATTGGCCAACAGCTGAGTGAAGAAAAACAAAATGAGCAAGAGAACTTATTTAGGTCCAACCACAGACGCAGATATGAGTAAATATTTTTATAGTGTGTGGGTGGCGGTGTTTTGTTGTCAGAAATTACACTGGACTACACATTGACGGAAAAATTAAACTGAAAACATTATTTAGAAACATTTTAATTAATGAATTTCTACAAAATTGAGCTTAGAAAATTTTGAAAATTTCAGTACAGGGCTGCCAACTGTACGTATAACAAAACCTTTATGTTGTTGAAATTTTTTAAATATTAAATTTGAGTACTTTTTCTCTTAAAGCGAAAGCGGGTATTTACGTAGATTAAAAAAGCCCTAACTCTTTGCCACTCAAGCTTCCCAATGCCTCTTGCGTTGCAGCATTGGGTGCCATGGAATATATCCTCTCTCATACGGCTGAGAGCTGGGTATTCGCAGATAATGTTTCAGCATTTCACAGACTCCACTTTTTCTATTTTCTGAAGGTGCGATTTTAAGGGTAGATGTAGGTGGTTGTGGACTTGCTCGATAGAGCAGAAGCTCACTTAAATATTGAATTTTAGGCATTTAGTTTAAGACTACTTTCTGTGTATAGACTACTTCAGAAAAACCCCGCTCCTGTTCCTATTTCCCCCTTTTATCCGTCGGTGAATATGTAGATTTCGCCGTTGGAACTGTCGATCACAAACCATTGTTCCATTCTTTCCTATTGGGGAATAAAAACGCTGTGTTTACCTCCTCATGGGGAGACCCAGTTTCTCGGTCGCGTTGCCAATTTAGACCGAATTCATTAACAGGATGATACCATGTCCGTGTTCAGGTGGAACAACTTGACGCATTTTACGCCGAGATCTTAAATAGAAAGCGTACAAAATACAGCCCGTGCAAGAACTAAAGTCGCTCGACGATTCGACGCCAAATTTTGCTCAGCGATAAGACCCATTTCTGGCTCAATGGGTATGTAAACAAGCAAAATTTCCGCATTTGGGACAAAAAGCAACCTGATGAGATTTAAGAGCAGCCATTTTATCCAGATAAAACCACGGTGTGGTGGAATCTTTGATCCATATTTCTTCAAAAATTTTTGTTGATAACGGGCTATATGATGCCTATAATTGAAGCTCGTGATCTCGGCGACATTTGGTCTCAATAAAACGGAACACATCGCATCAATCAACGGATTTATTGAGTTAACACTTCGGCGAGCAGATAAATTCACGTTTTCGGCTGGTCGATTGGCCTCCGAGATCGTGTGATATCATACCATTAGACTTTTTTGTGGGAATATGTTAAGTCTAAAGTCTATGCGTTCAGTCCCGGTTTGATTCACGCCTCGGAGTAAAACACACAAAACATCACGCGCGACTTACGCCAGTTACCAGTCGAAATGATCAAATGAGTCATCGAAAACTGGAGTCAACGGATGGACTATCTGAAAAGTAGCCGCGACTAACATGTAAAAGAGAAAATCTTCAAAAAATAAATGCCAAAGAATGTTCTTTCGAAGGAAAATAAATATTCGCCATTAAATTTGAAGTTTCTGAGTTTTTTCTTCTGAAACAGTTACGATATCTACATTGTTGGGATTATTCTAAACTTTGTGCTATGTTGATTAGTGTAGTTCATGACATATAGAATGTTGTGAAACGTTTATATATTTTCATAAAGGAAACTAAAAGCAGAAGAATGAATAATTTATTGTGTGATTATGTATGTCTCTATTTATAGGTTATACGTTAACATTGAACTAGTTTCTAATTTTTTTTCGATTTTGATTTTCCGGATGCAACTTGTTGATATAAACTTATATTTTTACATCTTCACCTACATATACATATATTTGCTTTTATTATTGTTAGATATTTCCCTAATGTTAATTATTTAGCTGTTGTATTATTTTTTGTTTATTTAGGTAAATGAGAGAAAATTTGGCAATTTTTCAAAAAATATAATGAGAACAAATAAATTACGAAAAAAAGCATTTTCACAAAGTATTTCATTTTCGCTTACTTTTCACGGCGCCGGTGCATTTTCTAGTATTTATAAATGTAAGTATGTATATTAGAGCAGGGAGGCAAAAAAATTAAAAATCGCATATGCGGGAAAAGAACTTCGGCTCATTCTGAACTCGTTTTGAACAACTTTGCCTAAGGGACCACGGGTCTAAGCCATCGATTTTAATGTGGAGTTTTTTTTAGGAATTATAGGGATTATAAAAAATTTCTCGATGAAATTTAGTAGGTATTTAGCTCCACATCCCCGGAATACGCGTTTTTATAGTAAAAAAATCGACCCGCTCTAATGTATATTTCCATTTATAATATTTACATACACAGATATATATTTGTACCATTTCGTATGCCAAGCAAAGAGTCAATGATCTTAATTCTTAAGCGCAATTATATTATGTATTGCAATTAAATGGCTTAAATGTCATGGCATTGCTCGATAAATGATTGTACAAATAACGTGCCAGAGATTAATAAAAATTAATTTAAAATTGTTTACTTTACCCTTACAAATTATGACAATACAATAAGCATGCATTCAATGCAGAGAGAATTATAGTAAGGGCTCAACTTTTATATACTAAAACTTATAGTATACATGTACATACATATGTATCTACAAAGTAAATTGCTAACGGAATGCGTTAGTAGAAACTTGGCAAGGACACAATTGAGGCGACAGAGTATTTATTTACACGCGTACGAGGTGTGTTCAAAAAGTTAGGCGACTTTTCGAATATAAGGAGCTAAAAAAAATCGGCTAGGATTTTAATACAACTATATGAAGGATCAGCAATTTTCTGGCGTTGAAAAAATAAATAACAGAATTTATTTCAAATTTTATATAAGAATGGAAGTAATTGAATTATCACCGATGGTGTACGATGTCTGCTATAAGTTAAATGAAATGTCTAAATGACCTAAGCCTAGAAGTAAATCGACCTAAACCTGGTCGAATCATCTTTAAAGAAGTCTCAGTTTCGGAGTTCCAAGCTAAAATAGTTTTGAGCCGAGGAATATTTCAAAGTATTTGAGAAAAGATACAAAATCGTTCTAACATCGCCCAACAGCTATTGATTGTTGCTAATGAAGACGCTGATTTGCTGAAAAGGCTATAATAAAGCATCAATTATGGGTACACATATGACTTTTTGAATCGAAATTAAAGATGATGATCCCAAAAATTACAAGGTGAAAAAGCCCCGAAGGTCTTAAGAAGTTTTCTGAAGTTTCAAAGAAGTGTTCTCGATCGTGCATTATGCTGTAGGCATTAATGTTTATGAACAAATTAAAAACGTTTTCGAAAAGAATTTAATTTCATCGAACTTTTTGAGCGCACCTCGTATATGCTGAGAATGTTGTATATATTATAACAAAATAGACAAATTTGTATTTAAAGTCTATGGCAGACTGTTTAATAATATACCATAACATATAAAGTTTCAAATATATTGAGGTTATGTTACTTAATTGTGGGAATCTCTCACTATAACAGAGTATTTAAAAGAATTTTTCTGATAACCGGTGTTTCCCGATAGATCTTCTCTTTTCAAACACGTCTACATCTTTTGATTTTGAAACCTCAATGGATGAGTGGAAAATAATTATTCTAAAAAAGATCCTTTAGTAAAGAAAATATTATATATATAGTAAGTAAATTAGGATTGTCTCGCGACCTAAAGTCTATTATGCCCTCTCCTAAGTCATAATGGCTCACATATGTAAGTGGCTCCAGAAAATTGATAACTTCCAAAATACTGGTAGGTGCTAATGAGGCGCTGTGATCCCTATTTGGTAACATAGATCCAAGGGCCTTTATTCTACGCCAACAGACTGTTGTACAGTTTATTAGCAGATGTTCCGGAGTTTCTGACTCCAAGTCGTAGAAGCTGCAATTCGCTCAAGAAGCTAGGCTCTAGTTATATAATTGCTTCTTGAGCTTACAATGGCGTGAGTTTTTCGCTTGGGAGGGATCTAGTATAGTCCAGTCATTTAAGCTTAAATTAGGTAAGAATCTCGGAATTCGATATACCTACCATATGTAGGTTTTGAGACAACTTTAGGGTGTCAGTATACAAGTATTTACAGACATAAAAATGGGTATATCGAATTCTGAGGTGAACTTACTGTAATGACTGGACTAATAGACTATTCATTCGCTCTAAACACTCCTGCACCAATAGCGATTTGATCTCGTACGCAGAGATTGCTTTGAGTGCCGCCTGACTATCGCTTAGTATAGTTTTATGTTCATTTCGATAGTTGCGTTGGACGTTTAACTCTTCGCACCAACTTATAGCAAAGACCACTGCTTGGAAAATGGTATGGAGAGTTTTGTGCGCGGTTCTGCGACCCCTAAACAGTAGCTCGAGAGCTAAATCGTAATACTCAGCCTTACTGCAGAGGGTAACCTTAAATTTCCTAGTGAAGTTAACCCTGCTGTCCCTTGGAATATAGTCAGTGACATTTCGTCTCTTAGGTCCTTTATACATTGGGAAGCGATTACCTTACCTCTGTCAAACCCTTTTGCTGTCACTTGGAACAGTGTGTGTTTGGCAACTTGACCGATTATTAACTGAAGTGGTGTGAACTCCAGCAAGACTTCCGCCGTCGGACAGCGAGCCGTTGCAGCTTCAACAATTGAAGTCCTACCAAAGTCTTCGCAGCCCAAACCACTACTCCTTATGTGATAATCGGTCTCCCGATCATGTTGTACAACCACCTGACAATCCTTGACTTGCAGCCCCAGGATCTACCAGCTAACCCATTGCAAACCATAAGTGCTTTCGTAGCTTTCACCATGGTCAGATCAACTTACTGCTTCCACCGCAGAGTGGATTACCGGCTAACCTTACATTTTTCATAAAACATTCATTTAACAAATTAATAAAAGCTCTCTTCGACTAGCTACATGTTGGAGAGTAGCGAATCGAACAAAGTAAACTGATGTTTAAAGAAATTGGCAGCACTCTCTTTAAAGAGGTATGCGAGTATGTTTTTGCGCAAAGTAAACTCGATAACTTCATTGTTGCTTTTACATGACGAGAAGGCAACGCGCAAGAATGGCGAATCGAAGATACCTAATTAAGTAGACTTTATTGTCAAAGCCCGCCGATTTCAATTGTGTCACAAATTCACTCAATTAGAGTATAATAAGTGGAAAGAAGCTTCACCACAACAGCGAATACTATGCAATTATGAAACCATTATGTTATCTGTTGTGCAATTAAAATATTTATCTTACAGCAAGAAAAACGAGAATAACAGCGTGTGCGACAACTCAAAAATTTCACACGTTTGTCAACCTTATCTGTGATTTACGGTAATTGTGTCTGAAGATTGCTATTGTGACGAATGACAATTAACCGCTTATGTCGCTAAATTAACGATTATTACCGTGTTTGTACAAATGAAGCTATGAATACACAACTGTATGGATGTTATAATTCTTATTTGCGAACAATAAGCGTCTGCATACTCAACGAGCGTTCTATTCGCACATGAGAACAACAAAAGAGCGAAATTTAGTTATATGATATTTAAATGTTATACAACGGACGCAATTAACGCCACATATTTGTGCTAATCACGTGATTTTTAAATGCCAAAGGACAGCTAGCAACGGGTTTATTGTTTATTTGAGCAATTCTACAGCATTTCTAATTCTTCAAATGTAATTCTAAACGAAAATGTAAAACAATGCGAAAAGAATGCACGAAAAGTTGAAGAGAAATGTAAATAAGTGATGAACTCTTTGGAAAAATACCCTGTAATTCAAGACGTCTTCTTATGTATTTAAAAAAAATATGTGTACTATGTGAGTATCGTGACTGGTTTTTAGTTGTAATGGCAATTATAGATTTATAGCTTTCGTAATTTTCCGCTTAAGACCGCTGTATTACACGCAGCTGTTTAATATTCAAATAAACTGGAATGTTTAGCGTAGACTGCGACTGAATCTTACAAACAAGCGGGAAGTCAATTCACATTTTTAATTGATTACGAAAACGTTTGTTGTAATTTGCCGAATCAAGGCGGAAACTTCGGTTGTCTGTGAAATGTTTATTATTTATGGCAAACCAAAATTTCTGACAGCTTATCGGTGCTACATTATTAAGTGGTATAGTAGGGGGCACAAGCCATGACTGGCAGTCCCGAAATACCGAAATTTCGGGATTTTAACAAAAAAAAAATTAACGACTTGTGATACATTATTAACTGGTATAGTAGGCAGTACAGCAGTAATTATTTTTGACAATCCCGAAACACCAAAATTTCGGTATTTTAATAAAAATTTTTAACGATTTATCAGTGCTACATTATTAACTGGTATAGTAGAGAGCACAGCAGTAACAATGTTTGACAATCCCGAAACAGCGAAATTTCGGGACTTAAATAAAAATTTCTGACGGTTTGTCAGTGCTACATTATATACTGGTATACAGCAATAGTTATTTTTGACAATCCCGAAATACCGAAATTTCGGGATTTTAATAAAAGTGATTTAAAAAGTCCGTAATGCTTTAATTACTGACAATACGGAAATGAGGCGCCGAGTTACTATGAAAATACCATTCCACCACTTTTTCTGTAGTTTTCTGCGGTAAAAGATGAAAGCTTTCATTAGTTTTCGAATTTAACAAGGAAATTTTAAGCCT
Source organism: Bactrocera zonata (assembly GCA_037783105.1). NCBI lineage: Eukaryota > Metazoa > Arthropoda > Insecta > Diptera > Tephritidae > Bactrocera > Bactrocera zonata. Next base: position 17,489 of record JBAWJQ010004602.1, on the reverse strand, counting down.
ATGGCTGCAGTCCCAAAATATGGAAATTTCAGAGTTTTAATTAAAATTTCCCACAGCTTATTAGTGTTATATTATTAAATTGCATAGCAGCAAGTACAGCAGCAGCTACATTTGATAATCCCGAAATATCGAAACACCGGGATTTTTATGAAAATTATTTAAAAAGTCCATATTGCTTGTAACTAATGCGGAAATGAAGGGGTAAATTACTATAAAAATACGTTATACCACTCTATCTATATTTTTTACGGTAAAATAAGTGAGCTTCCATAGGTTTTCGAATTGAGCAATGGAACTAGTTGTATTTGGAATTTCTAACCAAGACTTCTTCTTTCGGTAAAGAACTATTTTTTAACCAGAACTTAACTGATAGTGGAAGGCTAACCAGACAATTGTCTACATTAATATGTATAGATATGAACCACTATTGTACACCCTCAGATTAAGAAATCAGCTGGTTAAAGCAGGGTTGCCATTTAATTGTTCCAGAAACACAATTATTCTCCGACGATCCCGTACTGCTAGAACTACACTCCAAGAAGAGATCCCGAAAATCCCGTGATCTCATACCACGCTTAACGTTACCTCTACCGCAAATATAAACAGACACACGGTTAGACAATCAGTCGACCGGGCCGATATTTGTGCGTACTCAGCGCCACACGCTTCTTTGACGGTGTCTCATTGGTCTTTTATTCACTTTTAATTCTTGCGCTCTCTTTAGTGAAGCATAAATACATACATATAAGTATGTATGTAAGTTTGTACATACATACATTTATAAGCATATGTAGGTATGTAGTTTGTCTGCATTTGTGGAAATTTTCCATTCATCACTTAAGCAGCCGTGTTTGGGCACATGTAAAGAAATGCATGCACATACATACATATGTACGTAAAAGTGCAGCGGTGTGTGTATGTTTGTAAATGCATATATTTGTATTTGTTTGTTGCCTTTAATTTGGTTCCCGCAAGTGTTGCACATTTGTGCGTGGCTTCTTCAATGGCGCTGAATGAACGCTGTGGCTTATTGGGCATACAAATCACTGCATATAAATATGACATATGTACATACATATGTATGAATTTATAAATATATGTTTGCATGTGTATGCAAAAACATTTAAATATTTATGTAGGCATTTATTAATTTCAATGTTTGAAGCAATTGTGTTGTAAAATTGTGATTTCGAAATGACACACTTTCTCATTCTAATTTAATTAAATTTAGAGAAATTTCTATTTTTCGCTTTTTAAATAGATAAAATGGTGTTAATGCAGATAAAATGAAATTAATTTGTTAAAAGTAATATAAATCTGATTTTTCCATAATTAATTGTAAATATGTATATACTTCCATACATAGGAAAGCAGGCAGGCAGGTTTTCTAAGCATTTAAAGGGTTTAGGGGATTAATGAGTTTTTTTGAAGAGACATTTTATATAATAAATAAATAAAAATAGGGTATATTTATAGAATTTAATAAACTTTATTAAACGGCGATTTATTTATAAAAAATTTGGATTTCTTAGATGCCGTAGTCGATCTCTAAGAGAACTTCGAAAAAAGGTGTCTGGCGGCGGCGGAAGATTTTTCTGCTTAAAATTATTTCAAATAGAATAATTAATAATTGAATGGGTAATGATAGGAGCACTAGTGAAAATTTTCATTTTTAATATTTGACAAAATATCGTCTTCCCAAAAAACAAAAAAAAAAAACAAAGGATTTTTTGCGAAATGAATTCTCGAATGAATCGTCTTCCCAAAAAACAAAAAAAAAAAAAAAACAAAGGATTTTTTGCGAAATGAATTACACTTCCGAGTGCCTGAAAAATCGAAATTATTATAAAAATTCTTATTTTTTCTATCATTACTTGATAAATATATCGTGTGAAAATTTCAAGCCAATTGGCTTAGCCGTTTGGAGAAATTTTTCTCCCAGATTCTGAAAACTGAGTTTCGGGAGGAACGTGTTTCATACTATAAGTAAAACAATCCGCAACTATTTGCCGGTTCAACTTCATACTGTCGGGGTATATTTTTAAATATACATACATATGTACCAAAAAATCGATATTTTCAAATTTGCAAGTGGTGTATCCATTTCAATAATAATTTCTTATATGAATTAACGGGTTTCAAAAAATCTCATTTTTATTATTATTTTTTTTATTGTCTTATTCAATTCTACAATACCTCTAGATGATAGTTCTTTCAGGTTGACCCGAGTAATACTTTCGGAGATACAGCCTTGAGAAATTATGCGCTCGATGCTAGCTAGGCTAAGTGCATCGACTTTAAACGCGTTTTTCTCGAAACTGTGTTTTTGAAGTCGGTTGGCAAGATTTCTCGAGAACTACTCAAACAATCTTCATGAAATTTTACACAGGTCTTTAAAATACAATTCTTAAAGGCTTGGACGAAGATTTTTTTTAATATAACTATTTGAAAACAAAAAAAAAAATGTCGCGAAATTTTCACTGAAATTTACATTTTTGTAAAAATGTCTGCCAAAATTCCAACTTTTAGTTTTTTTTCTTCGTCCAAGTTGGAAGTTAAGGTTTTAACTAAAACACGTATTTTTTCACTTCAGATGATCCATGGGAATGACCGAGTTTAAAATATTTTTTCCAAAAATTTCAAAATTTCTTTGCTAATAGTGTAAGTTTATAATAATAAAAAAATTCTAATAAAATATTTAATTTTTATGTGAGAAAAAATTGTTGAAAAAAGGTTTTTTTTTACTGAGAAAACCCATGTAACCACTTAATTGAAACTTAACTTAAGGGAGCTTAAAGAGTATAATTTTTTGTGTTTTGACAAAATCAGTTTTTCTAAAAAAAACCTCAGGCTTGAGGTAATTGTTTAACTTTGTACCATAGAAAGCAAAACAAAGTGACCAGAGAAATTTTACCAGAAACCAAGAAATATACCTTAAACCTTAACTTAACTCGACTTAAGTCACTTTAAGCTATTTTAACATATTTCTACAAATAAATTCACACTAAAAATCATTAACAATTGTATAAAAAATATTTAACTCTACTTATGCCATTATGTAAAACCACACACACCTCGCTTTCGACGATCATTTTGCTGGTGTACACGTTGTTTTATTTCCCTTTTGTTGCAAAATAATTTGGTTTTATTTTCACAAACCAGTTCTCTGTATTTTTTTATGTTTTTTATTTATTTGCGACGCATAATATTTTAGCTGACACTTGTTTATTTTTTCTATTTTGTTTTGCTTGCTGTTTTGCATTTATTTTATTGCACGTTCTTTGCAAAAATTAAGCACACAACTGTTTTTTAAGCCGGCAAAAAAAAAATTTCTTCAAACAAAAAACGCAAAAATTGCAAATAAAACGCAAAATAATTTGTGTTTGTTTTTGTATTTAACTTCAACTGCACTATATTTTAATTAAATAAAAAAAATTATTTTTATTTGTAATTTAATTGCTATTAGAAAACTTTTGTCGCATTCCCACGCATTTATTATTACATATTCTATTGTTGCTGTAAGTCACTCCGTTATGTTTTCTATGCGTCTTTATCGCGCTACGATATCTTGAAGACTAAAAGATACATTTACTTTTGCCGCCAGCAATTGCAGGTTGCTTCCCTCGGCAATTCTACGCGCCGAGCGTAAAACAGCGCACTTACAAACGCTAAAGCAACGCTGGCGTTGACTGCGTTGTTGACTTCGCAGTCACAGTGAAGCCGTGCGGGGCGCTAAGGCCACTTTCTAGCTGCTAGCCGTGAGTGTTAGCAAACACTGCCAGTGCCATACTCTGTTGCCATGATCAAGCCACAATCGCAAATGTCGGCGTCGTTTGTGTCGCTCGCGTTGCTTCCGACCGTGCAGCGGTTAAACAGCTGAGCGGTGAGAATCATTAATGCCGGTAGAGTTAACTAGTGTCGACCGCGAATTGTTGTTGGTTGGATTAATTGGTTGGTTGACTCACCGTAATATTAACTTTGTATGTAAGTTAAGGTTTTTTTGTAAAAGTTCTATCTCTTTTGTGCATAAATAGATTTATTCCAGAGAATGTATAGTATAACTAGTAATATACATATAAATTAATATTGAAAGTATTTATTACAACTGGCAACACAAATCCGTCTTCGATTCGTAACTTTTCCTTCAAAAATATTACAATGTATCCATATATGTATATTATATGTACCTATTTCTATTCGGTATAATCGAATCTGTTTGATTTATACCTGTTGCTTGTTTTATACGTCACTCTCCAAATTTTCGCGAATCGAAGATAGCTAAAAATCTACTTGGTGGTAGTTCTCGCATTACAACTGACAATATTTTGGCCTACTAAATATTATCTTCTATATTTGATTATACCAGTCTATTTAATTTATACCAGTTATTTGTTCTATACGTCAATGTCCTAATTTTCGCGTATGGAAAACAGCCAAAACACTTCTCATGGGCAATTCTATTATTATAACTGCGGCCTGACAATAACCTCAACCTACCAAGTATTCTCTTCCATATTCGATTAAGCCAGTTTATTCGATTTATACCACTTGTTTGTTCCATTCGCCACTATCCAAGTTTGACAAAAGAAAAACTGCTAATAAATACTACTCAAATTTGAAGCAAATATTTCCTACCTGGTCTTTGCTTCGGTCGACAAGTGTCTGACAATGCATTGCTCAAATATTTACTTTAACAACAGTTTATTAATCAATTCATCTTACCCGTACTCGCCTATACTAGTAGATAAGTAAGCTGTCATACACTCTAAGTGACAAACATTTCTAAGTGTGCACATTTGTATGAATAATTGTACGTCATTTTTGCATTTTGTTATCAATAAATGCACGTGCAAATGTATGGTAAACTGAATTATGAAAGCAAATAACAAAAATTTTCCATTATTGAACGAAATAAAAAAGGTGTTGCATTTTACTGACCTTGCAACACATTTTCTGCAGCGACATAATTAAAGAGGTTAGTCTAAGATTTTTGTAAAATAAAAGTAAAACACCAAAAACTTAATTTAAAGTTTTCAAAAAATTGTTTAGGTTATATGATAGAGGTATTAATAACGAATGATCCAAGTACTTTTTTCAATCGCCTTTTTTTACAGATCACGTCTGAAAACGTTTACAAATCGATCAATTTTATTACGAAAATTCACATTCTGTAAGCACACTTAATAATAAGTCATAATCGACCTACTGAGCGTACTATTCGCAACCCCATCACCCATCTTGAGATCCAACAATCATTGTTGGATAATATTCGATCGAATAGACCACGTCTGGTACAAATTGTAGAAAATATTTCAAGCATAACTGAGAGTGTACACGAAGACATAGAGAGATTCGGTGCCGTCCGCAGCAACTCGGACTGACTTATGGAACAACCTGGCGCATTTTACGTCGGGATCTTAAATTGAAAGCGTATTAAATACAGCTTCTGCAATAATTGAAATAGCTCACCTTTCCAAGTAACATCGCTGAACAAAATTTGGCTAGAAAACATCGGATCTTCTTGGAACTTTTCAAGAGCCTATAATTTGCTTTATATACGATTAATTCGCTTTATAGGCTCTTGAAAAGTTCCAAGAAGAGCTGACGGTTTAGAACCAAATTTTGTTTAGCAATGAATACCATTTCTGGCCTAATGGGTATGTAAACAGCAAAATTGCCAGATTTGGGATGAAGAGCAACCTGAAGAGATTCACGTGCAGCCATTTCATCCAGAAATAACAACGGTTTGGTATGGTTTATAGGCCGGTGGTATCATCGGTCCATATGTCTTCAAAAAGAGACAAAGAGAGAGTGAGAACGTCACTGTCAAAATTTTAATTTGAAGTTTTGTGTTTTTTCTTAAAAAAGTTGGGAACCTCAAAAATTACACCGGTCAACAAAAAAAATATTTTTTTTTTGGCTTCTGTTCTCATGCTTGAATTCTGATTCTAGACATTGAAAACCACTTAAATAATAATCTTTAGTTCTTAAAGTTTGCTTTGGGCTGATCTACATCGATAAGTATATTTTAATTTATTTCATAAATCAAAGATGGCAGCACTTTGATTATCCCGAAAGTAAACAGTATTATTATTTGTAAGAGGCACAGTAGTGAATGTTAACCTGTTTATTATAGCTGTAGCAACAATATTGGTGTATTACTCAGTTAAAACATGGCATCAAGTCAGTGTAAAAATGATGTTGATTTATTTTGTTTTATTTGCGGTGAATTTATTAATGTTAGAAGTAAAAAATTTGCTTTATCAACAAATTTGAAACTTTGCGAAGCCTATGAAGCCTCTTTTAACCTAAAAGTCAGTAAACAAAATGAAAATTGGGTACCTCACTTCGCCTGCGTTAATTGTAAAAAATACTTTAGAATGTAAGAAAAAAATCGAAAAATTGCTCTAATTTCTACGAAAGCAAACTTTAACCGTAAACATTTTTTTTCCTTATTTTTGTCACAGGAGAAACTAAAATTTAACATGTAGATGTCAGACCCAAAAATCGTGTTTACCGGTGTTATCCCCTTTGATATTCAATGGCTTCAGCACTAACCTAATATTCAATTTTATTTTCAGTTCGAAGTTTTCCAATTTTACATTTTATTGCAGATAAGCTCACATTATACCTAGAGTCAGGGTTCACAAAAAGAAAATTTAGTTGGCAACTATATTTACTCTTACTGGAAAATCCTGTTGGATATTTGAATGTCTTAGAAAAATCTTCGGTTAGTACTGCATTGATGTGACACAGCATTAACCATCGCTAATTTTATTTTACTCTGGTGTGGTGAACCGCTATGAACTATATCTCATACAGGAAACCGATGGAGCGAATGTAGCTATTCGCTATTTTCTGCATAACGGAAGCGCTAAGAACCACCTCAACGACTGATATAGAAAGATTACTACCACCAATCGAGATTGCAGTGGAAAGCTCTGCGGCAAAATAAGCTGTAAGATTGGCCGCATTAGGTGAATTCTCCACAAGGACCCTTAGGCATAGCTCAATAAGCAAGGGGCTGGTAGGCAAATTAGACCACATACACTCACGTTTTATTTCAAAGAGAAGTTTCCAGGTCACACTAAAGGAGGGTGGATGGAGTAGAAGCATGCGACACACCAGTGGAACTTAGATACAACATCTGTACATGGGAATCAAAAATGACTAATAGAGTGGAAGCCGGAATCTATTGCTCGGAACTGGATTTTCAGCTTCCGAAATATTACAGTATTTTCCAAAATGAAGCCTTTGTAGTTGGGGAAAATTAGCTAACAATGCAGGAAACCACATAAAAATGAGAAATATATAAGTCCATAGCCAAGCGGCAATTAAAGGAATAATCTCATTATCGCATTACGTCAGAGGATATTCTTAAAGCAGGGAGCCAGTACATGTGGGAAAGTGGCTGCATAAATACTCGGTGGTTGTAGGACACAAAGGAGTTCCGGGAAATGAAACAGCTGATGAGATTGCCCAAAGCATCATCCATTTGGCTACCGAACAAGTACGAGAAGTGCGGAAGTCACAAAAACAAAAAAATATATAGTACAATAAAATTACGCAAAGAGCTAACAGACGGATAAAGCTGAAATGGAATGTCTTGGATGGCCAAGATTATGTGCAAGAGCCCCTTAGGAAAACTCGCATGTTTTTTACTCAAGCGGTCTCGAGCGACTGTTGCCCTCTTGACTGGTCACAACCTACCGGCATCACATGCGAGCCGTATGAGCATAAATAATGACGATACATGCGAAAAATGCAGAGAATTTGGCATGAGAAAGGCGCAGAAATACCTTCTATATCCCATGTCCAGCACTATCTAGAACTCGTCTTAAGTATCCAGACGCTTCGGAGTTCAAGCAACTAGACGCAGTAGCAAACTTAAATATCAAGTTCACAAAAAGTGGTGACTTCCTGTATAACGAATACTTCACCTCAAACTAAACTGTACCTAAGTATGTATGTACTATATGTATATCTGACATTACTAACAACTAGTAGGTCTATCAATGGCGTGCCACCAGTCAGTGTAACCTAAATTAACCTATATTCTCTTCTATCCTTTCCATTATTATTTTTATAATAATATGTGAACAAATAATTCACGTTCGGCCATTTACTATTAAATTACATGTATGGTAACAATGGGGTTTAAATCACAATTTTTTTACCTGTTAAAAAGAATATGGTGCTCTTAAATAGTTATTAAAAAAAAGAAACATTTTTTTATATTGTTACTTATACTTTCTCAGCTTGAACGATTCTGAAAACTTTCATTGTCTAACAAAGCCGAAAAATGATTATTTTTCGACAATTATACTTTCACACACATACATATGTATGTATATATGTACATATTTATACCGATTGTTGAAAAAGATAACTGTGGATGTAGCAAATACATTTTCTTACGAAAATCTTTATACAAACGAACCCTTACATACAATGACAAATATGTGTGTGACACATTTGCCTAAAACAATGTATGAGTACTCAAAGTTTACATAGATATGTATATACTAATTACTGTTTTGAAATCTGTAGCAATTAATTTGTCATGCGCAACTGAATTTTGGTAGAAAATAAGGTAACTATAGAAATAATTTGTTGTTTTCTACTTTCTTAATTGTGGGTCCAAAAAACCAATGCCAAAATTTTCGCTTTCGAATTTCGGTCACATATGTATGTATATAAAAATTTAGTGTTATTTAAACAATATGCCGTTGTAAATTTCGGATTAAATTTGATGCGTAAAAATTTATTTGTCTATAATTAATCACTATTGTTCTTATTTTCAGACTCCTTCAACCAGTCTCAATTATTTGAAATAAAGTTTCATGTGAATTCATTATAATTAAAATCCGCTTAAAGCATCATAAGCACATGTTAGATACATACATACATCTACATACATATATAAGAATTTGCTTATCGTTTACTCTGTAATTACAGAGTATTGTCTACTGATTATTTTAATTAAAACATCTTCACATTAAAAGTGGAAATAAAACATATGGAAAGGACAAAAATCTGCTTTGTAATTATTTATCAAAGAATAATAAAGCTGCATAAGTGCAAAAAAATAAAAAAATAAAAACAAATTACTATTACAACATTTTTTAAAACCAAGTGGCTCATTATCACGCATACATGTATTAGAGATACATATTTACATATATGTATAGTATAACAAGTAAGAAAGCGCTAAGTTCGTGTGCAACCGAACATTTTATACTCTTGCAATTTGCAACTGTCTTAATTGGGATGAAGCTTAAAATTTAACCTTTACCACACTATATGGTTTGACACAATGAGATTGGTAGCTCTGACAAAGACATTTTCGACTACCCAATACATGTACTCGATAAGACTCATACACTGACTGACATATTCATAAGATTTGTTAGAAAAATTAAACTCATTATGTAGTATATGTGAGTTGGGGTAGAATCGACCTGATTTAATCTATTAACTATTGTCATGCGACATACTAAAAAAATGTTCCCTGGGTTTCATTAAGGTACATACCTCACGTACAATCAGCAAACATATGGCACAAAGTCAGCCGGATATTCGATAACAGTTACAGGGTCCTCGAAGTGTAACCAATTAAAAAAGCCATAAATTCGGTTTGGAAAATTATTTTTATTTATTTTAAAGTACAAATTTGTGTGAAAATAATCATAATTCACTTTTGCTCGATATGATCACTTTTTGCCTTAACTATGTCCTTGAGACGGTCAAAAAACGAATCGCAAGCTGCCCGAATGTGATTTGCCGGTATTTTGGTCCACTCAAGGACATTGGCTTTCTTCACTCGGACCTTCTCTCCAAAATGGCCCAGAGAGAATAATCCATTGGATTCGCATCTGGTGAATTCGAGAGCCATTGTGTTGTCGTAATCGTTCTTCAGCCATTCTTGGTTCACTCGCGCTTTGTGAGACAGTGCTGAGTCTTGTTGAAACGTCCATGGTTTGCGACCGAAATGTTTGTTTGCCCACGGCTTCAGTGCAGCCTCCAGAACACTTTCCTGATAACATGTCGCATTTACTTTGACGCCAGGCTGACAGCGGCCCAAACCATTATTTGTGGCGGGTGCTGCCTCCTGGTGGCCAACCGATGACCTAGATTCTCGTATGAACAGTCGGTCAAGTAAACCCTATCGTTTTGAGAGTTTATGAATTGCTCAATTGGAAACATTTTTTTGTCAGAAAACACAATGTTCGGAATTTGACCGCTTTCTTTCTTGTTGCTGCTTCGGTGTGAGATCATGAGCCTTTTGGAACTTGTAAGGCTTGACCTCGAGCTCATTTTTCAATATGCGTCGGATGCTGCGGTCGGATATTTTCAGTTCTTTAGCCATTTGAATTGCAAGAAAAAAAAACTAAAATTCGTCGAGATACGGGCCGGTGGAGTGGGAGCTTCAAAAAAAATGTTGCGTCCTGGTTGACGTGATTTCAACCCTTGTAGAGATCTAAAACACAAAAAACAAAAAGATTTCTCATTAGTAAGGATGTCGTTCTCGGGTTGACCATTTTCAAAAAAAAGAAAAAAATACAACAAAATGGCGTCGACTTAAATAAAATTTTTTTTTTACCCGATTTTTTTGACCTTTTCGAATTTTTTAAAAATACTTCGAATCAAAATTTTAGGAAATCCAACTCAGACATAATAGAGCATTGTATAAAGAAGATATACACCAAATTTCAAAGGAGTCGGTTCAGTAGAACTTGAGTTATCATGTCAACCACCTCAAAAAAAAGTAGTTTCGAGAAAAACGCGTTTAAAGTTTAGGAGACAATTCTAGTGAACACGGACGCCACGTCACAAAATCGGCTCTATCTCCGAAAATAAGTCGAATTTTGACATTGTTTGGCCTTGAGATTTTTTTATTGTCATTGCAAAAGCTAAACGAACTGGAAATTGTAGCCTACTGAAGGGTATCGTAGAATCCGATGGTATCATTGGAATACGTGGCAACAGAATCACTTCATTTTTTAACTTTACAGTTAATATGGTTGCTTGAAGAACATTTACGGTGATCTTTTTGATAGCCAAATGCTTACCATTGCATAATCCAGGTGGATTCAAATTAAACAGGAGAATAATAGGTGAACCACTCTTTAATCGAAGACTATGTGGTTGCATTTCAGCTATATTTAGTGAATTTGAACAAGAAAAAACGTTAACTTCGGTTGCACCGAAGCTAAATACCCTTCACAGGTGCATTTCTGTTAGTAACTATTTGTTCAGTTTGTATGGAAGCTATATGCTATTGTCAACCGATCTGAACAATTTCTTCGGAGATTACATTGTTGCCTTAGAAAATAATATATACCAAATTTAGTGAATATATCTTGTCAAATGTGAAAGTTGTCCATACAAGAACTTGATTCCGATCGTTCAGTTTGTACGGCAGCTATATGCTATAGTCGACCGATCTGAACAATTTCTTCGGAGATTACATTGTTGCCTTAGAAAATAATATATATCAAATTTCGTGAATATATCTTGTCAAATGTGAAAGTTGTCCATACAAGAACTTGATTCCGATCGTTCAGTTTGTATGGCAGCTATATGCTATAGTCAACCGATCTCAACAATTTCTTCGGAGATTACATTGTTGCCTTAGAAAATAATATATACCAAATTTCGTGAATATATCTTGTCAAATGTGAAAGTTGTCCATACAAGAACTTGATTCCGATCGTTCAGTTTGTATGGCAGCTATATGCTATAGTCAACCGATCTGAACAATTTCTTCGGAGATTACATTGTTGCTTCAGAAAATAATATATACCAAATTTCGTGAATATATCTTGTCAAATGTGAAAGTTGTCCATACAAAAACTTAATTCCGATCGTTCAGTTTGTATGGCAGCTATATGCTATAGTCAACCGATCTGAACAATTTCTTCGGAGATTACATTGTTGCCTTAGAAAATAATATATACCAAATTTCGTGAATATATCTTGTCAAATGTGAAAGTTGTCCATATAAGAACTTGATTCCGATCGTTCAGTTTGTATGGCAGCTATATGCTATAGTGGTCCGATATCGGCCGTTCCGACAAATGTGCAGCTTCTTGAAGAGAAAATGACGTCTGCAAAATTTCAAAACGATATCTTAAAAACTGAGGGACTAGTTCGTATATATACAGACAGACGGACAGACGGACAGACGGACAGACAGACGGACATGGCTAAATCGACTCAGCTCGACATACTGATCATTTATATATATACTTTATAGGGTCTCCGACGATTCCTTCTGGGTGTTACAAACTTCGTGACAAACTTAATATACCCTGTTCAGGGTATAAAAATCAATTGGAAAATTTACTAAAGACATCAGATCGCCTGGTATTTGCCATCAGTTGAATACTTACTCAATCCAATCAATAATTACCGCCATCTGTTAGACTCTTTTGGAGCTAACTAATAATTGTGACTGTCAAATAATAGACAAATAATATACAAATAATCAACAAATAATTGCAATAATATAATATTGCGATTATAAATTGAGATGTAAGCTATCCTGTCTCTCAAGTTGGATCAAATTGCACACGGTGTGCAATCAAATTTGAAATCGGTTCAGTAGTTTAGGCGTCCATCGCGGACAAACAACGTGACACGTGATTTTTATATATGAAGATATATGTATATTTCAAACGTAAACAAATCGTTACACACGCAAAGCAACTTGACAGCTAGAAAGCCCGGCTTACAACTTTCGATTTCATTCATATTTCCTGTCGCTCAGCGCGTAAATGCATGACATACTCAACCACACATACTTATACACAGATCCATTTGTCTGTATGTACCATATGTATTGTAACTGCGAATGCACGTCAAAGTCCTATTCAACCGGTTCATAGATTACAATAATCAACGAACGCGAAAAACTCTGTGACGGACACACTTTTTGCAGCATCATTTTCTATTATTTGCATTTTTTTATTTTATTTTTATAATGGCATAGAAGTAGTTAGGTTAACTTCTTGTTGCATTAAAGTCGATGGTTGTCTTAAATGCCCAATGGCGGAGCAATTACCACTGCGGGGTAATAACCACGGTTGAGATTTCATTACGCGTTGTGAGGAATACTTGAGCATATGCCTGGCCAAGTTGTTAATTTTCTAATTGCACATGTAAGCTAGAAGTGACAGTGGGTCAAAATTGGTAAATAGGACCTTAAATATTAGTAAACTGGTCGAAATTGTTGTCTAAATATAATTAAAATAATTCCTGTTCAAAAAAAGATAGGAGTGTATATTAAAATAGCACAACCACTTGTCTACTCTATTACATTATACCAGTCCAATTATACCAGTTGTTTATTCGATTTACTCTAGTTAATCGAAAGAAGCTTCTAAAGAGTATCCTATCTAAGCAAATCGCTACTTTCCAAGGTTTAACAAATTGAGAAAATTCGGATTCCATCTTTCAAACACTTGGTTCTAACCTCCAAACTGTCTACTAAACACAAACAATAATTTGTAGATAAGTGTAATTTGGCCTTTTGTTCTAATATTTAGATCGAATTGAGAAAGTAAAATTAATACCCAGCTTCAATCATACTTATAACGGATGATCCAAGTAGGGATAATTTTTTCAGTAGCCTTTTTTTTCAATAGATCACGCGTATTGTTTGGCATTTCATCATGGAATACATCACGCATGTCATTCGCTAGTTACCAGTTCGATATGCATTCCCCATTATATTTGAAGTTACAATGTTTTTTCTTTATAAAAGTAAGGAGCCTTGAAATAAATCACACTAAGAATGAATCACCATCAAAGAGGTAAGATGAAAAAATATTTTGACGTCAGAACATTGGATTTTTCATGCTTTTAAAATTTTTACAAATAAACTGCATCATTTTACTATTATTATTTGTATATACTAAACCGCTAGCTTCACTACTGGAAAAAGTTACTTCCATGAATGTAGGTTAAAACTCTCACGCATGTTAGTAAAAATCGGAGAGATATTACAAGCCTACAAGTATATACATAAATATGTCTGTGGGTATGCATGTACACTTGTACATATTACTGCTTCATCAATTTATTCCTGAGTTTCTTTAATTTTGACTATTTACTATACTTGTTTTTAGATGGCTTAGCATCATTACTATAAAGTATTAAAAATAAATATTTAGTATTATTTAGAAAAATGTCAGACATTATTGATGGCATTGCTTTGCTCATAATGCACAAACATAAACATATATACGAATAGTTATAAAGATAACCAGATCCATGCGTACATCTAGTCGTTATGTTGCATGCAAAAGAGTAATTTGTAAGAAAATGGCCAAGGTGCCATCCTGTCTCTTCCTATGTGCCCTCTAGGAAATTTTTCGAAAAACACATTCAACTATGAAATTATAATTTTTGAAGTCGAATATTTTAAAGAATCCTAAATCGGTTTTTACTTTTCAAAATTAACTTTTTATTGTAAGTTTTATTTTTCAGGAAAATTGTCATGGATTCAAACAGATTTAGTCATAGTCTCATAATTAAAGGGGCTTCATGATTTTCCTCGCGTAAAACACAGCATTTTTAACAAATTTTAAAATGAAATGAAATAAAATGAAAAATTTTTTTATAATTTTTAATGTTACAAACATACACTACTAATAAAGAAATTCTGAAATTTTTGAAAAAAAAAAATATTTTAAGCTCGGCCATTGCGACGCCATGACAATATAATTCTAAAGTGAAAAAAGAAATATGTGTTTTAGTTAAAACCTTAACTTAGAACTTGGATGAAGGAAAAAACTGAAAGTTTGATTTTTGGACATTTTTACAAAAAAATTAAAAATTCAGTCAAAATTTCACGAAATTTTTCAAATAGTTGTAATCGAAAAAAAATTCTTCATCCAAGCCTTTAAGAATTGTATCTCGAAGACCTGTGCAAAATTTCATGAAGATCGTTTGAGTAGTTCTCGAGAAATCTTGCCAACCGACACAGTTTCTAGAAAAATGCGTTTAGACCAGCTAACCTCGATCACAAAAGTTCTGAAGGCTGTATCTCCGAAACTATTACTCGGATCAACTTTAAAATTTAGAACAATATTCTAGCAGTATTGTAGAATTTAATGCAAGTAAGACAACAAAAAATTAAATTTTTTGAAACCCATAAACCCATGTCAAGTTAAGGAGTTGCTTTGATAGTCTCAACGGAAAGAATTTGTACGCACTCAATGATTTCTTCAAATTATCAGCTTTGTTTACATTAATCCGATATCAATAAACCATCTGATCAAATTTGAGTCGTACTGACCACGCTTTCTCCATACACTTGAGATACATATAAAGGTTTTTTTCATAGAGATGATACAAAAGTAGACCAATAGGGTCAGAAAACGGCGCTATACATTTTCTTGCTCTTTGGCCTCAACTTTTAGAGAACTACGTCTAATTTATGGTCGTCGTAATCGTTCTGTCAGATCAACAATTGAGCTTCTAGAGAAGGCACTATACAAAATGTTCCCGTGTCAGTGAGAGAATATTGCTGTCATCAATACATGAAGCCGCTTGACCACCAGAATCGTCATATGTTCCTGAATTGGGCTGAACAACAACTTGAAAATGATCCGGATTTTCATCGAAAAATCATCTTCAGAGATGAGGCTAATTTCTGGCTGAATGGTTTCGTCAATAAGCAAAATATGTGTTGTAGGTCAGGCAGCAATCCACAAGTACTTCATGAGTCGTCATTGCATATCAAAAAAAATACGGTTTGGTGCGGTTTATGGACCGGCGACGTCATTGGGCCGCACTTCTTCCGTGAAGTCCGGCACGTTACTGTAAATGGAAATCACTATCGCTCAATGATAAATTGGATGATATGGGCTTGGACAATATGTGGTTCCAACAGGACGTTGCCACAAGCCACACAGCGAATGTCACAATCGATTTATTGAAAACCAAGTTTTGTGAACGTGTTATCTCACGAAATGGCCCAGTCAATTGGCCGCCGCTGTCATGCGTTTTGACGCCAATACATAATGGTATCGAATATCCCAAGCCGTTTTTATTTTATTTAAAAAAAAAAAACTTTTGTAGCGCTCTTATTATCTTCAGCTCCTTCAGCAAATTTTTGTTTTTTCGGTTCCGTCTCATTTTTTGAATGCATTTGCAAGATTTTTGGACAGTTTCAACAGATTTACCAGATGGGATGACGTGAAATCCTCTGTTATCTCCCAACAACACAACGATCCTCATTTAAAGAGATTAATGAACGACACGCCAGCGACACATTTTTCATAACTTCACAGAAAACTTTGTGCTACATGCACTTCATCATAACGAGGACTGCCCAAACCACTTTCACAACATTTTCAATGATTCTGTATAAGTAATTCCATTAGAAATAGGAAATATCAAACAAATGGCCAGACAAACGTTTCGCGTCAAATTGAAACTCATTAACATACCGAGGTCACAGACTAAAACAGATAATATTTATATCAAGACTTTCAGGGTTGCATCTGGGAGCAGGTTGATTTGTTCACATTTACGAGATATATGCTAGATTTTATGAG
This sequence comes from Bactrocera zonata, assembly GCA_037783105.1. Classification (NCBI taxonomy): domain Eukaryota; kingdom Metazoa; phylum Arthropoda; class Insecta; order Diptera; family Tephritidae; genus Bactrocera; species Bactrocera zonata. The sequence continues at coordinate 921 of JBAWJQ010004602.1, read as the reverse complement.
AATTTTTATTCTTCCCGCAAATTCAAAAATGTTAAGTTCCAATCTGGTTTAATCCTTTAATCCTACATTTTTGTAAAGATTACTCTAACAATATTTTTCGCTTTTTATACCTTGAACAGGGTATATTAGGTTTGTCACGAAGTTTGTAACACCCAGAAGGAAGCGCCGGAGATCCTTTAAAGTGTATATATAAATGATTAGTATATTGAGCTGAGTCGATTTAGCCATTTCCGAAAAAAATGTTCCGATCGGCTTACTATAGCATATAGCTGCCATACAAACTGAACGATCGGAATCAAGTTCTTGTATGGAAAACTTTTGCATTTGACAAGATATATTCACAAAATTTGGTATAGATTTTTTTCTAAGGCAACAATATTATCTCTGAAGAAATTGTTCAGATCGGCTTACTATAGCTTATAGCTGCCATACAAACTGAACGATCGGAAAAAAGTTCTTGTGTGGAAAACTTTTGCATTTGACAAGATATATTCACAAAATTTGGTATAGATTATTTTTTAAGGCAACAATGTAATCTCCGAAGAAATTGTTCAGATCGGCTTACTATAGCATATAGCTGCCATATAAACTGAGCGATCGGAATCAAGTTCTTGCATGGAAAACTTTTGCATTTGACGTGGTATCTTCACGACGTTTGACATGGATTACTCCGAGAAAATTGTTCAGATCGGCTTACTATAGCTTATAGCTGCCACACAAACTGAACGATCGGAAAAAAGTTCTTGCATGGAAAACTTTTGCATTTGGCGTGGTATCTTCACGAAATTTGACATGGATTACTCCGAGAAAATTGTTCAGATCGGATTACTATAGCATATAGCTTCCACATAAACTGAACACATACTTACTAAAAGAAATGCACCTGTAAGGGGTATATTAGCTTCGGTGCTGCCGAAGTTA
>JBAWJQ010004601.1:0-194000 GCA_037783105.1 Bactrocera zonata | reverse complement strand
TCCGTAATCTTATATTTAGGTATAAAGTCGATTTTCTTGTATATACACATTTAGCAATCGATATCGAAATGCATCAAATCATTAGTTTAATATATTTAAGTTAATAAACCTTCTTTACCTTACTGAAGTCTACATAAAGACTTAACGGTATAACGACAGTGCATTTGGAAGAATTCCGTAATCTATATTTAGGTATAAGGTCGATTTTGCTGTATATACACATTTAGCAATCGATATCGAAATGCTTCAAATCATTAGTTTAACATATTTAAGTTAATTAACCTTCTTTACCTTACTGAAGTCTGCATAAAGACTTCACGGTAAAACGACAGTGCATTTGGAAGATTTCCGTAATCTTATATTTAGGTATATGGTCGATTTTGCTGTATATACACATTTAGCAATCGATATCGAAATGCTTCAAATCATTAGTTTAACATATTTAAGTTAATAAACCTTCTTTAACGAACTGAAGTTTACATAGAGCCATGGCGGCAGTGCATTTGGAAAAATTCCGTAATCTTATATTTAGGTATAAATTCAATTTTCTCTAGCGGGTAAACTGTTTGAAAGAGGTAAGTTAAATAAAAAGCATTGGTTATATAATTTAAAGAGCTTTTAGGAAGGTCTTCAATCTTTCTTCTACTCCTACCAGGAACGTGGCAATAGTATTCACGAAAAAAGTAGGTTTTTGAGAAAAATCGCATTTTTGTTTCAACTTTTCAAACGCTATAGCGGGTAAACTATTGGAAAGAGGTGGGTCAAACATAAGGCATTGGTTAGATATTTTAAAAAGCTTTCAGAAAGCCTTGAATCTTTCTTCTACTCCTACCTGTAACGTGTTAATAGTGTTCACGAAAAACGTACGTTTTTGAGAAGTTTACATTAAGACTTAACGGTATAGCGGCAGTGCATTTGGAAGAATTCCGTAATCTTATATTTAGGTATAAAGTCGATTTTCTTGTATTTACATATTAAGCGATCGATATCGAAATGCTTCAAATCATTTAATTTCAATTTCATTTAATTTAATAAACTTGCTTTAACTTACTAAAGTTAACATAAAGCCATGGCGGCATAACGGCAGTGCCTTTAGAAGAATTCCGTAATCTTATATTTAGGTGTAAAGCCGATTTTCGTGTATACACACATTTAGCAATCGATATCGAAATGCTTCAAATCATTAGTTTAACATATTTAAGTTAATAAACCTTCTTTAACGAACTGAAGTTAACATAAAGCCAAGGCGGTATAACGGCAGAGCATTTGGAAGAATTCCGTAATCTTATATTTAGGTATAAAGTCGATTTTCTTGTATATACACATTTAGCAATCGATATCGAAATGCATCAAATCATTAGTTTAATATATTTAAGTTAATAAACCTTCTTTATCTTACTGAAGTCTACATAAAGACTTAACGGTAGAGCGGCAGTGCATTTGGAAGAGTTCCGTAATCTTATATTTAGGTGTAAAGCCGATTTTCGTGTATACACACATTTAGCAATCGATATCGAAATGCACCAAATCATTAGTTTAACATAGTTAAGTTAATAAACCTTCCGTAACGAACTGAAGTTAACATAAAGCCATGACGGCATAACGGCAGTGCAATTGGAAGAATTCCGTAATCTTATATTTAGATATAAAGTCGATTTTCTTGTATATACACATTTAGCAATCGATATTAAAATGCTTCAAATCATTAGTTTAACATATTTAAGTTAATTAACCTTCTTTAACGTACTGAAGGTGACATAAAGCCATGGCGGCATAACGGCAGTGCATTTGGAAGAAATCCGTAATCTTATATTTAGGTATAAAGTAGATTTTCTTGTATATACACATCTAGCAATCGATATCGAAATGCTTGAAATAATTAGTTTAACATATTTAAGTTAATAAACTTTCCGTAACGAACTGAAGTTGACATAAAGTCATGGCGGCATAACGGCACTGCATTTAGAAGAAATCCGTTATCTTATCTTTAGGTATAAAATCGATTTTCTTGTATATACACATTTATCAATCGATATTGAAATGCTTCAAATCATTAGTTTAACATATTTAAGTTAATAAACCTTCTTTAACGAACTGAAGTTTACATAGAGCCATGGCGGCAGTGCATTTGGAAAAATTCCGTAATCTTATATTTAGGTATAAATTCAATTTTCTTGTATATACACATTTAGCAATCGATATTGAAATGCTTGAAATCATTATTTTAACAAATTTCAGTTAATACGCCTTCTTTAACAAACCGAAGTTGACATAAAGCCATGGCGGCATAACGGCAGTGCATTTGGAAGAATTCCGTAATCTTATATTTAAGTATAAAATCGATTTTCTTGAATATACATATTAAGCAATCGATATCGAAATGCCTCAAATCCTTAGTTTAACATATTTAAGTTAATAGACCTTCTTTAACGAACATAACGCCATGGTGGCATAACGGCAATGCATTTAGAAGAATTCCGTAATCTTATGTTTAGGTTTAAGGTCGATTTTCTTGAATAAACACATTTAGCAATCGATATCGAAATGCTTCAAAACATTAGTTTAACATATTTAAGTTAATAAGCCTTCTTTAACGAACTGAAGTCTATATAAAGCCTTAACGGTATAACGGCAGTGCATTTAGAAGAATTCCGTAATCTTATATTTAGGTATAAAGTCGATTTTCTTGTGTATACACATTAAGAAATCGATATCGAAATGCTTCACATCATTAGTTTAACATATTTAAGTTAATTAACCTTCTTTATCTTACTGAAGTCTATATAAAGCCTTAACGGTATAACGGCAGTGCATTTAGAAGAATTCCGTAATCTTTTATTTAGTTATAAAGTCGATTTTCTTGTATATACACATTTAGCAATCGATATCGAAATGCTTCAAATCATAAGTTATACATACTGAAGTTAAGTTACTGAAGTTGACATAAAGCCATGGCATCATAACAGTAGTGCATTTAGAATAGTTCCGTAATCTTATGTTTAGGTATAAAGTCGATTTTCTTGAATTTACACATTTAGCAATTGATATCGAAATGCTTCACATCATTAGTTTAACACATTTAAGTTAATAAACCTTCTTTAACGAACTGAAGTTGACATAAAGCCATGGCGGCATAACGGCTGTGCATTTAGAAGAATTCCTTAATCTTATATTTAGGTATAAAGTCGATTTTCTTGTATATACACATTTAGCAATCGATATCGAAATGCTTCATATCATTAGTTTAAATATTTAAGATAATTAACCTACTAAAGTTTACATAAAGCCATAATGGCATAACTGCAGGGCATTTGGAAGAATTTCGTTACCTTATATTTATGTAAACAGTCGATTTTCTTGTATATACACATTTAGCATTCGATATCGAAATGCTTGAAATCATTAGTTTAAATATTTAAGTTAACTAACCTTCAGCGTACTTAAGTTTACATAAAGCCATAATGGCATGATTGCAGTGCATTTGAAAGAATTCCTTTATCTTATATTTAGGTAGAAAGTCGATTTTCTTGTATATACTCATTTAGCAATCGATATCGAAATGCTTCAAATCATTAGTTTAACATATTTAAGTTAATAAACCTTCTTTAACGCACTGAAGTTGACATTAAGCCATGGCAGCATAACAGTAGTGCATTTAGAATAGTTCCGTAATCTTATGTTTAGGTATAAAGTCGATTTTCTTGAATTTACACATTTAGCAATTAATATCGAAATGCTTCAAATCATTAGTTTAACATATTTAATTTAATTAACCTTCTTTATCTCACTGAAGTCTACATAAAGCCTTAACGGTATAACGGCTGTGCATTTAGAAGAATTCCGTAATCTTATATTTAGGTATAAAGTCGATTTTCTTGTATATACACATTTAGCAATCGATATCGAAATGCTTGAAATCATTTGTTTAACATATTTAAGTTAATAAACCTTCTTTAGAGAACTGTAGTTTACATAAAGTCATGGCAGCATTGCATTTAGAAGAATTCCGTAATCTTATATTTATGTATAAAATCGAATTTCTTGAATATACACATTCAGCAATCTATATCGAAATGCTTCAAATCATTAGTTTAATATATTTAAGTTAATAGACCTTATTTAACGAACATAAAGCCATGGCGGCATAACGACAGTGCATTTAAAAAAATTCCGTAATCTTATGTTTAGGTTTAAGGTCGATTTTCTTGAATATACAAGTAATAAAATTTGTTTTTTTGAAGATTTTATTTCCCTTGATAATCCCAAGGGCAGCCGGTCTCAGCGGAAGAGTTGAAATAACTGACTACATACGAGCGACGTTAGCGTCTAAATACCTACACTGCTTTGCCCTAACTTTAGTTGCTGCACGTTATTGGCCGCGTGACTTCTTAGTTGCTTACCCTAGCAACTGTTTGCCCAATTCTTCGCTGTCTTGCGTTTATTTTGTTGTTGTCACGCGCAAGGCTAAAAGTGTCCGATCAGCATAATGACCGGATGCATACTTAATGCGGTATTGAGTTTTCATAAAGTTGACGTACTACCATATTTCTTTGTCGTTTTCGCAGACATATTGCTATGCTCATAGCTGTGGCAATTAGGATTAGGAGCAAGGCGGTTCCCGATTGTATGGAGCGGGTTTCAATAAGATTCTGTAGGTGCGCTATGTGCCTGAGGTTTTTTATATTAACTCTTTGTAGGTGGGGGAGTGATAACAACTCGATATGTTCTGTAAAGTTAACGTGCTGCGCGGGTACTGCTTCAGGATGCGAAAGTATACCTCATTCCAATTGCTATAAACGGTGGAGTTTATCGTAATTTCGCCTTTGAATGTTATCAATAAGGGTCCTCTAGCTAAACTTGTCAAGTTTTCATTTTTTATTACAGCGGGTTGATCATTAATTAGATTTACGCCGTTATCGATCTCCTTAAGAGCGGGAACGTGATCGGCGGATTTGGATTTGCATTCTGCGAAGTGATGGTTCAATAGTTGGCGTACACAGGGACTTTCTTTCAAGGGTTGGCAGAAGTTTGCTATTATGGCTTCCTTGCAATTATAAAGTGGGATGTATTCTCTGTTGCATTCGGCAATAAGATTTGTTTCTAAGGAAATAATCTTTCCTTCCTGGATTACGGGCAGCAACTTTACTTTATTACAAACTCTAGCTATTTTTGGGTACTTAATAATGAAATAAATAAATTGTGTATTTTGAAATATTTTAAGTTTAGAAACAGAAAGTATGTCAGCTATACTGGTATTTGTAGAGAGCTCAGCAGCTAATATATTATTTATTTCCATGCCATTAAGCAGAATGGGGTTAATAACATTTACTTTTCCTAGAGCTACCGACGTTATAATGGTTTCTAATTCCATTATCACCGCTCTATTTCTAGCACTGACTAAAGAAAAGAGATTTCTAGAGTCGATCTGTGTCTGTTTTGTCTGTGCTAAAAGTTTATTAAGTATCACCGTCAATTCGTTTATTTGTTTCTGTGTAACTAAATTAATTGTTGCCTGCTGTTCGTTTGCTTCTATTAGGGCTTCGGCTCTGGTCTCAATTGTTTGAAAGTCATCAAAGTCCGGGGTGCCGGTTATGTACTTCAATGCAGTCCCTAGGATATTGATGCTTCGCGGCATGTCGGTGATGTACTCTGACCGCGTCTAGTAGTTTCAATATTTCGTTAGCGTCGTTTCGAAGTAGTTGCCTGGCGTGGGAATGCGGAAATTGCTTTAATATTGTGCCCGTCTCTTCGGCTATCGTCTCAAATTTTGATAAGTTTGTCTTCTGTAGTAAAAACTCGTATTGTTCATGGAGGATTACTTTTCCTGTTGTTAACGGAATGTAGTGAGAGGTGGTATAGTTGAATATCCTCGCGGTAGTCCAATGGTTCATTGCCAAGAGTAGGGTTATCCTAAGGTGGAGGGAGAAGTTTTAGTTTTTTAAGTTGGGTTTGTGAACTTTACGTCCGTCTATCAAAACATAGGTACCTAAGTCGTTTTGGACTGTTTTTTCGGTGTAAAGTCTAGTAAATTTGTTTCCTATTCTAATGTTTGCCTTCTTATATTGTATTTTCTTAAGTCCTTTTGTTGGGTGCATATAAGTTTGTTTTTTATTTCGTTAAGAAGTTCGTCAAGCGCTTCATGTATGACATCTATGGGTTTCTTGCCTGTTACGGAGTGTATGGTGCGGTTATATTTAGCCGTGGCTAGCAGGATTAATTCGGCCTTGTCGGAAATGCAGGTCTCGAGCTTATGGCAGCGTGCGATTTCCGTTAATGTACTGTGGAACCTTTCCACTTGGCCGTTAGTCGCACTATCAGCCGGTGGTGTGGTGTACATCGTGACTCCGAAGTGGTATTTTAGGATTGCTCTAATAGTCTCAGAATTCAATGACCTCTCGTTATCGCAAACCAGAACTTTAGTGTTTTTGTAAAGATTGAAGAGTTCATAGATTGGTTCCTTAATATCTACTATGGCTCTAGATTTTATTGGAAAAACTATTGCAAATTTAGAGAATTTAGCTATTGTTGTGAGAAAATGCGTTTTGTCTGTTGAATAAATGTCAACGTGAAGGATTTCTCCTGGGTAGGAAGGTATGGGGGTTGACCCTATTTCAGGGTTTGGGGGATGTCGTCGGTATTTGGCTTCGTGACAAATTTTGCAATTTGAAACTATTTCTTTTAACATTTTCCTTAAGTCAGGAAAGTAGTAATTCTCTAGGACCTGTTGTTCATTTTCGCGACAGGATCTATGTGCGCGACTGTGTTCGGTTTGGAGGATTTCTCTTTGGTCTTCCTTATTGAAAACGTCGATAACCTGTTTTGTAGTGTGACGGAACTTTATTCCCGGGAAAGATGTGGTAAGTTCGTTTTGGATCAGTGCCAGAGTGGGGAGTTCGCATAGCAGCCCGTTAACGACGTTCGGGTTAACACATTGTTTAATGGATTTCAGTAAATCCTGTAGGTTACTGAACGATATTCGATGCCTCACTCGTGTCTTAAAGAGGTTTGACGTGCTAACCGGTAATTTGGCTTCCTCTTCCAGAACAATCTGAGTTTGGAAACAATTAATGGGGTTCTTTACTGTAGGTATTGCTTGAGTGAGTGACAACTCGCTGTTGGTGGCCATACTTTCTGTGTCTACCTCGTGATCCAAGGCATTTATGTATTGCCGGGAAAGTGCATCGGCGATAAAGTTTTCTTTACCGGGTTTGTAGTGAAACTTGGGTGAAAACTAGTCAACAAAAGCGCGCCACCTTTTAATCTTTGCATTTGGGTTTTTATCGGACAGAGCGAAGGTGAGTGGTTGATGATCTGTATAGATGTTTAGGTGTTTTACGCCGTACAAATAGTTACGCAATTTTTGTAGGGCCCATACGATCGCCAAGAGCTCTCGTTCATTGGTCGCATAGATTTCCTCTGTCTGAGACAGAGTTCTCGAGATCATGGTGATGGGTCTGCCGTTTTGCGACAAAACAGCGCCTATGGCATGTGAAGAGGCGTCCGTTGTCAGATCAAAGGGCTTTTTGTAGTCTGGGTAAAGGAGCAGTACATCCTCTGATGCAAGAATCTTTTTAATTCTACCAAAGGCGTTAAGTGCTTCTTCATCTAATGTTATTTCGATTTTCCGGGATTGGTTAGTACCGATATTTCCATTTTCCCCACGCAAGTATTTTGTTAGGGGCTTTGTAATCGCAGCGTAGTCCTTTACGAATCGTCTGTAATAGCCAGCCAATCCCAAGAATGAGCGTAAGGCTCTCAAGGATTTGGGAACAGCGAAGTCCAAAATGTCCCTGACTTTATCGGGGCATGTCTTTATATCATCTTAAGACACTGTAAAGCCCAGAAATTCGACGCTTTCCTGAAAAAATTTTGATTTGTCAGCGGACACTCGCATGTTAGCGGCATAAAGTTTGCGTAGTACCTGGTCTATGTCCTTTGAATGTTGCTCAGCACTTTCTGAAAAAATTATCACATCGTCCACGTAGACATGGCATATTTTACCGATTTCTTCTCTTAATACGTCATTAATAGCTCTCTGGAAGATGCTGGGCGCATTTTTTAAGCCAGAAGGGAGCCTACAGAACTCGCACTTGCCGTTATTGACTGAGAATGCTGTTTTTTCCCGATCTTTTTCAGCTAACTTAATTTGATGGAAGCCGGACTTGAGGTCTATTGTTGAAAAAAACTTGGCATTTCCAATGTTAGCTAGAATTACAGAAGTATCCGGGATTGGATACTTCTCACTAACCGTTTTGTTATTCAGTTTTCTAAAATCTATCACGAGTCTGGACTTCCTATTGCCATCTTCATCGACGCCCTTTTTACTTACAACCCAAATGGGATTATTATAAGGAGAGCGGGATGGTCTTATTATACCATCACGCAAGAGGTTCGAAATCTCCTTATTGACAAACTCGGCTGAAGCTATGGGGTATGGGTAGCTTCTTGAGTAAACCGGAAGGTCATCGGTGGTTCTTATTGTTCCTATGATATTGGTGTTATAGGATAGAGCTTCATTGGGGTCCGCGAAAACTTTAGCATGTTGTTGCAATAACTTAAGGATATCCAACTCGCTCACGTTTGTTTCTATTAATTTATTCACGCCCGGGCAATAGTGATAAAAGAGCCTTTCCTGTCCACCATTATAACTAAGAAGACCGTTTTTACAATCTATTTTACCGTTCACTTCGGTTAATAGGTCAAAACCTATGATACCGTCAAAAGTGTCCAGGTTGGGTAGGATAAAAAATCTAGTATTTTTGTTAAAAATATTGATGGTACAATATTTGTCAATTTCAGTGGTGCCGTGGATGGATTTGGCTGTAAAGGTGCGATTTGCGGGTTTGATTCCCTTTAGATCGTTGAGATATCTTATGTAACTCTTCGCGGCACCAGTGTCGATAAGGAATTTTATACCTCTTCCCCCGATTGTCCGCTCGATGAAGGGTAAGAGGGATTTTGCCCTAAAAAATTCACCTCATCATTTGCTTCGTTTTGGTATTCGACTGGTTTAAATTCTTCATAAACCTCGCTCTGGTGGTAATTATCATTATTGTCATTATTCCAATATTCTCCTTCAGACTCATCCTGCTCATGGGTAAGGTTGTTTATCCTTTGTACCTTTGGTAGTGCCTGCTGGCCATTTCCGCGTGGTCTTTTCTCTGGCCTTTCCCTACTCAAAAAATCTGGTACCTGTTTTCCGAAGGTTTGAGTGGTGTTTCGGTTGGACAAGCCACTGAGGTTGCCAATACCCGGACGAGGAGCCCTTGGATAGGCTCCTTGATGAACCCTCTCGTCATTCTTGTTTATTGGTGGGGGTCCATTTTGTCTGAACCTTGAGAGCGATGGATCTACATCCATTGGTACGACCCTTTGTGCCTGGGCTTGTCGCTGTTGGTCAGTCCGAATCGTTCGGTATTGTGGTAAATATGAAAATTGGTTGGGAGCCTGAATTGTTTGTCTGTTAAAGGACTGGGCAAACATTGACCTAGCTTGATTTGATTCAAGCTCCTGTGCTAAAGCTAGTGCAGAGGGGAGATCGCTAGGCCTGGAGGAAAACAATATGTCGCACAAAGGCCGATTGAGTCCTGAGATAAAAACACGAAGAGCGTCTTTGCGATACTTATTATTGAGTGATTCTATTAGGGTGGTATTTCCACCATGGGTCATAATGGTTTTGTTAATTAATAGGGTCAATTTCCTTTCAACCTCATCATAGAATCCTATCACTGAAAGTTTACCCTGCCTCAAAGTGGAGAGTTCCTGCTCTATCAAATGAAATAATTGCATGAAAATTTAAAATGGTGTTGAAGGACGACAGAACACCATCTGCTGCGCCTACCACCTTATTCCTGATGATGCCCACGGCTTGGTAGTGCCTAGAGCTACCCTGGAAATTTTCAAAAACCTTATAGGCAGTGTGCGCGGCTTGCCTCCAAGATACATAGCGGGTAGGGTCGCCCTTGAATTCTGGCATGGTTTTTACCAGATCCAAAGATTCGTCACACACCACGTTTGTTTGGATTGTGACTGGTTCATATTGGACGACCTGGGTTGGAGTTTCAATTCTGGCTAGCCTGTTAGTCAACTCATCTATGCGGGTCTGGAATTCCTGCCTTGAATGTTCCGTTGCCGTACGGATTGCGGTATTAAGAAGGATCTGGAGGGTTTGGGAGTCCATCGTTTAGAATTAAAAAAAAAAATCTCTGATTTTGTGTTTGTGATTCGAACACTATATTACTCTCGAATGGAATTCTCAGAATAGTAGCTGCTGAACTTTCTACTTACATAAATATTCCCATGTTAAGTTGCTTTCGATCTTCAGTGGATGATTGATGCTTGATTATTGACCCTCGAAAGTAACGCCTCTGCGTGGCTTGATGATTTATTGATGACTTTATTGTGGTGCTTAACGTTCTTATCTACAGGTTTCGCCAAACAAACATTTTTTGGTAGTTTTTTACTGTAGTACCTTTATGGTGACAGTGATGATTTCACTTAAACAATTTTCTCGCAATGCTTGGCGGTTTATTTATTGTGACACTTCTTTGGTGGCACTGATAGTTTTATTTAAAATTTTTAGCTCATAATATTTAGTCTCACTTCTATGATGGCACTGATGGTTTTAAAATAATATTTGGTGGCACTTCTATGGTGGCACTGATGGTTTAAAATTTTTAGCTCATAATATTTGGTGGCACTTCTATGGTGGCACTGATTATTTAAAATTTTTAGCTCATAATATTTGGTGGCACTTTTATGGTGGCACTGATAGTTTTATTTAAAAATTTTTGTTCATAATATTTGGTGGCACTTCTATGGTGGCACTTCTATGGTGGCACTTATGGTTTTATTTAAACTAGTAAGCAGGTGGGTTCGAACCCACGGCCAAACTCGCGTGTCCTTTTATAAGGATTTTTTTTTTGGCCCCACGTTGGGCACCAGTAATACAATTTGTTTTTTTGAAGATTTCATTTCCCTTGGTAATCCCAAGGGCAGCCGGTCTCAGCGGAAGAGTTGAAATAACTGACTACATACGAGCGACGTTAGCGTCTAAATACCTACACTGCTTTGCCCTAACTTTAGTTACTGCACGTTATTGGCCGCGTGACTTCTTAGTTGCTTACACTAGCAACTGTTTGCCCAATTCTTCGCTGTCTTGCGTTTATTTTGTTGTTGTCACGCGCAAGGCTAAAAGTGTCCGATCAGCATAATGACCGGATGCATACTTAATGCGGTATTGAGTTCTTATAAAGTTGCAGACGCGCCGTCAGCGAATTCGGTGCAAGTGATATTTTTGCCGGATGTTTGGTTACCTGTGCTAACTTACACATTTAGCAATCAATATCGAAATGCTTCAAATCATTATTTTAACATATTTAAGTTAATAAACCTTCTTTAACGCACTGAAGTTAACATAAAGCTAATGGCGACATAACGGAAGTACATTTGGAAGAATTCCGTTATCTTATATTTAGGTATAAAGTCGATTTTCTTATATATACACATTTAGCAATCGCTATCGAAATGCTTCAAATCATTAGTTATACATACTTAAGTTAATAAACTTTATTTAACTTACTGAAGTTGACATAAAGCCATAACGGCAATGCATTTGGAAGAATTCCTTAATCTTATATTTAGGTATAAAATCGATTTTCTTGCATATACACATTCAGCAATCGATATCGAAATGCTTCAAATCATTAGTTTAACATATTTAAGTTAATAAACCTTCTTTAACGCACTGAAGTTAACATAAAGCAATGGCGGCATAACGGCAGTGCATTTAGAAGAATTCCGTAAATTTATATTTAGGTATAAAATCGATTTTCTTGCATATACACATTCAGCAATCGATATCGAAATGCTTCAAATCATTGGTTTAACATATTTAAGTTAATAAACCTTCTTCATCTAACTTAGATTTACATAAAGCCACAATGGCATAACTGTAGTGCATTTAAAAGAATTCCATAATTTTGTATTTAGGTATAAAGTCAATTTTCTTGCATATACACATTTGGCAATCGATATCGAAATGCTTCAAATCATTAGTTTAACATATTTAAGTTATTAAACCTTCTTTAACGCACTGAAGTTAACATAAAGCCTTAACGTTATAACAGTAGTGCATTTAGAATAATTCCGTAATCTTATATTTAGGTATAAAGTCGATTTTCTTGTATATACACATTTAGCAATCGATATCGAAATGCTTCAAATCATTGGTTTAATATATTTAAGTTAATAAATCTTTTTAGAGAAATGAAGCTTACATAAAGTCATGGCGACAGTGCATTTGGAAGAATTCCGTAATCTTATATTTAGGTATAAAGTCGATTTTCTTGAATATACATATTCAGCAATCGATATCGAAACGCTTCAAATCATTAGTTTAACATATTTAAGTTAATAAACATTCTTTTACGAACTGAAGTTAACATAAAGCCATAACGGCGTAACTGCAGGGCATTTGGAAGAATTTCGTTACCTTATATTTATGTAAAAAGTCAATTTTCTTGTATATAGACATTTAGCAATCGACATCGAAATGCTTCAAATCATTACTTTAACATATTAAAGTTAATAAACCTTCTTTAACGAACTGAAGTTGACATAAAGCCATGGCGTCATAAAGGTAATGCATTTAGAAGAATTCCGTAATCTTATGTTTAGGTTTAAGGTCGATTTTCTTGAATTTACACATTTAGTAATCAATATCGAAATGCTTCAAAACATTATTTTAACATATTTAAGTTAATAAGCATTCTTTAACGAACTGAAGTTCACATAAAGCCTTAACGGCATAACGGCAGTGCATGTAGAAGAATTCCGTAATCTTATATTTAGGTATAAAGTCGATTTTCGAAAAGCTTCAAATCATTATTTTAACATATTTAAGTTAACTAGCCTTCTTTATCTTACTGAAGCCTACATAAAGCCTTAACGGTATAACGGCAGAGCATTTGGAAGAATTCCGTAATCTTATATTTAGGTATAAAATCAATTTTCTTGTACATACACATTTAGCAATCGATATCGAAGTGCTTCAAATCATTAGTTTAACATATTTAAGTTAATTAACCTTCTTTATCTTACTGAAGTCTACATAAAGCCTTAACGGTATAACGGCAGTGCATTTAGAAGAATTCCTAATCTTATATTTAGGTATAAAGTCGATTTTCTTGTATATACACATTTAGCAATCGATATCGAAATGCTTCAAATCTTTAGTTTAACATATTTAAGTTAATAAACCTTCCTTAACGAACTGAAGTTAACATAAAGCCATGGCGGCATAACGGCAGTGCATTTGGAAGAATTCCGTAATCTTATATTTAGGTATAAAGTCGATTTTCTTGTATATATACATTTAGCAATCGAAATAACTGGTTTAACATATTAAAGTTAATTAGCCTACTTTGTCTTACTGAAGTTTGCATAAAGCCTTAACGGTAAAACGGCAGTGCATTTGGAAGAATTCCGTAATCTTATATATAGGTATAAAGTCGATTTTGTTGTATTTACATATTAAGCAATCGATATCGAAATGCTTCAAATCATTTATTTTACATATTTAAGTTAATAAACTTTCTCTAACTCACTGAAGTTAACATAAAGCCATGGCGGCATAACGGCAGTGCATTTGGAAGAATTCTGTAATCTTATATTTAGGTATAAAGTCAATTTTCTTGTATTTACATATTAAGCGATCGATATCGAAATGCTTCAAATCATTTAATTTCAATTTCATTTAATTTAATAAACTTGCTTTAACTTACTAAAGTTAACATAAAGCCATGGCGGCATAACGGCAGTGCCTTTAGAAGAATTCCGTAATCTTATATTTAGGTGTAAAGCCGATTTTCGTGTATACACACATTTAGCAATCGATATCGAAATGCTTCAAATCATTAGTTTAACATATTTAAGTTAATAAACCTTCTTTAACGAACTGAAGTTAACATAAAGCCAAGGCGGTATAACGGCAGAGCATTTGGAAGAATTCCGTAATCTTATATTTAGGTATAAAGTCGATTTTGTTGTATATACACTAGGCCGGGTCTATTTGTGGGGAGGCAAAAAAATCGCCCATTGCTTAATGAAAATCATATTCTAGGGATCAAAATAAAATACTTTGCCGAAGGAATCATACCTCTGAAACGAATTTTGATGTCCCCCAATTTGGGTCGAACTTTTGGGTAGGGACAAATTTTGAAAAATCCCACTTTGACCCATTTAGAGTGCTCCAATCGAGTCCAAATGTATGATCGACCCCCACTAACTTTGGACGGCCGATCCACCCATGCCAGTGGCACACCCCCTGGAACTCCCGTGGGGGGTTCCCAATACAATCATTTCAAAAAATCACCAATTTTGGTGATTTACATGAAAAAATCAGCTATATTGCTATGTTTTTTCTTTATTTTTGTTTATTTATTTATAATGATATCTATTTTTTCTCTTAAGAAATTTATTTAGTCAGAACATAAGTAAATGAAAAAAATTTATTTAAGTGAGTTATAGAAAAGAAATTAATTAATTTTAAAGAAGATATTTTTGTAAGGATACAAATATCATAGTTCAAATATTTATGTTCATTATCGCCAGCGCATACGAATCTAGTCTTAAACGTAGATATGTATTTACAAATACCCCTTTCTATCAACAATGTAATAAATGTTCATTTCGGGTATATTGATTAGTGACCTTAGTATTTAATGTATGCAATGATTGTCTGCGCTTGAGATCGCAAATGATCTTAAACTAACAATAGACAATTGTGTTTGCGATTGAGATCGCAAATGATCCTAAACTAACAATAGACAAGAAACAATTATGTTTGCCCTGAGGATCGCAAATGATCTTAAACTAACAATAGACAATTGTATTTGCCCTTGAAAACACTTATGCTTAAGATACATATGTGTACATACTGTCGGTATGTACAGTAGATTAGTGTTAAGATGTGTGTATGCACTCAGCATGTGGTGCATACATAAATTTGGATAAGGAATGCTATAAATAAAGGAGCTCTGGGCAACCAGAGCTGAGTTCTATTTAACAACCGAAACCCTACGCGTCTTACTTTACAATTACTATTTCATTCTTATTACCTCAAAAAGTTTACAATGAATCCACCATCCTCTACACCGCAAGATGAAGCAACTACATCAACCACTATCGAAAACCCAATGAGTCATATATTCAAGCATGATGTTACTGTTTTTGGTGTGTCTACTGATTTGACTGATCTTAATTTACCAACCCATCTGGATATCTTGAGATATTATTTTTACTTAAGCGAACGTGCTAAAACAGAACAAAAAAAGTTTTCACATAAATCATTCACTATTCAAGTACAAGATAAGTTGATTGGAATTTGGGAAAAACTTGGTATGGAAATAATGCTGAAAAAAGTGTATGTAATAAATTGAATAAATTGCTTGACAAGTATCAAGAGCAAATCAAGAGAAGAAACAACACCCAACAATTTACAGAGTATGTAAAATCTCTGAAAACAATTTTTGTAAATGCGATTTGAAGGCAGCTCCATGTGCATGCGGCTGGGTTCCCGAACGCCTCAAAGAGTTCATGCACGATCAACATAATCAGAGAAGACTAACAATGAATGCATTTATGATGGAAACTGAAGAGCAAGGAGCAACATCTGTGTCATCAGTGCCAACATACCAAGATCCCGATGATTCAACATACGCACCGCCACAAGTTCAAGAAGATATGGATAGAAGCACAAGTTCACAATACACAGAGAGATACGATTGTTTTAACTTTGCCTTGGTATGTGACAGATTTAGTGTGCCTGATAGAGTAGCATCAGCATTGGGAACCGCTCTTTTGCAAGATTTTAAAATTAAAGATAAGCGTGGGAAACCTCTCATCATGGATAAATCGAAAGTTCGCAGAGAAAAAGAGAAATGCAGACAAGAAGTGCTTCGCAAACGGTTAGATGATACCAATTTGTTAGCGTTTTCATTCGATGGCAGAAAAGATGATACTTTAACGATAGATAAAATTGATGAGAAGTATCATACTAGGATGGTAAAAGAACCTCATCTTGTTATTTTGAGAGAACCCAATTCTGAATTGATTGGTTACGTAAGACTGGAACATGAAACCGCTGAATACAAAACAACCAAATTAAATGGTTTTTTCAACGATAAAAATATATCACTGGATACATTAATTGGAATATGCACTGACGGTGAGCCAACAAACACTGGCCCACACGGTAGAATTATACGACGATTCGAATTGCTGTTAAAAAAATCATTGCATTGGTTTGTTTGCCTTCTACACTTCAACGAACTTCCGTTTCGGCATTTGTTTGAAGCTTTGGATAAATCAACCAGCACTGGACCAAGATCGGCAACCGGAAAACTGAACCGTCAAATCGAAACTTGTGAAACTCTTCCGGTAAGTTATTGCTATCACTCATTTATTATAATTGTCAACCATTTTTAATTATTTTATCATTATATATTTTTAGGTTGTGGACGGCTTCCAGAAAAAAAAGAATTTTCAACCGATTTGAAGTACTCATACGACATGGCCCATGCAATTTCTAGCGGCGTGGTTCCGGTGGATCTGGCTAACATCGAACCAGGGAAAATTGTACATTCTCGATGGCTAACCAAGGCCGCTAGATTATTGCGATTATATTTGACAACGGAAAATCCAGATGCAAATTTAAGAATTCTGGTTGAATTTATAATTAAATGTTATGTGCCAATGTACTTCAATATCAAGTATTACAGCTCTGTCGTGTACGGCAGTGCATTATTTTTCAAGTTCATTGGTTGGTCACGATTTCTAGAACCTCGCTTACGCAAAATTGTCAATCAAGTAATTAATGATAATTCATATTATGCGCATTCGGAAAATATCTTGTTATCAATGTTGTTTGATGATAGGAAAGAAAAGCGCGACTGTGCCATCAAGAAAATTCTACGCTATCGAACCGATGTTGACGAGCCAATGGAACTTAGAGTTTATAAAAAACCAGATATAAACTTTAATTGCACAAGTTATACGGAAATGATCAATTTGAATGATATAAATATCGTATTTGAACCACCATTCACGCGAAGCATTCCGCACGATACATTGAAAGAATATTTAAATCAAGATGATCCACCGTTTAACGATCCAAAAATTCCATCACACATACAAGGAATGGAACGACATGTTCAATTGCTAGCTAGCGTTTCCAAACGTGTTATACCGGAAAATGTAGAGGGTGTTATGGCGACGACATTAGAGAGCCGTGCGAAATTGCCCAGACTTGAAAGTAAAAAAGACTTCAAACAATAATTTTTTTTAATTTCTTTTCTATAACTCACTTAAATCATTCATTTACTTGTGTTCTGACTAAATAAATTTCTTAAGAGAAAAAATAGATATCATTATAAATAAATAAACAAAAATAAAAAAAAACATAAAAAACATGGTGATTTTTTGAAATGATTGTATTGGGAACCCCCCACGGGAGTTCCAGGGGGTGTGCCACTGGCATGGGTGGATCGGCCGTCCAAAGTTAGTGGGGGTCGATCATGCATTTGGACTCGATTGGAGCACTCTAAATGGGTCAAAGTGGGATTTTTCAAAATTTGTCCCTACCCAAAAGTTCGACCCAAATTGGGGGACATCAAAATTCGTTTTAGAGGTATGGTTCCTTCGGTAAAGTATCTTATTTTGATCCCTAGAATATGATTTTCATAGAGCAATGGGCGATTTTTAAATCGACCGGCCCTAATATACATATATATAATGAAAATGAAAACGATACACTTACTTTGACGCGCTTCAGGGGTTTTTTTTTGTGTTTTCTATTGTTTTCTAACGGCGGTCAGCTGTTATAATTTTGTAGTGTGCAGGTCTCTGAGGTCTCTGTGATGTCCAGATGTTCAGGTGCGTTGTTAGTTTTGTTCCCGCGTTGATAATTTTTGTTTGTATGTTTATATTGGTTTAGTTTCGCGCCCGTTTTCTTTTATTATTATTTTTTGTTTTGTTTATCGCGACCGTTTTATGTTGCATTAATTTTCCTAACCCGTTTGTTATTACTTGTATACATGTACATATATACTTTTTATTATGTAAATTTGCGCACTCCGATTTCACCTCACTTTCTACTTGTTTTTTAGATAGTAAAAACCATAAGAAATAACCCGTAAGAAAAAGACTGTAAGATCGCCAGTTATATCCTACTTTTAGGTCTTGCAAAATAATTAGGCATGAAAATCTGTAACATTATTGTGTAAGCAAATTAGTTTTGAGTGAAGTGCGGAACACATAGAGCGCGACAGACTGCAAACTACATCTGTCAAATATTAAAATACAGACGTTCTTATGGGCACTGTCATTTTGACAGCTGCACGACTACACGACTGCAGGCCGACAGTTTTCGTTCCCGCTAACTTGAATATTTCCTATATTTGCCAACGGCAGTAGGACGACAGTAGAGTTGACAGTAGAATGGAAGATAGAAAGAGAAGGTAGAGTGGTGATGTGACTAATATGTAAAATGTAAAATTGTTCACAGGTCTAACAAACTTGACGTTATTTTACAAATAAAAGCATAAAATAGCTCTATTATATCATTTGTAATAACAATTGATAATTTAAAACAAAAAAATATTTACCAGTTTTTATTTAGATATAATTTGAATTATTTTTTTACATAAAATAAAATTAAGCACAATTTTTTTTGCAAATTGTATCGATTCTACATTATCCGAAGGAACTTCGTTCCTGCCTGGTGTCCCAAGACAGCACATTTCTTGTTTTTCCTCTTTTCCTTTTTTTTTTTTTTGCACTTTTGTTCACTTTAATTACTGCGATGATTTTGCCACCAACGGCTTGTGGTCTTTACTGTCACCACCGTTGTTTTTGGTTTACAAAATTTTTTTTTCACTAACGGCCTTTTTTGTTCACTTTGCCACAACCGTTGTTTTATATTTTTTCCAAAAAATTTTCTCACCGTTTATATTTTAATTTTTTTTTTTCTTGTCACATACGGCTTTTTATGTTCTTTTCCTTTTTTTGTTCACTTAGTCACCTCCTTTTTTTTTATTTTTTCTTCACAAAAATTTTATTTTTATTTATTTTTTTTTATTTTATTAATTTGTATCACCACTTGTGCCGTCCGTTAAGGCTCGAAGGACCATGTTTTAGTGTCTTATTTTCTGAACGCTTTAAGCGACACTTACCTTGCACGGGAATAATTGAATAATTAAAAAGGGCGCATCGAAAAAAGCGATTAATACAGCGGAGAAACTTGGCGATGCTTGCGCGAGTTAAGGAACGTATTCCTTATAATAGTAACAAACATCAAAACAACCTTTTGTTTCAGTAAACAGAATGCAGAAACAACCTTGAGTTGGAACAATTGAAATCCACTATCACTACAACAAAAAATCTTAAGCAAACAAGTATCAAAACAACATTGAGTTTGAATACCACAACCACCTTATCTTAAAACAAAGCAATTGTATCTAAGCAAGCAATATATATGTAAACAAACCTAAACAAATAATATAATCTGTATCTTAACAAACTAACAACTAGTAATAAGCAAACATACTAGTTAGTATAAATAGCAGGAGAACCATATCCAAAACGCCAGATTTTATTCCGAAAGGAATAAATCAAAAAATTCCACAGGAAGTAGGACTTCCAGCACTAAATGCCTGAAAAAAGTGCAGAAACAAATGGCAATGGTTATAAGTATAAATCCTTTAACAGCGGACAATACTTCCAGAATGAATCAATAGCAAATCCTGAAAAACCGGACAGCGGCGAATTCAGCAAGATTCACAACAGACCCTGGAACAGCGGACAGCGACAATTCCTGAAAAAGTGGAACAAGGTAAAAAAAGTATAGGTCCTAAAATAGTGGATAATACTTTCACCAAGATTCGCAATACACCCTAAAACAGCGGACAACGTTGAATCCTGGAAAAAATAATGCAAAAATGCCACACCAAGAAGAGACACCAGCATCACTACATACCAAATTAAAGGATGAAAAACTAGTAAACAAATATCAACAAAGAAATCTTTGGGATCAATCTCAACAACGACAACCTTCATTAGTCCCAATGGACTTGGACCGACTTTGTCAAAGAAAAAAATCAGAAATTGTTAAATGACGGAATAACACAGGCAATAATTCCAATAAAAGGCACCGAAAACAAGGCAAGCCAAAAAGGAAAACTGTTGGTGAATTCTAGAAAATTAACGCTAATTTAAAACTAACTAAAAGAAAACAACATATGAAACACGAAAAAATAATTAAGTATATAATATACTCGTATACAGGTATTACTTATAAAAATAAAAAATTAATCAAACACATACGAAAAGTGAAAATTTCCACAAACACAGCCAATAATTCTAAAAAAAGGCACTGAAAACAAGGCAAGCCAAAAAGGAAAATAGTTGTTGAATTCTAGAAAATTTACACTAATTAAAAAAGAAAAGAAAACATCATAGGAAACATGCAAAAATTATAATTTACTATATAATATAAAAAGGTATAAATTATAAACACAAGAAAATAATCAAACATAATTAATTATTATAAGCCGACTCAAACCTACATGTTTTGAAATGAGGACATTTCATTTTAACAAAGGGGATAGTTAAGGAACGTATTCCTTATAATAATAACAAACATCAAAACAACCTTTTGCTTCAGTAAACAGAATGCAGAAACAACCTTGAGTTGAAACAATTGAAATGCACTATCACTACAACAAACAATCCTAAACAAACAAGTACCAAAACAACATTGAGTTTGAATACCACAACCACCTTATCTTAAAACAAAGCAATTGTATCTAAGCAAACAATATATGTGACCTGGTCTACGAAAAGGGGGCTTAGGTGTCAAAAAACTCAATTTTCACTTTTTAGTTCACGTGAAAAAGCATCTCATCTTCCATCCGAATCAACTAAAAAGTGAAAATTGATTTTTTGACACCTAAGCCCCCTTTTCGAAGACCAGGTCACATATATGTAAACAAACCTAAACAAATAATATAATCTGTATCTTAACAAACTAAAAACTAGTAATAAGTAAACATACTAGTTAGTATAAATAGAAGTAAGAACCATGTAATAAGTCAGTCTTAAGAGTATAAATAAAGAGTACACCTTTCGGTGCAGCTCAAAATATATTCTTTTGACTCATTTTTACTCAATGTAAAAATTAACTCGCGTTCGTAGCGATCATGGGAAAGAGACCGGTGCCTCGTCCGTCCGTTCCTTTTTTTTTTTTTTTTGTTGGTATGTTGAAATGATGATGTTGTAGTATTTGTGTGCGTGTGATGTGGAATGTAATGATGATGTGGTGTGTAGGTAATAGCCTTAAGCAACGCTATTGTGAATTGAAATTTTATGGTGACAGACGGCAGGCTTGTGCATTTAGACAGCTGATAGTGAAATTTGTTTCTTTATTAAAAGTGAAGTAAAAATGAATAAGATAAATTATTAAAAGAAATTTTGGTAATTTTGGAAAATCAATATAAATTTAACGAAAAAATTCGATAATAGAGTGAGATTAATAGCAATAATTGATTGTAATGCGGAAAAACTGTGCAAAAAAGATAAGAATATTGGAAAAATGGATAGCAAAAGTGCGACATCTGTCAATAAATAGCAAAAATCGGCCATTTTTGAGCAGTGTTGCCTACTAAAATTTAGCAAATTCAACCAAATGCACGGAATTCTTGTGCATTACAAACTTGCATTGACATGGGTCAAATGCGCAAATAAATGTAAATAAAGCCCGCTAATGCATATTAGCGCTGTCGTCTGTCAGGGTTATAAGATGTGGTGGTGAATGACGAGGTGGTGTATGTATTGTGTGTGGTGTGGGAGTGTAATGTTGTGAGGGAGGTCTGAGACTCATTTAACCAATTATATGCAGCTCTCTTTAATACAGTAGTGGCAAATATATTACAACTCTCCTTCTCTATATATAATATTTCATTTAATTAATTTAATATAAACCCATATTATTTCGAAATTTACAATGTTTAGTTTTTTGCAAATTCTTTGTAAAGATATCTGAAAACATTTCTTCTACACAAATATAATTAAAATTAATTTCATTGTTTTTGTACATGTCTCGAACATGATGATATTTTAAGTCAATATGTTTAATCCTAGCATGGTAAACTGGATTCTTAACTAAATGCATGGAAACCCCAATCGGCATCAACATAGCACTTAATTGCTTCACCCGTCCATTTGTAGTGAAGTTTCAAATCGATTGTCCCTTTGAAATAACGCAAAAATATGCTGCGATAACTTACATACAGAGTGCAGGATGTCTGGTCTTGTGGATACAGCCAGGTACATTAAACTTCCCATAAATGACTGGTAATTGTTTGAATTTACGCGCCTGCAGTCTAAACTATTACAGCTGACTTCAAAACCAGCAACCAACTGAGTAACTGCAGCATTGCAATCTTGCATCTTATACTGAAAAAGCAGTTCGGTGATTTATTTTTTCTGACATATCGTGATAACAACTTTTTGGAGATTTTCTCTATACCTTCAAGAATTATTTGAGGTGTTAAGTCACTGCCTAATAATATGTCAATTTCTGATGGGGTATGACAATTGGGATCTGCTAATTTGAGATGTGAGCATTTTTCCCAATGTATTTTATTTACTTCATAACTTGGAAACAAATTTGTAGCTGTGCGGTAGAACGATGGCTTGTGCATCTATTATAATATCCGCATTTGGAGATATTAAGGTGATTGAAGGTTTTGTTGGCAATTTGAGCCGATTTTAAGCCTTTGATGATATAAAGGATCCTTGAGAGCCTTGATTTATTAGTGCTCCTAGTTTGAATGTATCACCCTTATGTTCTATGGGGATGACCGCAGTGGGTAAAAGAAATTTGCTTTCATTTTCTGAATGAAGCGCTTGAATTTTTGTTGCTTTAGAGCAACATGGTTATTCCCTTTTCTCGGGATTTGAGGTGTCGGGATTACTTGATGCAGTTGTAGCAACTAACACCGCGGTTTTTTGAAATTGATTTTGCTTCATATGCTGTTAATACCTCAATATAGTTTCTTATAATCCTTACCTCTGGTGGGAGGCAATGAAAGACTTTTATTCAGGGAGAACTTATTCATTCTGATTTTATTTCGTATTTTTCTTGCTTATATACAAATTTTAAAACTATCTTAAATAACTAAATATATGTGTATGTGTGTGCGTTTGTATCTATTTCAGCATATTGTTTATTGCTGCTTGACATGGGGTTATTTTCAAGAGTACAATTTAATACATGTGTGTGTGTGTAATATTATCTCTTCTGCAAATTTACGATTTGTGTCCCATGCATTTTTATTATTATTAGACGCACATTGCATTTAATTGCGTTTGGTTGTTTATGTACATACATATGTATGTATGTATATTTAAAGATAGATATTTATTTTTAATTGTATTTCGGCTTTGCTGATAAGTATGCATGTTCAATGATATTTGAACATATGCTATATATGTAATATGGCAATAAGTGATGTTTTCGTTGACAGTACACACAATAAATTTGCTTTCATAGTCTTTTGCGGTATGAGCATTCGTCAGACAGTTGGTTGCCATTTATTAGTTAGGTTTGACACGAATGTGTGACTTTTATTAACGTGTCTATTGTATGGCATATAATTGCTGGCTTGAGGTTTAAAAAAGTTTTCACTTTAGTCATTTTGATGACTTTTACGATTTATATTTTTGTTGTCAATTCGCTCAGCTATCTGGAGCAATGAGGAATGCTTTCATTGGTTCCCATGTGAACATTTTTTTTCCTTTCCACTAGTGATTGCTCCCATCATAGTAACGCAGCATCAGGGAGTGTTTCTGCAAAAAGGGTTCCACGATTCTTGATAATAGTATGTTTGAATGTCAAAAATTTTAATAGGGTCAATATTTCCCTTAGCCCCTATAAGAGTTATCTCAATGAAAATGAGAAAGCTTATTTTTTCTTAAAACAGTATGTTTTTCTAATAAAATTGCATCTTTTTGTCTAGAATTGATAAAATAGGGTAAAAACTTGTCCTAGCTCCTACATAATCATTAATGGAGTTTTGTAATATCCGGCTGAATTTACTCCAGAATATTATAATGGTACAATTTTCGCTTTGATTGTAATCTATTCACGATTTCGTCCAACAATAAAGTGGAACCCTTTCGCTACCAATATTGCCCATACCTGAAGGTATTTAACCGGCTGTGTTCCTTGCAAGTTGAAAGAATATGAAAAATTAGGTTACACAGTTCATTAACAAGTAAGTTAATATCTATCATCCTGTTGTAAATTGAATTTTATTGCTTTAACTTTTCGACGACTTTAATATTATATCTGCGTTTAACCGCGAGATCTATTGGATCTATTCTTCTACTTTTAATTTAGTATAGTGATAAGTTGAATGCATATACATACATCACAAAACATTTAAGATTTATATATAAATTTGCTCAGAAATAATTGAACACCTCTTCTGACAGTGTGAAAATAGATGATTACCCCGCTTACTACCCATATGTATAACAGTTATATTGAAAACTACTAAATGCACGATAACTTAGCAAATGAAAATAATTAAAAAATATGAAAGAGATGGTGCTCATAGGAGACAGTAATAATTCGTTAATAGGTGATATACAAGTATAATAATAATAAATTGAAACTTAGTGAGTCTATGAGCTATAATATAAGTTAATGAGTGTTGAATTCTAAGGCAATATTTTTTTAATGCAATGATTTACTAACCTGAAAGTATTTACCCAACTAAGATCCTTGTAAATTGCGGGAGCACAATATGTTCGGTTACACCCCTTCATTGTCGGTTCATTGGGTTTTCAAACTACATAGTACATGTATTTATTTTCTGCGAGTTAAGACCAGGTTCCTCTAAAAAACGCAATTTTTTTCAATAAATTTTATTTTTATTACGAATCATGTTGAGTAATCATTTTTTTTACATATGAAAGTACATATATTAAATTACTTGGAAACATTTTTTTTATTTTTATTTTTCAAAATGGCGGTCCTGAAAATGGCTGCTGAAACTCATTCGATTTGTATATGGATGACATCATTTCTTGGAAAAGAATTATCTGAAAACAAAAAACAAAACGGTTTCATGTTCTGTATCGAATTAGCTATAGCCTGAACCAGAATGAAACATTTTTAATGAAAAACAAAATGGCGGACTTTTGAATTTTTTTAACCTTTTTTTCAGTTTTAATTGTTTATAACTTTTTTAAATAATAATGAATATTTCTGGTTCTGCTTCAGGCAATAGCCAGAAAGAGTAAAATGCCGTTTGGTTCATATCGATAAGTGCAATAGTTTTGAAATGAGAGTGTCATCCATGCGAAAAAACGTGGTTCGGAGAAAAATCTGTTTAAACCAAAAGCACGCAGCAGCTGCCGCTACCGAAGGCGTTCGAGCGGCCGGATTTATACCTGCTTCTCGGTCTTGCTGACCTTCGGGACTAATTCTATACTATTTCTACGAGTATACAGTAGCAATTTATGAAAAACAAAATTTCGATTTTTTCAAAACTGTTTGGAGAAACCTGGCCTTAAGGAACGTATTCCTTATAATAGTAACAACCATTTGTTTTTTTTTTTTTGAATACGTTATCTTAAAACAAAGCAAATGTATCTAAGCAAACAGTATATGTATATGTAAACAAACCTAAACAAATAATATAATACATATATAAGTAAACATCTAGTTAGTATAAATACAAGTAAAAACCATGTAGTAAGTTAGTCTTATGAGTATTAATAAAGAGAGCAGCTCAAAAATATATTCTTTTGACTCATATTTACTTCTGGTAACAATTAACTGGCGGCTCAACCGTAATGGCAAATTTATTTGTTATCCAAAAGGCCAGATTTTATTCCGAAAGCAATAAATCAAAAAAACTCCACAGGAAGTAGGACTTCTAGCACTAAATGTCTGGGAAAAGTGCAGAAACAAATGGCAATGGATATAAGTATAAATCCTGTAACAGCGGACGAAAATTCTCGAATGAATTAGTAGCAGATCCTGAAAACACGGACAGCGGCGAATTAAGTAAGATTCACAACAGACCCTGAAACAGCGGACAACGACAATTCCTGAAAAAGTGGAACAAGGTAAAAAAGTATAGGTTCTGAAATAGTGGACAATATTTTCACCAAGATTCGCAATAGACCCTGAAACAGCGGACAACGTTGAATCCTGGAAAATATAAAACAAAAATACCACATTCCCACCAAGAAAAGGCACCATCATCACTACATACCCAATTAAAGGATGGGTAAACAAATATCAACAAAGCAAGATTTGGGATCAATCTCAACAACGACAACCTCCATCAGACCGACTTCGTTAAAAGAAAAATTGAGCAATTGTTAAATGACGGAATAACACAGCCAATAATGCCAAAAAAAAGTAGCGAAAACAAGGCAAGCCAAAAGGAAAATGGTTGTTGAATTCTAGAAAATTTACTCTAATTAAAAACTAAACTATAAGAGAAAAGAAAGCATCATAAGAATCATCCAAAAATAATAATTTACTTTATAATATAAAAAGGTACGTATATTAATTATAAACATAAAAAAATTAAACACAAACGATAATTAATTATTATAGGCCGATTTCAAGCCTAGTTATTTTGAAATGAGGACACTTCATTTTAACAGAGGAGAGAGTTAAGGAACGTATTCCTTATAATACAAGTGAGTTCCAATGTAAATAGGACTTTTTGAATCTAGCGCATCCTGGTGGTGCCATCTATATGTCGAATGTGTTAGAATCTGCTATCTTTATTAACTGTCCAGTGAGAATTTCATGACATTTCATTGATTGGAAGTGAAATTATTGCGTTTTAATAGTCAGTATGTTTGTGTTATCGGTGCGAAAATGAGCTTCGAACAAAGAGACAACATTAATTTTTTTTTTTAAATTGGTAAAACTTTTGCCGAAACGTTTCAATTGATGAAACAATTTTATGGAGATGATCAACATGTGGGCCAATCAAAATCTGTGATCACCGGATATTCCATTGAAACTGTGCGTGAATTCATCAAAAATCAGCCGAAATTATTATTGAAAGTCATAGAAATGGAATAGAACATCTTCAAAAAATCGATTTATCGAATTTTGACCGAACATTTAGGCTTACGAAAGGTGTGTGCACGGTTTGTTTCACACAAATTGACTGACAACCAAAAATTGCTCAGAATCGATCGACGCTTGTGACCGATTATTTGACAAACCATTTTTACCACTCCCCGTATTCACCTGATATGGCACCGTGGGACTTCTTCCTTTTCGAACCTGGAAAGTCAGGAAAACATTTTCGCGCGACGTGTTCCACGTAAAAATGGTGGAAGCTAGTAGAGAGTGGAAGTGTGCTAAGAAAATTTTAACATGTGTGAAAGTGACCCCCAATTTTTGAATAATGGTTACGAGACATATATTTTTGAGTATGATCGCGAGACAAAGAGGCAATATTCCGGGTGGCACACGCCGATGCTCAAGGTCTTTTTTGACATCAAAGCCATCGTCCTTCATGAATTTATTCCTCTTGATCAACACCAAGTTTTAAGTGGAACTCGTCTAGGGACTCAAACGAAGAGTCAATCGGGTCCGACAAGACATTGCAGCCGATTGGAAGCTGCATCACGACATGCTTCGGCTCACACCGCCTTCTTGCTACCTAACCAAGGCCGGCATTCCAAAACTTCCGTAGCCCAGATATGGCCCCCGAACTTTTTTTGTTTCCTTGCCTGGAAAGGCCGATGAAAGGCAAGCATCATGGCAGCGCTGCATCGTTTTTTTAAATCGATTCAGTATTACTTTCCGGACAAACCCTGTAGGATTTTACACATATAAATGAGCAGGTTGATGAGATAAGTTGAATTCCGTGTGACTGTTTTTTTTTTTTTTTTTTTTGTTTTCGGAGGGGGAATCTTCAAAGATATCGTCATTTTTCCGGACGATATGCACGATTCGTATTGGCCGCACGCCCAAGCTGGACTTGCGACACAATACGCCTACGTACTAAACCCTGAACTCTGTCGTCTTTGCTTGTATTTGGCCCACGGAACTGCCGTTAAGCATTACATCGTGGGACCAAGCTTAGCCAATCGGCTCTTCATTCACACATTTTCGCTCTAATTCCGATTCATCCTTCTGTTGTCGCTGCGTTGCCACTCTTTCTTTCTTAACTCTTGTATAGCTATAGCTGCCCACGCTCTCATTCTGTTCCAGACCACCTTCGATTCGATCATGTAAGCCACTATATTCTCCGGGGTCACGCGATCGTTTATCACACTCTCTATTTCTAGTCTTTCCTTTTCGTATTTTGGGCAGAAAAAGAAGATATGAAGTGCATTTTCATTGCTGTTGCTGCAGAAGGAGCAATTTGTTTCGTCGTCATGTCCGTATTTGTATAGGTAATCTCTATAGCATCCATGACCTGTTAAAAACTGGGTGAGGTATAAATCAGTTTCCCCGTGTTTCCGTTCTATCCATGGTTGTATGCTTCTAATAAGCCTGTGCGTCTATCTCCCCGTAGTTGCTTCGTCCCATCGTTTCTGCCATTCGTTTAGGCTCCTTTGTCTTTCCTGTTTCTGCTCTTCGTTCGTTAAGCGATCGCCAGTGCTTTTCGTTTTGTCGAATACCCGCTTTATTTCCATGGCCATTATGTCTGGTGGCATGAGGCCTGATATGACTCCAGCCGCCTGGTGTGATACAGTGCGGTAGGCACATGCAACTCTGATTGCATTCAGTCGTACTATTGATTTCGCCTTTTCTGCGTATGTTTTCTGCTGCAGTGCTATCCCCCATATGGGTGCAGCATACATAAGTATAGACTGACTCACTTTGGCTAGGAGGACTCGTCTATTCTGACTTGGTCCACCAATGTTAGCCATTATCCTCGTTAGCGCCGCCGTCACCCTAGATGCTTTTTCACAGGCTTTGTCTATATGCGTCTTGTATCTTAGCCTCGAGTCTATCATTACTCCTAGATATCTCAAGGATTGCTGTGTGGTAATGTTATATCCGTCAATATTGAGAGTGGCTACCTCTAGTTTCTTCCTGCTTGTGATTAGTACTGCTTCCGTCTTTTGGCCAGCTAGTTGAAGCTTTGTTATCATAAGCCATTCTTTGATTTTTTCCGCTGCATGATTGCACAGACGCTCTATTTCGTGAATTTCTTTCGCTACCACAGTCACCGCGATGTCATCCGCGTATCCGATTATTTGCACCTGCTTGGGTAATGGGAGGCGCAGCACTCCATCATATAAAATATTCCACAGAAGTGGGCCTAGGACTGAGCCTTGTAGGACCCCGCCCGTCACCCTATAGCGTTGTGGTCCTTCGTCTGTGTCGTATATGAGGACCCTGTCCGACAGGTAGTTGGAGATGATCTTCAACAGATAGGGTGGTGCTTTCTTTAGCTGAAGAGCTCTTATTATATGCGGCCAGTAGGCTGAATTAAAGGCATTCTTAACATCGAATGTGACTACCGCACAATACTCTTTGGAGCCATACATCCATCTGGTTCCTTCTATAGCTTTACTCGCGACGTCCGTAAGATTTTTAATCGCGTCAATTGTTGACCTGTGTCTGCGAAATCCATATTGATTATCGGCCAGTCCCGGTTGCTCTTTTTCGAGATGTTGCTCCAGTCGTACGCTTATTATACGTTCTAGTATTTTCCCCACTGTGTCTAGCATGCACAGTGGTCGGTACGAGTTTGGTTCTCCAGGCGGTTTGTTTGGTTTTTGTATTAGCACCAGACGTTGTATTTTCCAAATTTTTGGAAATAAGCCCTCTCGCAGGCACTTTGTGAACAGCCTTGTGAACGGGTCAGTCTTGTGTTTAATAGCTATCTTTAGGGCCTTGTTAGGTATGCCGTCCAGCCCTGATGCCTTGTTATTGGCGAACCTTTCTGCTGCCTCTAAAACCTCTTTGTCAGTGATTGGTGTAGGTACCGTTCCGTTTTCTTCTAAACGATATTCCTCTGCCGGTTGCGCGGGAAAGAGGGTTTCTACTACAGTCTTTAGTAGTTTGGGACAGGTTGGGGCTTGGCCTTTGTGGCCCCGGACTTTTGTCATCACTATCCTGTAGGCATCGCCCCATGGATTTTCGTCAAGTTTATTGCACAGCTCTTTGAAGCAGGAGGCCTTTCTTCCTTTGATAGCTTTTTTGAGGTCATTTGGCTTCCTCTTAAAGCATTCCTGTAGCACTGCGTAATTCGTCGATTGTCGCCTTCTTTGACATAGACGCCTTGCTTTGTGACATTCGCTTCGTAGGACTTCAATTTCGTCATTCCACCAGTATACAGATTTTCTGTGCGTGCCTTGCCTTTTCCTGCACATAGCGGCGTCACATGCCTTGCTGATGTGTCGTATTAAGTCTTCCGCCTGTTGTTCCGTTTCCGCAGCAGCGTTGTTCGGGTTGCTATCTAATATCAGCTTGAATACGTCTTCATCAAGCGTGTCGACTTTCCAGCCTCTGGTTTGGGCTTTCCTTGATGGAAAGAATTCTTTTGCCGGCGTGGGGTTATCTATTTCTATCAAGAGGGCCAGGTGGTCACTGTGCGTGTATACGTCGCTTACCTGCCAGTTAATCTTCCGCACCAAGGAGCTACTGGCAAAGGTTATGTCAATTATGGAACCGCGTCCGTTCTTTTCGAATGTGTTCTTGTTGCCTGTATTTAAAAGCACGATGTCAAGTGTTGAGAACGCCTTTAGGAGCGCATCTCCTCTCCTATTTGTGTGGGTGCTGCCCCATTCTATTGCCCACGCATTGAAGTCTCCTGCCACAATGTTCGTTGTTGTATTTGCGATGTCTCGTACTAGATTATCTAGAATTCTTTCGTATTCGTTTTGTTGGACGCTCGGTGGTATGTAGCAGCTGTAAAAGTTTATGCCACAGATTTTTGCACGTGTGTAGTAGGCTTGACCTGATAGTGGCTTGCTTTGGAATGGCTTGCACCCGCAGGCCCACACGGCAGCTTTTTTTGTTTGGTCGGAGCTCCAATTTTCAGTACCCAGATTTCTGTACTGCTCGCTTAGTATTGCTATGTCCACTTTTTGCTCAATCACCGTTTGCGTAAGTAACTCTTGCGCTGCTTCGCAGTGGTTGAGGTTAAGTTGCAAGACTCTCATGTTTTGGCTTTTTTGCACGCTTCAATGTACATATGACATTTTTTGCTTCCAATTTGGTGGTCTGTGCTCTCTCGACCATTTTTTTACACGCGTCGCAGGATGGTTTTTTATCGCATGCCTTCGCAAAGTGCCCCTTTTCTCCACATTTAAGGCAGCACTGGCTTCTGTCAGCTGGGTTGCTACAACTTTTCGCTTGGTGTCCGTATTCCAAGCACCTATAGCACTTCTTAAGGGTCGGTCTCTCCCTAATCCGGCAAACAACCCATCCTATTTTAATTTTCCTCGCGTCAAGTAGGAATCTCGCCTGGTGAGCAGGGAGGCTTAGCACGGCTGTTTGCGTGCCCGCATATGCCGCTCTGATGCTTTTTACTGATGCGTTATCAATGTTGTCTAGCTCCTTTATTTGTGCACGTATAGCACTGCAGATGTCGTCTTCAGAGGTTATTTCATCTAGGTCTCGAATCTCTATCGTTGTTTCGTGTGTAAGTGCTTTAATTTTTGCCTGGTTCCCCAGAACTTTACCTATCTCGTTTGTGAAGTCGCTTGTATTTTCCTTTTGCTCTTTTAACTCTAGCAGCATTTCGCCTTTGGCCGTCTTTCTAATTCGGGTTACATTTTCACCCAGCTTCTGGAGAGCATCTTCTTTCTTAACTGCCCTGAGAATGTCGCTGTAGGTCATATCCCCTGTTCGCGCAATTATGATGGCATCAGGTCGTCGCGGATGCTTATATGTCGTCCTCTTCTTCCGTTTAACCTCGATCCAGTCATCCTTTGGAGCACCTACGGAAGGCTTATCTGTTTTCCCCTCTTTAGGTTGCCTTGACTCCTCTGCATGAGTGGGTTTGTTTCTCTTCGGTGGAGTCCGTCTTTTGGCCTGTTTTTCATCACGGGGTCTTTTTGGTGTTACCTCCGTGGTCGGGGGCATATTCAAAAAGTTTCTTTTTTCTTTCAATTTTGTGTGCTCACTCTGGGCTTTTCCATAAAGTACTCCTATGTTACTAAGGAGGTCCCTTATGTTATTGTTGATGGTCCGCTGTGGTGGACCCATCATTTCCGTTAACTTCTTGATCTCTTCTCCTAGTTCTCTCATGTAGTCTACACATGAGAGTGTTTGCTTAGCCTGTGGTGTGCTATCTTGAAAGGCTGGTGGTGACGATCTTGCCCTCGCCGGCTTTTCAACACACAGCGCGTTTGTGGGCGATCTACCTAGCCTCGGTGCGCGTTTAAAGGGATCTATATCCGTACTTGGTGTTCCCTGAGAGGAGCTTATATCTAGCTCCCTGCTAACTCCATTATTTTTAACTTTATGTCCGCTACCCATCAGAGCGGCATAGATGTTGCTACTGTTATCACTCCTGCTCGTAGCGTTGGTTGTATTATTTGTATTATTTCTCGAAAAATTATTCATTGTCTTCTGTTTAGTTTTACCAGCGCATCGTGTGCAGGGGGCGGGCCGAAATAGACAGGAACGGGTATACCCTCGGCGTCTTTGCACCTACCCCAGTTCCCTGAGGCCTGTCCTTCGCTTAACCAGTCCCGGAAAACACGGACGGACCAGCGCTCGCCCGGGGCAACGCAGGCTACTAATCCTACGCCCAATGCACACTTCTTGACCAGAGCCCGAAGGGGCTGGTTACAGGCAAACAACGTGGCTAACACCTCGGCAGAGCAAGCTCACATCACCCTTTTCACAATAGCAACCGAGAAGTCGTTGTTAAGGTTTCGAGGGACTCCCAGTGCGCCACGTTGTGTACCGGTCAACTTTAGTTCTTTTAACAGCCGCACCTAACCTGGTGAACAGACGCTGACCAGGGAGCCGCCCACTATGGGTCCGTCGCGCCTGAGTTTTTTATTACTCATCACGCATATGCATGGTGAGGGAGACACATATTTCTAAGAGGCGGTGTCGGTTCGCCACCGTCACAGGAGCTTCAACGGATCTGCTAGTTTTTATTCCGCATCCTCCACTCCTGTCGCTCATCGTCGGGGATTGCTTATTCGTTTAAACTTATTTCGCAACTAACCTGCTACTGCAGGCCGTCCGGCTATCCGCGACCTGCCGACCCCCCCGGTAGCTTAGAGCCCAAATTCGATAGAATAGAATAGAACACTCCGTCCGTGTGACTGTGTGACTGTCTGACTGCGGTAGGTCCGGGTGTGAAGCTACAATCTACTAAATCTTACGGATTCCAGACTCTTTCACGGAAACCTTGATTAAGTAGTACTTCGTAGTAGTGATAACACATTTGAGCCTAGATTCCAGATTCCTGTTCACTTCTTGGCGCGAGTTGGAAATTCCAAGTGTAGCCAGAGTGGAGGTCCCCTTTTTCCCCTGCTTGCCCCGGTGGGTACTGCGTCCAACACTCTCCTAGCCGTTTTCTATCATTCGGATTCAACCATTCGGACGACATGATCTAGCCAGCGAAGCCGCAGTCTCTTAATTCACTGAACTATGTCAATGTTCTCGTATAATTCGAACAGCCCACCGATCCATCGAATGCAATATTTGCCGTTGACAATGCTCAAAAGACCATAACTCTTATGAGTGACTCATAGTTTTGTCTTTGTTCGTCGAAAAAGGACTTTATTTCTAAATTGTCTCCTCAGTCCGAAGTAACACCCGTTGTCGTGACTGACATTGTTCTTGTTGTTCCAAGATAGACGAAATTATTTACGACTTCGAAGTTATGACTATCGACAGCGACCTGGGAGCCAAGTCGCAAGTTACACGACTGTTTGCTTGATGACAGGAGATATTTCGTCTTGTCCTCATTCACTACCTGACCCGTTTACTTCTCTTCCTTATATAGTCGGGAAAACAGAACTAATATCATTGGAATACGCCAGCAGCTGTACACTCTTATAGAATATAGAAGATTGTACCTGCTCGATTAATAGAAGTTTAAAGGCCCAGTTAGTTGAAATAGCCGCAGGGAACAGTCAGACCCTCTTTCTTTAGTTTGTAGTAAAGTTCCTCCTCAGATAGATGCTTGCATTAGGAGTAGTTTTATAAATAGTAATCGCCATACCCAAGGTCGGCGATGTGACAATTTTTTTTTAAATGATAGCTTTGGGTGTATTTTTTTTTTGTTGCCAATTGCTTAAAGCACCAATTAGATTTTCTATCCGAAAGTACTTCGGAAAATTTTGTTACAGACTGGCCCCGTTTCCCAGGTTGCACCTAAAGCAGCATAAAATCGTAAGAGATTAGGAGTAGGGGATTCACTATCGAACAAAAGTTCGCATCGGTTTCATGTAATCAAATGTCACTGAAATGTCATTTGCAGTATGATAGGAAATAAGTATTGAGGATTATGGTGATGAAAATCATACTTCTAGATTAGCAGCAACTGCAATGACCATAATGGTACAAGATATAGGTAGAGAGCCTTGGACCCACCTATTGGCTTGTTTTTTCGTAAAAGGTTCTTGCAAAGGGGATGCCCTCAAGAAATACATTCTTGAAGCCATTACCCAACTACAAAATATAGGACTAATTCCTTGCCATTTTGTTTGCGACCAGAGCACCAATTTTCAGAATTTCGCTAATTTATTAGGTGTTTCAACGTCATGGCCTTTTATTAATGTTAATGGCAAGGAGGTGTATTTTTTTTTTACGATAGCCCCCATTTGATAAAAAGTAGTCGTAACTATTTACAAAATTTAAAAAATACAGTTTTCTTTAAAAATTGTCGCGGTAAGTTGGTCGGATATTCTTCATTTTTGTGAAACCGACTCTTAAGTCGAGTTATCGGTGTGCGCATAAATTAACCGATGCTTATATTTATCCAGATACCTTCCAAAAAAATGAAGGTTAAATTCGCGTCTTAAGTATTGAGTAATACGGTCGCTTCTGGTATGTCCCTATATAGCTCGGGAGCCTTAAGCTCGAATAGCAGGAGCTTTATTAATACCGCGGAATTCGTTTCGTTTTTTAATAAATTTTTCTGATATTTTAAATAGCAGTTTCGTTGAGGCTGTTGTACCCACTAAAAAAGTGTTTGTAGGTTCCCCTGAACAGCTTTTAAATGAGGCAGAAAAAATCTTAAAAACTATTCGGGTCGTAGACGATTTAGAAAGCAACACAACCAATAATTTTAGTTTTATAAAGGGAAGGGTGTTTAAGACGATTGTGGCGATTTTTGTCACACTCAGGTTTTCCGTACCTGAAGACGAGACGATTATGTCAGGTCAGTTTAAAACATTTTTTTGGGCAGATTCGAAGCAGAGGAGGTACTAGAGTAACGCCCTATATGTTCTTTGTTTAGGAAATCGTGGTTCTTACGTTATTTAAACGTTAACGAAAGGAAACTGTGAGCTGCCTTTACGTATGGAACCTGATGCTACAGTTATTTCGGAATATAGCAATAATGTTCTACTTAATGTGTGTAATAATTCACTATTGAATGACCTTTCTTGGCAGGATTTTCAAGGTTTATCACGGCCTAAACACTCCCTCGTTCGATCAATCACATTAGATTGTAGTTTAGAAATAAATTTTTTGAAAGAAAATGCGTTTAGCTACTTTTGCGGCTATTTTTATTTAAAATTTTCAAACTACACACATGTTCCCCGCCTTTACCATATTTAGGAGATGAAATTCCTTCGGACGAATTCATTTTCATGCATCTAAATCAAATAGACAAATGCAACTTGGTAAAGCCGCCTGAGGATTTCATTGCATTTGTAAAAATTTAGGAAAGATTATTTTTAGAAGAATTCGACAGTAATTGTAATAAAATGAAAGATATTAGGCTCTTTTTGTGTTGTGATAATTATGACCCAAAAATATTTATAGCCCTTTTTATTAAAATAAGAATATATTTTTTAACTAATTTTTTAAATAAAGACCTTTCGGTCCCTAATTTTAAAAATAAAATTTTGTGTGTTTCACACATATAGGTTTCAATTTTTTTCATTTTTTAGTTGTTACAATAAGCGAACTTAAATTTACGATAGAAAATAAAAAAAGTCCAAATTTTTGAAACAGGTAGGATAAAGAGGCTCTAAAATTAGAAAGCAATTTTTTTAAGCAAAATTAGAATTTGGGATTTAAATGTAGGCATTTGTATAGATGTAAATATTTTTATAATGTGATTTTTTTATATGTTTTTTACATGAATTGTTATTGTTTTGTTTTTTTTTTTTTCGATATGCACACATCTGGCATATGAGCACGGGTTTCGCTGGCACTGGACAAGCTTCGAAATCGTATAGACAACATGACAAAAAAGTATAGCTTCGTAAATAATTGCAAAAATTTTGTACTAATTGAATTAATATTAATATATCAGATAGGTGGCGGTTACAAGTCATATTTCACACAAAAATTTACAGATGAGAGCATTGAAAATTGATTCGTATAAAATATGAAAGATTTTATTTATATCCATGAATACATATTTACATTAAATAATATATTATATATATGTATGTTTTTATTCCACAGGTTCGGATTCATTAGTCGCTTTAGTTGATACGTTGATGAAATGGACCCTCTACGTCATCTGCAAAGAAGAGAAAAACGAATATCAATAACACCTTCTCAAAATTTTTAAAAAAGAGCAAACGTTGATGGATCATTATTTAAATAAATCTATTGTAAATGAAGAAGAAGCCCTAAGTTTGATGGAACAAACAAACTCTCTTCTTTTGGCTATGTTAAATAATAATATCTAACTAAAGTATCTTAATGTATATGTATATTCTATGACAAAACTATGTTAATACATACAGTGGAAAAATAAGCCGTAATTACTTGTCTTATGGCGATTCCGCTACTGTTTTCACATCTGTCCGTGTGGCTTCTATGAGGCTGTCTTGCAATGTTTTCTTGTTCGTCCTTGGAATTCTTTACCTCAACCAAAGGGGCCTTCAAAGGTTTCATTAGACATTTTTGCAGCTTGAATGCTGAATCCCCAATCAGGAGTATTGGCACCTCAACGTCTTCAATACCGTAGCATGATTATTGAAAACATCGCTATCGCAGTGACATTTTTTAATGCCGAATTCTCAAATATTGCGGAGTCATTACTATGTCCTGGTATCCCAACAATAATGGATGTGAATCTGCATCTATAGTCAACGGATGCAAATAAAATCGTTGAGTACCACCCTTTGAAGCTAAAATAATTGCAGGCTTCGTTTTTGGAGGCTTGATATATGTATAAGTATGTGGCAACCATTGCAAATGTCTACTACTACCGTTGCACATAGGACCATTTGGTTTCAAAAACCGGACAAAATTATTTAAAGTGATTTTATGAATGAAAATGAATAAAAAATGCATGATTAAATATAATAAAGCAATATATTAAAATAAAACAAGTAAGGAAGGACTAAGTTCGGGTGCAACCGAACATTTTATATTGAATATATTTGAGAAGGGGGTAGTGCCGACCAGATTTTATCTATTTTTGCTCATCCCACATACTACTAATATGCCACATACTCAAAAAAATGTTCCCTCGGTTTCAATTAGGTACCTTACATACAATCAGCAATCATATGGAGCAAGGTCAAGTGGATGTCCGAAAATCTTGGTAATAGTTATACAGGTGGGGGGAGGGGGTTGTGTTGGAGGGGTCAAGTTTTCACGCAAATGTATCTATTTTAGGCGCAAAGATACACTGTTATGAATAAAATATGTTCTACAATTTTCATTGAGACTTGACTCAAAAATTGGCGGATATATCCAACATAAAGTGACCTAGAAGTTCTAAAATCTATATATTAGGTATATGGGGGCTCAAGAAAGTATTCAACCCATTTTTGACATAATGAAATACTATTGTCAGAAAAGGATTCTGTGTGAATTTTAATTTGATATCTCACACATTGAACGATATTTTCGGTCAAAAGTCAACTATAGGTATCGGGTCCACAAATTCGGTACCAAGGGGCTTGAACATTTTTGGTTAGATTTAGACAATTATTGGTCAAAAGGTAGCTTACTTTAAGGAAATTATTACCGCAAAATTTTATTTCGTTATATTAATTAATTCTTTATTTGTGTACTGGAAAGTGAAAGAATCAAATGGAATTTTAAATTGTGCTATATGGGAAGTAGGCGTGGTTGTAGTCCGATTTCGCTCATTTTCACAGAGTGACATAGGAAAATGAAGATAATGTTACGTTCCAAATTTTTCGACATCGGTCAGTCGGGTCCCGAGATATGGAATTTCGCCAGAAAGTGGGCGTTGCCACGCCCATTGTCTAATTTTCACACCGGCTCCGATAGAGTCCCCTTGTACCATCTACATACCACCTGTATAGAATAATTAAGCAGGATTTCAGTATTTAACTAAAAAATAATAATTAAAGCATTACTCATTTTATGCAACTAACCAACTTTTTTCAACGCGCTTTTTTTAAGGGGGGAAAGACGGGAAAAATGTTTAAGTTTATATGTTAAGTAGAAGCCTTGTAGTTTACTAGGAAAAATAATTCATAGCTCGACCTCGTCCGACACTATAACAAAAACACTAATTTATAAAAAATTAAAAAAAAAATTGTGTTTTTAATGATTCATTGTTTTCCCGAAAAAATATAATAAGTAATACATTAACTAAATTAATTTTTAAATCATTAATATTAAATACATACCATGTTGTCTTGAAACCATAAAAAATATTTTTAAGAATTCCTTTCACGCAAAAAAAAAAGCCACTTGCAATTTCGAGAACAATGGAGAGTTTCGCGAACAATAACGTGCGTTCTGAACGAAGTCTCCGACTACTTGTGTGGCAATATAGCGGCCTGAAGGTCATTCATTTAATCGGTTCATTGTAAACGGTTATTTAGATACCAAAAAAAAAATCAATTTTGAGTACCATCGCTGAAGTTTGTAATTTTCAATTTTGTCCGGTTTTTTAGGGTAAATGCTCATATATGCGTTGTGCGTCCGGCTGCAAATAGATTTCCGACTGTTCTGTACTCAGCGGAAGAAGCTAGTGTATAGAAATCAATAGCATCTCGTTTTTTTTTTTAAGGAATGGTCTTTTATTTTTTCAATTTTCTTTCGTTAAACGCTTAACAACATTTTCGTAAAATTTATAAGTTTCCACCTAAGAATTCAGAAACACAGAAAACAAATTATTGAGAACTTACCGAAGACCAGGATGTACGATGTCTGAAATTCCTTTCTCCAGGGAAATACGTCTATAATATTTAACTTCAAGTACTACAAAACTTTAAAATTGTTTGCAGTTATTATTATGTTGAGATCCATTTTTCTGCTTTATACTTTTTTAAATTTATAACTCGCATCAGCTGATAAAATTCAATGTCGTAATATACTATATGTGTATCACTGTGCTGGTATATGGTTTCTTGAGCTTTTATTGTAGTACACATTGTAGTACGGAACCCACATATGTGACTTTGGCATAAAGTCTAATCAGTTTGTTGATTAAAGTTATTGAAGGTTGAAATTTAGAGCACAAGACTGTAAAATTATTTTCTCATAAACTACTAGAGATAAATCTATGAAATTTTGTGAAGTCAAAGAAAAATGTCCGTGCTATATTATAATAATTTTTCACGATCCATTTATTTAAATAATAATATTTTACATAATTTTTTGTTAAACAATTGAAACTTTTTAAGTGTTCTTCACGCTACAGAAAATTTTAAATTATGTGACACAACGCGGGTGGTTGTGCCATACATTTTAAGAAAGGTAGAAGGACAAAAAATTCAATATCTTTGGAATGGTATGAATGAACAAAAATTTGTTTGCAGATTAATATATTTTCCGCGTTATGTTACATACTTTTCCATTTTTTTAGCGTGAAGAACACTTAAAAAATTTCAATTGTTTAACAAAAAGTTATATAAAATATTATTATTTAAACAAAAGGACCATAAAAAGTGTTTATAATATAGCACGAACATTTTTCTTCGACTTCACAAAATTTCATCGATTTATCCCCAGTAGTTTACGAGAAAATAATTTTACAATTTTATCGTGCTCTAAATTTCAACCTTCAATAACTTTAATCAACAAACTGATTAGACTTTACGCCAAAGTCACAAATATGGGTTCCGTACTACAATGTGTACTACAACAAAAGCTCAAGAAACCATGTAACAGCACAGTGACACACATATAGTATATTACGACATTGAATTTTATCAGCTGAGGCGAGTTATAAATTTTAAAAAGTATAAA
Source organism: Bactrocera zonata (assembly GCA_037783105.1). NCBI lineage: Eukaryota > Metazoa > Arthropoda > Insecta > Diptera > Tephritidae > Bactrocera > Bactrocera zonata. The sequence continues at coordinate 153,598 of JBAWJQ010004601.1, read as the reverse complement.
GCAGAAGAATGGATCTCAACTTAATAATAACTATAAACAGACGGTTATCGCATTCACGATTAGGCTCACAGGCAAGTAGAGAAGAAGAATAATTAATGAAAAACGTTTCTTTTGAAATCAGTTGACCGCTATTATTAAGTTGCAGTTTAAAATCCACATTTTTCAATTACTTGGAACTTAGAAGTGAGCTTATCGAGATTTTACGGCAGCAAATGCGGCGATAATTATCTGGAAATCCAACTTCGTGGCTAATTATGCCTCAAAGCACGGCGTACAAGAGCTAGTCCTGCAATCCTGCCATGTGACGAGCACGATCGCAACAGAAAGAGATAAAGTTCAAAATATTCTCAAAACAATGCAAATATTTAGGATTCGTAATTTTCGAGCATTGATGGTATTCAAACCCTTATTGTCGGGTTTCAAAATTTCCTTCGCAAACGTGTCTTTGGAGAACAGCTTATTGAACAATTTATCAAAAGCATCTATATATGTCGATGGGGGCATTGATATCTTGAAGAACCAAGTTTCGTTCATTGATGGACTGAGGAATTCTAAGTCACATGGACACCATTAAAACGTACTGAAATTTGCTCAATATTTCAAAATTGGCTTGATGGCATTGATTCGTGCTTCGTATTAGAAAGACATTGAAGTGAAGAACGCGATTTATCGGTAATCATAACGATTAAAAAAATGTTCGAATCTATCAAAATCATGCTTATTTAAATAAATAATAAAGCTAAATAAATAATCTTAAATGTTCAATTTAGATACATGCTGGCTTTCAATTATACTTAAAAGATAGTATTTTATTGATAAAACGAGTAATTCACAAAATCTATGCATGAGTGTTATCATCCTCGACAAAATCTTTTGCTTGTTCCTTGGTAACGCAATCTATATGGCTGACCTTGTTTCTAAATCGAACTCCATAAAATTTATGAGCATTTTCAAGTAGCTCAGGTCTAAATGTAGTAGTTATAAATTGAGCCTGATCACTTAATTCATGTATCATATCAGCCACGGCTTTTCTATGTTGAGCATCAAGTGCCTAAAAAATAAAAAGAAAAAAACAATGAAGCGTATTTTTTGTATAATTACGTCCAAATGTCTAACAAATATTATTATATAAGTATATTTAAAACCAAACCAAGCATTGTTGTGAACTGAAATCTGTTAATGTCAACCAACCAAGCAAGTAGAAGATATTATGTAAATACCATACTTTATAATCTGCAGCTGTTTCTTTAATAATTAATTAGTTTGTGCTATAAAATATCAGCTTATACCTTATTAAAATAGCTATAATATATATGTATGTACAAATATTTTTTTCGTTAGATTTTGTATTTGCATATAACAGCATACTTTTTGAGTATGCGTTTTTTTTTTTTTGTGTTTCGTGTTCATTCGCAATGATTTACTTTTATTCATTCACTTTATCCAGGGATAGACACATTTTTAGCACGCAAAGTTAGCAAAGTGCACACGAGGGCTTGATGAGGGGAATATCAGTTTCCGGTTTACATTCCTCCGTAACTTAAGGTTCATCGCAGAATGGTTGCGGCAATACTGACATCAGAGATGAATCTTACCAAAAAAATATGTAAACGAAGGGATTTGTTGCATCGTTCAAGACCACTTATAAAATATGTAAACCATGAAAATTAAGTAAATTAGTGATATTTAAAGGTATTTGATGAAACGTTTTGTAATTTGAAGCATCATAGTATTATTTTCAATGGAAAATGAATAAAAATATTTAATGAATGAGAGCTAACAAGCCTAAGTCCTTGTTTTGGGTATTGAAAGGTCAAAAATCAGTTCTTCTAATATACTTTAAAAATATTTAAATTGTTTCTCCATACAATAAATAGCCACTACATAGTAATTTTTATTCGTACTAAATGTTGGGTGTTTTAATTTAAAATGCCCAAAAATTATTATTTCGTTCAATCTGGCCATAATGGAAAATGTTATAAAAAACGCTAATTTTGAGGTGCTCTCACACTGGAATAAGTTGAACATCCCTTTATTCCTGTTATTTACATTGCGCTCTCATAAGATCCATTTGTGTATATGCGTTTGAAGAAACCGTGGTTCAGAAACTGAAATTATTATAATTTAAATATGGAAAGGAAGAAAAGTATTTAAGTCAGGAAAGCTCTGGCAGCATACAATGTCTGCTATTTACTATATATACATATATAATTGATCTGCAGTGCTCTATTCTTTTAAAAAATAAGTTTGCGCAAATTTCAGACAGAATTACTTTTTATAAAGATCTTTGTTTAAAGAAATATCCTTGTTTGAAACTTTTTCTTCGAAAATTATATCTATGTTTGGAAGCACCTACACTTGTGAACAAATTCTTTCAATAATGAAATTAAACAAACATACAATAAGAAGTAGGTTATCTAATTTAAATTTTGGTACAATAATGCGTGTAGCTACAGCAAATGAGATTCAACCAAACATAAAATTTATTATCTCAAATAAACTAAATTAAATGCTGTTAAAAAGACATATTGTTATTTGTCTTACATTTTAAAAATTTATAGTAGTTACAAAGAAACTTAGAACTTTAGGCAATTTTACAGTTATTACCCACAGTGCTACTTCCCCTATATGCGTGAGTTAATACTTTAACCTTTAACCACAACCTTATGTTTCAGTAAACATTAAAGAAAAATCATCAAAACAACTTTATCTTAGAACAATAGAAGCGCACTATCAGTACAACAAACAATAACAACCCAAATAGTTATTTACTAGTAAACAACCAGCATCTCAATAGTATGAGCAGCGATAAGCATAGCCTATATAAGCAACTGGAACAATAACCTCGCGGTCACTTTATAATTATCGACTGCCGAGTAACAAGTTACCACTTGTAACACTTGTACAGTTTAAGTTAATATATTCAATATTGAAGTACATGTGTATACGGTGAAATATTATACAAATAAAGGATCAGTCAGAACCAATATCATTGGCTGACTTAAAATTATATATTTATTTTATTCCTAACCAGTAAATAAATTAACTGGCGCCCAACAAAAAAGGGTCGTCAAAGTCTGCCTGAAGGAGAAGAACCTAGTCCCTGGAAACAAAAAAAGGATTAATTTAAACCATCCAAGAATCAACGTCAATCAAAAGGGATTCACATAAAAATCCTAATACGACAACAAATTGAAAGTAAAGGATTAATATACTATCCTTGGCAAACAACACGCTTTAATAGAAAGAATATCATATCAAGCAGCGCTCCAAGATTACAACTGGAGACCGATCTTTAGTAAAATAAATCAACAAATAAATCAGCAAGATGACAGAACAAGCAAATTTAATTGCATTAACCAACGCAGTCGCCGATCTGCAACGACAGTTATCCGAACTACAATTAGGAAGAAGTGCAACCATTCCACAACGAACAGAACAAATATGTTCTTTCACCAGACCAGAAGAAGTGGATCTGAATATGTTTAAATCAATGACACAATTTAATGGTGATTACAACGAATACAGGAATTGGAGGAAAGTAGCAACCACATTAATGGAAGACATACGACAATTCGAAGGACATAATATATATGCCCTAGTATTAATAATGATCAGAGGAAAAATTGCTGGCAAAGCAGCACAGATCCTGACCAACCACAACGTAAAGAGAAACTTCCAAGACATCATCGATAGGCTAGACGATTCCTATGCCGACGAACGACCAATATACGTTCTGGAGGAAGATATGACGAAAATACAACAAAAAGAACTACCACTGCATATATATTATGACAATCTGAATCAAGCATTGAATGTAGTGCTATCCAAGGTTGAGATGAAACACAAGGAAGAACGAATAGTCCAAGTATTGACACAAGAAATCCAAGCTAAAGCAATCAGAACATTCGTCATTGGACTGATAAGTGTAGCTATCAAGAATGCCATCTATTCACGAGCCTGCACAACATTAGCAGATGCCTACAGTATCGCCCGTACAATGCAACATGATTCACGCCATCAGAACCTCGAGTACATTCCACGATACAACCATCATCAGAAACATAATTTCAGCAATCAACATCAGAATAATTATTCTTGTCAACAACAACCCCCAGTTGAACCAATGGATATCGATTCATCCACCATATTCCGTATACCAACGAGACATGGTTACAACAATAATCAGCAACAACCACCACGAAATCCGCAGCCTCGACAGAATTATCAAAATCCATTTAAGAAAGTAGCAGGAGCATTGGGATACAAACTAGAATGAGATAATACAAGTCATGCTAATATATAGTACAACCAAAGAATCAACGGATCAACCAAATTACACACGATCAACAATCAAATACGGAATATGAACAGGAAGAATATTTTTTTATTCTAAGGCATGTGTTACCAACGCTTGTAAGGACCACAGAAGAAGGGAACTCAGTGTATATTTTAATTGATAGTGGTGCAGAAGAAAATTATGTAAATCCAAAATTCCCTCACGCAAAAAGGATAGAAGTAGAAAGTAAAAAACAACCCGCTACTTTACAAGGTAAATCACTAATTTAAAAGAAAGTGATTATAATAGGATTCAGTATGGAATTTTTAGAACTCGATACCTAACAAGATTTCGATTTCTTGATAGGAATTAAAGGTTTAAAGCAAATGAAAGCAATGACAGATACAGAAAGAAATGTATTAATTGTGAATAAATTATATGATAGGCGAAGATATGTATAAAAAAGAAATAAATGAATTAATGAAATAAGCAGAGTAAAACATTACCCTAGTTAATCTTATTTGGGTCAGACAGTATCCATACCCCCAAGCGGATAGAGCATTTGTAGAAACTGAAATAAAAAGGTTATTAGATAATGAAATAATACAGCCAAGCAAAAGCCAGTACAATTCACCCATAAGGACAGTTACTAAAAAAGGGAATCACGAGCAAGGCAACACAAAAAGACGTATGGTTATTAACTTCCAGAAGTTAAATGCGCAAACAATCGCTTATAGATATCCCATTCCGGACATCACCATGATGCTTCAAAACTTAGGAGAAGCACAGTACTTCACGGCGTTAGATTTGGAATTAGAATTTCATCAAATTAAAATAAAAAAAGAAGACAGGAAAAAAACAGCATTTTCCATAAATAATGCCAAATATGAATTTCTAAGACTACCATTTGGACTGAAAAACGCACCGTTGGTCTTTCAAAGATGCGTTGGCGACATCCTCAGACCACTCAAAGGAGTATGCGCATACGTGTATATAGATGATGTCCTAATATATTCAGCTAACCCTGAACAACATATGAAAGATATCACCAATATAATACACACTTTACACGCAGCCAACATGAAAATCTCGGATGAAAAGTCAAATTTTTCCAAAGATAGACAGAATTTTTAGGACATATGATTAAAAACGGTAGAATTACGGTAGATCCAGGAAAAAGAGAAGCTATAGATAGGTACAAAACCACTACAAATTTGAAATACTTAAGATCTTTCTTGGGAATGACCCCATCTATATATATATAAAAATATATACTACTATATACAGGGTAGGCCATTTAAAGTTGACCCATTTGTTTCTAAAAAAAAAGAACAAAAGAAAACAAAGTTTTTTGTTCATTTCAAAAATAATTTATTTTGGTCCAAGGGGATTTGTTTCAGCTAATATTTAAAAATTAGATCGCGTAAATGGGCACCTTTAGCTTTGACAGCTAAATGCACTCTTTTTTCGACATTTTCCATGACTTTGGCCAATGTTTCGGATGATATGGCGGCTGTTTCACGTCGAATGTTGGCTTTCAGTTGAGCTAAGATCTTTGGCTTATTAGCGTATACCTCGGATTTCAAATAACCCCACAAATAAAAGTCTGGTGGCGTCAAATCTGGTGATCTCGGTGGCCAGTCAACATCACCATTTTTCGATATCAATCGCCCGGGGAAAAATGGTCGCAATAAATTGATTGTTGGTCGAGCTGTATGGCATGTAGCCCCGTCCTGTTGAAACCAGAAGTTATCCATGTCATTTTCGCGAATAATGGGTATCACAAAATCCGTTATCATGGCTCGATAACGCTCACCATTGACTGTTGTCGTGGCTCCATCATCGTCTTCGAAAAAATACGGTCCGATGATCATATTCGCGCAAACACCGCACCAAACTGTTACTTTTTGGTCGTAAAGAGGCTGTTCTTCAATTAATTGAGGATTTTCGGTGGCATAAAATCGGCAATTTTGCTTGTTTACGCCTCCATTCAACGAGAAATGTGCCTCGTCTGACATGATGAGTTTTCGCCAAAAGTCAAGTTCGTTTTCAGCCATTTCGATGGCCCATTTGCCAAAATTAAGGCGTCGCGGATAATCAGCTGGGTTTAGTTTTTGTGCCATTTGAATTTTATATGGAAACATCTTCAAATCTTTATGAATTATGCGTCGGAGAGTGGTGCGAGAGATGTTTAATTCCTGAGAGCGGCGATAACTCGATGTCGATGGAGTCTCCTCAATACTGGCTCGTACAGCTTCGATATTTTCATCAGAACGTCTTGTGCGTTGTCTGGATGCATGACTGGCATTACTGAGATTACCGGTGTTCACAAATTTTGCGTATAAAGACTTAATTGTGTTCTTAACTGGAGCACTTTTCACTTTATTTTTTTGCGAAACGCACGTTGAGTTAACACAATTGAAAAGTTATTTTGAATATAAAGCTGAACAATTTCAGCGCGTTCTTTTGGAGTGTACTGTTCCATGGTATAAATTGTCTTCGAATGACGCTTCTAACGCGGTATGACATTAGCCGATTTGTCAGCGCTGTTAAAAGTTACAGCGTTGCCAGATGGGTCAACTTTAAATGGCCTACCCTGTACTAAGGTGACATTTGAATTTAAACTGCGCGTGCTGAAGGATTTGGAGAATTATTTTGTATATATGTGACCTGGTCTACGGAAAGGGGCTTAGGTGTCAAAAAATCAATTTTTTTTTTTGCACGTTAGCTCCCTTTTCGTAGATCAGGTCACATATATTATATTTTTTTTAGGTTGGTAGTACTGTCAGTCACATTTGTGTCAAATTTCATGTCAAAATATTCATTAGTGTTTGAGATACGTGTCGTTCTGTAAGCTGCTAAAAGTGAGTTTTTCGTTTTTTGTGATGTCGAAATTTGTTGAGCAAAGAATTTGCATTAAATTTTGTTTACGGAATCAATTTTCTGCTGCGGATACGTTGAGGATGGTGCAGAAAGCCTTTGGTGATGAGACTATGTCTAAAAAAATGTTTACAAGTGGTATAGTGAGTTCCAAGCCGGCCGTGAACATGTCGAAGACGAAGAGCGTCCAGGGCGACCATCAACCTCAACCGACGAAGCTCACGTTCAACAAATCAAAGATTTGGTGTTGAAAAATCGTCGATTAACAATTAGAGATCTTGCTGATGAAGTTGGCATATCGGAAGGCTCAGCCAATACCATTTTGGGATGTTTTGGGCCTCAAGCGCGTCAAATATCGACTGGTACCGAAAACATTGAATTTTTTGGGAAAAGGGCGTCGCCTTTAAGTGTGTGAAACGATGCTTTCCGACTACCAGGGTGTAATGAAATGCATTATAACTGGCGATGAGACTTGGATCTACAACCGATCAATCGAGCGAATATCGTGCCAAAAGAGAGCCAAAACCAAAAAAATCGCGCCAAAGTCGCTCAAAAATCAAGGTTATGTTGACTGTTTTCTTCGATTATCGTGGTGTTGTGCATTATGAATCCTTCCAACCGGTCAAACAGTCAACAAGGAATATTATTTGAACGTTATGCGTCGTTTGCGTAACGCTATCCGCCTAAAAGGTCGGAATTGTGGAAAGACAATTCTTGGTTTTTACACCACGATAATGCACCATCCCATACTGCCTCGTAATTCGTGATCATTTCGCCAAAAACTCAACCCATATCGTTCCGCAACCACCGTATTCACCTGATCTGGCGCCGTGCGACTTCTGGCTGTTCACCAAGCTCAAAAGACCGCTCCGGGGACACCGTTTTTATACGATAGAGGAGATTCAATCCGCAGCGAAGACGGAACTGAAGGCCATCCCGGAAAGTGACTACAACCAGTGTTTCGAAGATTGGAAAATCCGTTGGCATAAGTGCATTGCATCGGGAGGGGATTACTTTGAAGGGGATGAAATGGAAGAATAAATAAAGAATTTGCAAAATAAATACAATGTCACCTTATTTTTTGGGCACAGTAGTATATATAAAAATGAAACCCGTTTTCCGTTGTCACGGCATCACGCGTGAATGGCTGGACCGATTTCACTAATTCTTTTTTTTGTTGTATTTGTTATTATTGCGAGAAGGTTCTTATGTAAGAAAAAATTACGAAAGTTGCCGGAAAAGCCCTAAAAACAGCCCTTTTCTTTTTCCCATACAAACGTTTTATTTTGTACATATATGTACATATGTACATATGTATGTATGTATAAATAAAAAGGAATGTTTATTTGTTAGTAACGCTAAGGCTCGAGAACGGCTGAACCAATCTTCATGACATTTCCGGAAATTGTTCGATGTGGATCTGGAAAGGTTTAGAAATAAAAAAAAAACCATATACTTTCCATTAGAAAAAGTCGAAAAATTGGAAATTTCCAAAAAGTCATTTTTTCCATACAATTTTTTTTCTTTTGTTTTCCAATATTTTGATTTGTAAATTATTTGAGTCGTTCAATTTCGGTCGCTTGCTTTTTTATTCCGGCTATTTAAAAGAAAAATTATTGAAAATTATTCAGTGAAAACTTTAGGTGTGTTTCAGTCGAAGTAATCAATAACATTGAAATTTGTTACGAAGCCAATAAGAGGTCGCGCTAATATCGGTCAGCGTTCTTTTTGCCATCAAGGTATGGTACACCAAGGTACATGAACGAGTACTCCCAGGATGCGATGACATACGTGTGGAACTATGGATGGCGGTCAATCAGCAAGCGATAGTCACGATGTCACAGCACGACTTTTCAAACAACAGCCACGCTGTTTGTTGGATTTTATCTTGAAGCAACGTATGTATATATATATGGTGCAGTCAGATGCCGGATGTACTCTGTTGAGTTGCAAACAAGAGGTTTGCCGAACCCACATATTCTTCTTTGGATGGTGGATGGTGGTTACACCAGATCAAATTTATGAAATCATTTCTGCGGAGATTCCTGATGCAGAAAAAGATCCAGTATTATACGAAGTAATGAAAACCAATATGGTTCATGGACCTTGCCCACACCATAATCCCCCTTCGGTTTATTTGTCTGACAACAAATGCACGAAACACTATACACGTGCTTTACCTTCGGAAACGCAAACTGGAAATGATAGATATCCACTCTATTGTCGTAACTCACCAACCGAAAATAATATTTATCACTCAAGTTAGAGGAGTGAATATCGAAGTCGACAACACATGGGTCGTACCATGGCGAATATGGTTGTCTAATTCAAATTCAAAACTCATGTCGATGTTGAATGTTCCAGTTTGGTGAAATCAATCAAATAAGTTTGCAAATACGCCACCAAAGAAAGCAATATGGCGATTACTGGCCTTGAACGAGATGAGATCAGCAAGTATCAAATGGGTTGATACGTGAACTGCAATAAAGCGCTTTGTAGAATATTTACTTTTGCAATTCATGAAAGTTTTCCGACTGTTGTGCGTCTCGCGGTTCAACTTCATTTAAGTCATTGCGTATTGTGAATGGTACAGTGTATGCAACTTTTTGAGAAGTATGCCAACAATTGCAATTGCTGGAACATGATAATCACTGGAAACAAACGATGGTCAATGCTGTAGCTACTTGGCATACATTTTGCGAAGATCATTTCGACATATCAGCCTTCAAATTCGCGTCAATTACGGGATACGAAAAAATTACATTACCGAAGACTTTTTACATCGTATTCGCTAAGAATTGTAAATGGGCAAATTACGATCGTCTTGACAATGAGACGAAGTCGTGAATTATCCAGTGGAATTTCTAAATTCGTTGGAGAGGCTTAGTATGCCACAGCATCATTCGCGTCTCAAAATTGGATCTGTCATTATTATGTTTCGCAATCATGCGCCGAAACTGTGCAATGGAACCCGACTGATTGTGAACCTATTCAGTTTCTAGGGAAATTGCATTTGAAATGACAATCAACAGGACACAAGGATAGTCGCTAGAAGAGTATGGCATAAATCTGGAAATGCGTTTTTCACACGGCCAGATATACCTGGCGTGTTCACGAGTTTGAAACCCATCTTCTCTGTACATTTAGGCACCAGAAAAGAAACCAAAAAAATTTTGTTTATCAAGCTGCGCTACATTAAAAAAAAAATTAGAAAAATCGCAAATAAATGATTTTCAACACAATATAAATTTAACTTTCTTTTCATTTCAAAACACATAAATTCACGCACGAAAACGTCTGCGGGGTCAGTTAGTATTATAGAAAATTTATAAAAGGATGTGCATCCATAACGAAACCATTAACACTCTACCTACGACAGTACATGTAAAATTAGATGACGAAGCACTTAAAGCAGTTGAAACACTAAAGAAATAAACTAAAAGAACAAATAGAATTATTCCAACCAGATTTTGGAAATGGATTTGATTTGACTACAGACGCAAGCAATCATGCGATTGGAGCTGTATTGTCAAAAGGCAAGAACCCTATAGCATTCATTTCACGTACATTAACGCGAAACGAAAAAGAAATGTTAGCAATCGTTTGGGCACTCAAGAAACTTAGAAATTATCTGTATGGTCTCACTAGTAATACTACTATTTACACCGATCATCAATCCCTAATTTTTTCAATATCAGAGGACAACCCAAATTCAAAATTAAAACGATAGAATACATATTAACGATATTTTATAGAAGAATACGGAGCAAAAATTAAATATGTTAAAGGAGATTTAAATGTAGTAGCCGACGAACTCAGCCGTCAAGAAAACGTAACTGAGAAAGACTCAATACACTCGCAGGAATTATCCTCGTCAATCAGATTAAAGATGTCAGCGCTCCACTAAACCAATTTAAAACACAAATTATGATAAAAATATGTGAACAAAATGCATTAGACAGAGCAACAATTTTTGCAAACCACGAGAGATTTTATGTTAATTACGTCACACCACAAGACTTGATAGATACACTAACGAAAATTATCTAACCTAATATCACGACCGCATTTCACACTACACTAGAAATCTGGTATGAAATTCATGATATTCATTTAATATAGGGAAAAAGGTTTTTTGTCAAAATCTATTAAAGGACATTACGAGTGAAGAGGATAGAGAAAAAATAATTAAACATATGCATGAAAAAGGACATAGAAAGGCAAAAAATAATACATTAGATACTAGAAACTTGCTATTGGCCAAATAAATAAATGATGTAATCCGACTAACTAGAAATTGTAGCACTTGTAAAGAGAACAAATAAGAACGCCACCTCACAAAACAAGTTTTTGCAAAAACACCCATACCCGAAGGTAGAGGCACACAAATACAAATGGGCATATTTGAAATCAATGGAACAATGTATCTCTCATGCAAAGATAGATACTCAAAATACGCATATATGAGAAAATTAAACGACAAAAGATAATATTAATATTAGAGAAAGTACTCATACAAATATTCCCATTTTCTAATAAACTAATGACAGATAACGAGACTATATTTAATAGCATAGCAGCAAAAGCTCTATTCCATTGGCTATATATTGAACATTCAATGACCGCAGCAACCAAGGTCGAACGCTCAAGTTGAACGGCTGCATTCAACCATTCTGGAAATTACTAGAATTCGCATTAAACAAAATAAATCAACCGCGATTGAAGAACTTTTCAACGCAAGGAATACAATAGGACAATACATTCCGTCACAAAAGGGACACCTATCGAATTATTTTTTGAAAGGAGCAAGACTGAAGCAATAAAAGAACTGATCGAAAATAAGCAGGAGTATATACCATCATACCACAATAAAAACGAGCACAAAAGGAATACAAAACAAGACAAACAGTTTATGTGAAACAAAACCGATGAAATAAAACAAATACACGCTATTTGAAGAAAACAGTACAAGAGAATCGTGAGGACACAATTTTAACAACGGAGGGGAAGATCGTACACAAGGACAACCTCAAAAACAATGATGAAGACAACGCTAACATTAATCCTAGCAACATCCTTAGCTCAGGAAATAACCGACTTACAAGATCGCAAGTACGTGTTAACCGAGACTTACCCATCATTTTTGTATCAAGAACATGAGTACCTATTCCGTATGACGAACTTAAACAAAATACTTAAACCATACTACGAGATCGCCGAACATAAAGGAGAGATGCCTAGTGAAGACGTAACAGAAACAGCATTGTTCAACAGAATAGAAATCCTCAAAAAACAACTACTTAATAATGGACGAGCCAGACGCTCAAGACGATCTCTTGATTTCTTAGGATCCATTTTGAAATTTATCACAGGAGTCCCAGACCACGACGACCTGATTGAAATTACAACAATACTCAACGACATAATTGAAAATAATAACAAACAAAGACAAATTAATTCCAACTTTGAAATAATGATGAAAACATTTAATATTGAGACGATTAAACAAAAAGTTATATTGCAAGAATTATAAAAGGAGTTATTTGACTTAACTACGACAATTAATTTCGCGAAGAACGGAAATTTTTATTCAGCAGCAATAAATACGGACGAGATTGAAAGGATATTAGAAAAAGAACAAACTAGTATACCGGTTATTGACATACTCGAATATGCAGACACGCATGTAGGTAGATTAGACGACATTTTCATTGTAATTTATAAATATCCAGTCATTGAAAAGAAATGCACAACATACAAAGTTACTCCATTATCCTATCGTCAAGGCATTTGGATTTGAATAAAATCGTAGGTAAATGTGAAGATAAAATCATATTAACATCTAAATGTAAAACTAATTTAAGTAAATATATTTGTAAACAAGAACCTAAAGACAATTGTACAATACCAATGATCGAAGGTTACGAAGCCCATTGTAATGTTATCCAAGAAAATAACGCACCTATTATAGATTTAGGACATGGTAATGTCGTATTACAAGGAAAACATATTTTAAACGAAAAATCAATTGAAGAATTGAATTTAGTCCAATTTAATGAAACAATTATTATTGACTCAGAAGTATTCCACAACCAGGAACAAGAAATTAAGGATTATATTATAGCTAATGGAAACGAAAGAATTCACATTCTTGAAATATTGGAATCAGAAAACGAATATCAATTTGACATTAAAAAATTAAATAAATTTTTAATACCATTTAAAGAACACCAATCAAGAATATGTATAAGTATATTTGTAATATTCAAACTATATATAATTTATCAAAAAACTGTATATCTGAGAAACTGCAACGCTACCATAGAACATGTAGGAATGACTCATCTACTCAAGACTCAAGTATAGATCTGGAGATCTATTTTTCACAAGAGAGGGGAGAGTTAATACTTTAACCTTTAACCACAACCTTATGTTTCAGTAAACATTAAAGAAAAATCATCAACACAACTTTATCTTAGAACAATAGAAGCGCACTATCAATGAAACAAACAATAACAACCCAAATAGTTATTTACTAGTAAACAACCAGCATCTCAATAGTATGAGCAGCGATAAGCATAGCCTATATAAGCAACTGGAACAATAGCCTCGAGCGCTCTCATTTGTAAACATAGTGTGGTAAAATACGTTGCTCTCATTTGAAAATGTGGAATGGTAAAATACTCGTACGTTGCTCTCACTTCCCTCTTCATGTTTGCCCGCGATGATCGCGATACAATATAAGAGGCTTTTTCTTTTTGGAGCGTATTTTTTTCTTTGGGATACTCATGTTGTTTTTTATTTTTACTGTTATTTTTGTTATTATTATCAATATAATCGAAATAATTTAAATAGTATTCTGCTTTTTTTTTTGTAAAAGCAGACTTGATCGTTCGGTACCTAAAATTAAATCATACTGATTGTGGGAGGATTCATAATGTCTACATAATGCATAACGTGTAAGATGTACTTTATTACAAATGAGGCAATGGGCTTCTCCCTCCATATTTTCAACAAAAAAAAATTTGTCTCCCATTCAATTTTAAACATTTTTATAAATTACGCAATGGAGTATTTTCTGGCAGTGTAAAAAATTAAACTTGCGCATACGTGCTAGCTCACAGAATTCTGAAACGCAACTGAAATAATTAGCTTCGCCATACGCTGCTGCCGAACCAAGCTATTCATAGATATACGAGCAGCTCTTTCATTTTTTCTGAAGCTGGCAGAAGAGTATACGTGTTTGACGTCGCAGCAGCTAGCCTATGCCCCGGGCATAGGAAAAATGCATTTTGGCCGACACTGGTTTACGGCGGACTCTATACCCTTGATTACAACAACTAGGCCCTTAGAGCTCTTCAGTTGATACGAATAATAATTTTAGTTTTTATTTGACAAAAATTTAACGATTTCCATGAAACTTTTTTCAGTGTAGGGCTGAATTTTTGTTTCGTCTATATTGCCTAGGCACTATATGAAAATTGTTAGTGCCAACAATTTCACTTAATTTCGCAACAAGATTATTGCTGCTACGTTCGCGCAAATATATTGGAGGTGGTTTGGCATTAACGACTGTGGTGGTACCCTTCGCATCGTCGTCTGACCCATTGCTTAGTATGGCAAATCTGTTGCCATTTAAGACTTTTCCCTTCCTTTTTATATTGACGTAGCGGTCAATGCCTGTTTGTACAGACGGGCCTTTTTTTATTACGTTCTCACCTTGCGTTGTGATTTTCTTTGTTGCCTGTGCGCTTGCTGGTACCTGCAGAATGGTTGCTGTCAGCGCATTTGTTGTTGCCCGATTGTTGTTTTCTGCTGCTTCTGCTGACTGCGTTCTTTGCTGCGTTCCGTTACCCTTCTTATTGCCAGTAGTTGTTATTTTTGATGGGTCGACAAAGCTGAAGTAGGCATTTAAGGAATGCCTACGGCCTTACTGGAGAGACTGCAAAGCACTCATTATTGTTTTTATTTTTTATTTTTTTTCGTGTTTTGTTTTTACTTATTTATTTCGTACACTATTTGTTTGTGTTTATAAATAATAATTTGTGAGCACTGATTTTTATTGATGATTTATTTTTATTTTATTATTATTAATTGGTTACTTTTTGCACAATGTGAATACCCGGAGCGAGTTAAAAAAAAACACGTCCGTACACCTTGAACGATTTTCTGAAATAATGCACACATTTTCTTGAGTGACAAGGAACTTTCCGTATACAATTTTGTGAAATAATTTGTAAGTATATATTTTTCATGAAAAACTTCAAATCGTTTTATTTTCCACCTTAATTAATTTCTATCAACACTAAAGAAGCTATAATTCTAATTATAACAAATAAAATGTCTACTAAATAAAACAACATTTAGTGTTTTACCTGTGTTTTCTTGTAGAAAGGGAACATAGCGACTCCAATCCTTAAACGCGTTTTTGAAGATATTTAGTTCCAATTTGGAGAGAACGTTGTTAACGTCATCAGCTATCGCGTTATGAAAGCTTATATATTTTTTTTGATCTCATACTATATTTGTCTACGAACTATCGAAAAAAGAGCCAAATTCGATACTTTTTGTTGAAACCGCCGCCATTTTGTCAAATTTAAAAAAAAAGCTTCCGTAGCGCGATAGCGACTTTTCTACAGCTTAATAATCTTTTTGAAATGTTTGCTTTAGACCTAAATTGCGACCGCAATCGCGGACATCGAACAGGTCCTTTTCTTTTTTTACGTGTCATTTTAACCATTGATTTAGCTATTGTACACCCAATAAATAAACATAAAAATATTATTTTGTATTCGTCATGAACGTATTTGTTTATAAAAGAATCGGACTGATTAGTTAATTCCAACTTAAAAAAAATCGCGAAAATCAGTAATTTTTCGGAGGGTCACACTGAGACGATCGCTTAAGGAATAGTACATACATAAATATGTATGATGTAACAACATCTTCACAGTCTCTACACATATACTTATATGCATCTTGTTATAGTGAATAACACTACAGCAGTAGAGCAGAAGAAGTATATCTAATCATATGGTAATGTTTTGTTCAACATTCATCGAATGTAATTGGAAAATCGACTGCTAAAACCCAGTACTACACATAAGAAAACACAGGAATATTTGTCAGCTATTATGCACTCATCTCAAATTATGATTCAACCTTTTCTTATTCAGTTACAACTCTCACTATAAACAATGTAAACAAAAATGTAAATATATTTTTGAAGAAAAAATGTTCAAATGATATTTCATGAATATTGAACACATGCTTATGTTTTGAAATATATTTTTTTTTATTTGTGAATTGTTGCCACATAAAACGATTGAAAGTAGCCTATGCCCGTCCCGAGGCTTCAAACTACTTCATCACCAATTTTCAGCCAAATCGGTTCATCCGTTCTTGCGTTATAAATATAGAAATAAATTGCGAAATCGAGAGTGATTTTGCAAAAAAAAGGCAACCGTTTGGACCTTCTTCATCTTGGCGGTCGATGCATGAGAGTTGGATGCTTTTCTCTAAAATGCTTTCTTGTAAACATCGGAAATCCTTTCTTGTAACTGTCTTTATTATTTCGACTCCGACTTATTACACAGGGAATCATATATAATTTTTTTATTTCTGCCCACTTTATTTTAAATTTTTTATTAAAATCTTCGGTCACAGGCAATATTGCACTTGAGCAACATAAAAAATTGGTATCAATAAATTTTCAAACTCCAAAGATAAATGCAAATCAAACTGCATGTGGTAGCCTAATGACGCAAAAATAAAGCTCACTTTTTGAGTAAAGAGAACATAAAATAGGAAAAACTATATATTGTTCGTACAAAGATAAGAAAAAACAAAAATAATAGTAGGATGAAACCCGTAGAAAACAGATATAATACAACAAATAACGTGGTTGAATTTTTAAGTGTTGAAAAAAATTTATCTCGTTTTTTTTGACAACCTATTACATTATATTTTTTTTATTTAAGGGAGGGGTTTCAAGATAAAAAAATACTTTTTTTTGGAAATTTATTTCTTAAATATGGATTGAGTAATTTTATTCAGACAATTTGCGGAGTTCACCATAACTCGGCTCGAAATTATCCAAAAATAAAAAACACAGAAAAACTAGTCAAATTATAATCAAATATTAGAGTTAGAGTCAAAGTTTGAAATGAATCGGTCAAGTAGTTTTGAAATTACAGAGAACACGCACTTTTAAGTAGTAGTTTTGAGAAAAAACGCGTCTAAAGTTTATGAACTAAAGAAGGGACGAAAAAAGTTACCCTATGTCAAAAGTGTGCTCAATAATGTAAGTTATCGTGAATTAACTCTCACGATGACCATTCAGTCGACGACACATCCGTCGACGCAACCTTCACTCAGGTCGCTCACACTAATGTTATCCGATACCTTACACGAGCCGCTGAGGCAGCATATTTATGCTCAAATATTCCATGTGAACCGCTATGTCGACATAACAGCGTTCATACGGTGAACGACTAAACATTCCACACGAGCCGCTATGTCAGCAGAATAGGATTCGCACAGGCTGAGCGGTAGCAGAACAGCAGCAGCGCAGCGCGACGCGATAGTCAGTTGTAGGCTAATTGTAGGCTAAGAAATTATTGTAAACTTCAGTTTAAAAACTCATGTCACCAGAACAGCCAGTGAGCTGCATTAAATAAAGAATCATATTAAAGATAAATCGTTTAATTGGCGCCCAACGTGGGGCTCGCGAAAATTAAGTCGAAAAAGGTTTAAGTCACCAAGGAACGAATTTTCCTTGGGCAGCGAAACTCAGTTAAGGACACTCCAGCCTTAGCGAAAAAGGTTTAAGTCACCAAGGAACGAATTTTCCTTGGGCAGCGAAACTCAGTTAAGGACACTCCAGCCTTAGTGAAGAAGGTTTAAGTCACCAAGGAACGAATTTTCCTTGGGCAGCGAAACTCAGTTAAGGACACTCCAGCCTTAGTGAAGAAGGTTTAAGCCACCAAGGAACAAATTTTCCTTGGGCAGCGTTATCCAAGCCAAAGCAGCGTGTGGAACGAAATCACCAGCGATCCTGGGAATTTTTCGGCACCGCTACCTGATGGATTAGACGTGAAACAGCTGGAATCCTGCAATAATTATAAGGATATTTTAAGGATGGAAAGGTGAGTGAAGTGCTTATCTCGTTCTAATTAAAAAAAAAAAAAAAATAATAAACAAAAAGTGAAATAAGGAGGTGAAACTACAACTTTTGCGAATTGTGAATGGATATATAACTTTTAATAAAATAAAGTGAAATTGAATTACAAACTTTTACGGGAAGTAGATGAATAGGGAGTTAGAAGACTTGTTCAGAAAACTTAATTTGGAGAATACAGAAGAACAAAACATGAACGCTGAACAAGTAGGTGAGTTGGTTAGAGCAGAGGTGGGCAGGGCATTAGCTGCCCAAAAACTAGAATTCGATAGGAAATTAGTTGCAATTCAGAACCAGGTTGCTCTGACAAAGCCAAAAATTGAAAAATTCACAAAGGTGGCCATCATACCTACGATAACTTGTGAAATTACACTTGATGCAATAAAATCTCTTCCAGATTTTTTGGGTCACCCAGGCACCTATGTGTCCTGGCGTGAAGCAGCACACAATGCATACGAGTTATTTAAAAGATATGATGGCAGCGAACGTCATTACCAAGCGGTTACTATTCTTAGAAATAAAGTACGAGGTGCAGCCGATGCAGTACTTTCGTCTTTTAACACGGTACTGAATTTTAATGCAATAATATCCCGCCTCGACTTTACCTACGCGGACAAGCGACCCATATACCTCATCGAGCAGGAGCTATCCACACTGAGGCAAGGTTCAATGTCGTGCTTAGAATTCTACGACGAGGTAGAAAAAAGCTAACTCTGTTAGCAAACAAAACTATTATGTCCTACGAAAGCGGTGTGGCGGACACCATAAATGAAAAGTATAGGGCCGATGCACTCAGGGTATTCATATCAGGTTTAAGGAAGCCTCTATGCGATATCCTTTTCGCGTCGAGACCATCAGATCTTCCATCTGCCCTGGCCTTGGCACAGGAGGTAGACGCTAATAATGAACGCTATGCTTTTGCGACGAATTTTGCGAATAGATCACATGAAGGTTCGTACAACAAAAAAACTGGCACTATTCAGAACTCCAGTAATCAAAAGACTTTTAACTCTGAGTCCAGTGCGGGTCATAAAAATCCACATTATTCAGTCGCTAAGCAAACCAGGCAGGCCAATCACACACAGAATTCGGTTAGTAACTTGAAATCTTATACCAATAATAACTATTCGGGTCAAAGGCGCGTCGAGCCTATGGAAGTAGATCCTTCCATATCCCAATATAAACACCTATCTAATAGTCCTACCCAAAATCAAAATAGCAGGTCGCAGGGAAATTTGCAGAAACGTACAGCGAATTCGGGACGATATACCGGACCTAAGTTACAACGAGTAAATCATCTAAATGACGAAGTTGATTTACTTAACGAAGCCACATACGATAAAGAAGCAGAACAAGCTGCCGATAACATTGAAAATGATGAGCTGAATTTTTTAGAGCAAAGTCCCTCCTTCCCTGGATTTCAAGGACAATAGGGGGGAAGGAAGTCAAACTCCTTGTCGATACTGGGGCATCAAAGAGTTATATCAAACCCCTACCGGAGTTAAAAGGAATACAATCGGTCCAGAATCCATTTTCAGTCAAATCAATTCACGGAGTTACCCCTATCAATCAAAAATGCCAAGTTAAAATTTTCGGAGTAGTAACAGAATTTTTTATATTACCCAATCTGACATCGTTCGATGGTGTGATTGGTCTGGATTTATTGAACAGGGTACACGCGAATATAAACTTAAAGACAAACACGATTAAACATGACTTTGGCAAGGAGGTTATTTTATTCATCAATAGTCAGGACATAAGTCATTTACAGCTACAGGTCAAGTCAATTCCTAAGCATTTAGAAAAGGCGTTCGTCAAAGTAATTGGCGGTGTAAATGGGGTATTTGCGGATCCCAATGAAGCACTGCCATACAATACTAATGTAGTTGCAACGATTCGCACAGAAAACGAGGAACCGGTATACTCAAGGTTATACCCATATCCACTGGGCGTTTCGGATTTCGTAAATAACGAAATTCAAGACCTTTTGGTGAATGGCATCATTCGACCTTCTAGGTCCCCATATAACAACCCTATATGGGTGGTGAAGAAGAAAGGACTTGATGAAAATGGCTTCGAGAAAAAACGATTAGTTATAGATTTTCGTAAACTGAACGTGAAAACTATCAGTGACAAGTACCCGATCCCCGATATTACAGGAATATTGTCCAACCTGGGCGGGAGCAAATTTTTTACCACTCTAGATCTAAAGTCAGGTTTCCACCAGATTAAACTATCGGAGCGCGATAGAGAGAAGACTGCCTTCTCCGTAAAGAACGGAAAATATGAATTCTGCAGGCTGCCTTTTGGCCTGAAGAATGCTCCCGGTATTTTTCAGAGGGCTATAGACGACGTGTTGAGGGAACACATAGGAAAAAACTGTTTCGTGTACGTGGACGATGTCATTATATTCTCGAAGGATGAACAACAACACTTGAAAGACGTTGAAGCAATATTAAGAAGTTTATTCGAAGCCAATATGAGAGTTTCGGCAGAAAAGTCCAAATTTTTTAAAAGCGAAGTTGAATACTTAGGATTTTTGGTTTCGCAAGGGGGAATTAAAACGTGTCCAGACAAGGTCGACACAATTCGAAATTTCCCTCAGCCCACCACTTTAAGGGGGCTTAGATCATTTTTGGGATTGGCGGGGTACTACCGCTGTTTTATAAGAGATTTCGCCAAGATAGCAAAACCCCTGTCGAATATTTTGAGGGGCGAATACGGTCGAGTTACTGCGTCACAATCAAAAAAAATTAAAATAGATTTAACTGACGAACAGGAAAAGGCCTTCAATACATTAAAGGAAATTTTAGCATCTGAGGATGTAACATTAACTTATCCGGATTTTAGTAAATCATTCGATTTGACTACGGATGCATCCTCACACGCCATAGGTGCCGTCCTTTCGCAGGAGGGCCAACCTATTACCATGATTTCTCGCACCTTGTCCAGTAGCGAGGAGCATTACGCGACCAATGAGCGGGAATTACTAGCCATTGTATGGGCATTAAAAACGCTCAGAAACTACCTTTACGGAGTTCCCAAGCTTAGAGTGTTTACAGACCACCAGCCGCTAACTTTTGCGGTTTCCGACAGAAATCCAAACTCAAAAATTAAGAGATGGAAAGCTTTCATTGATGAATGCAACGCGAAGCTCATCTACAAACCGGGTAAAGAAAATGTGGTTGCAGACGCACTATCTAGGCAGCACATAAACGCCCTAGATAGTGCAAGTGTTGAAACAATTCACAGTGAAGAGTCGTCAACCAATACAATCGAAAAAACCGTTAAGCCGGTAAATTGCTTCCGCAACCAGATCCTTATAGAAGAGGGTGTAGAGCCACAGAGAAGATCTTTCATAATTTTTGGAAGAAAAACACGACACCTCATTTCATATCAAACAACGGACGATTTAGTGCAACTCCTACAGGAGGCTGTGAAAGTTGGCGTGGTTAACGCAATTTACAGCAATCTGCATATTTTAGCACAGGTTCAGCATAAACTAGTTGAACTGTTTCCAACCGTAAAATTTAGACATACAGAGAAGTTCGTCATTGATATTACAGATATAAATGAACAACAAGAAATCATTGCGGCCGAGCATAATCGAGCGCATCGAGCGGCACAAGAGAATACAAAGCAGATACTAGAAGACTATTTTTTTCCAAAAATGGAAAAGAAGGCTAAGCAGTTTGCTGCGAACTGCCGTGTGTGCTCTCAAGCAAAGTATGACCGCCACCCAAAAAAGCAACTTATTGCTCAGACACCCATACCAAAATATTGTGGAGAAATCCTCCACATTGATATATTTTCCACCGGATCAAAGTACTTCCTAACTTGCATCGACAAATTTTCAAAATTTGCGATAGTACAGTCACTTAGGTCTAGAACGATAGTGGATGTGAAACCACAGCTTTTACAGTTACTAAACATGTTTTCAAGTACGAAAACCATTTATTGTGACAACGAAAAGTCCCTAAATTCGCACAGCATTAAGGCCATTCTAAAAAATCATTTCGACATCGACATCGCGAATGCCCCACCCTTACACAGTACATCAAACGGCCAGGTAGAGCGATTCCACAGCACACTGATGGAAATATCGCAATGCCTTAAACTTGATCAAAAACTGGACGATATCGAAGAAATAGTCCTTCTTGCCACAATAAAATATAATAACTCTATTCATACGGTGACTGGGGAGAAACCCATTAACATTTTTCGTTCGGCAAAAGACAACACACAGATATCATCTCGCCTGAAAAACGCACAAGATAAGGAATTAATAAACCAAAATAAACAGAGACAGGATAGAGAGTTTCAGATGGGGGACAAAGTGCTGGTCAGAAACAATAGGCGACTAGGCAATAAATTGACTCCTCTCTATACCGAAGAAAACGTTGAAAGAGACTTAGGCACAACGGTACTCATAAAAGGGAGGAGGGTCCATAAGGACAACCTTCGCTGAAATTAGATAAACAAAAAATTTTAATATTCTTTCAGGATCATTTATTAGATTAAAAATTCATATGCTTTTAGGATTACTTTAGAATTGGTTATAGCCATATTAGTATCGGCATCGACGGGACGGATAATAGACTACTCCAAGGCAAAGTACATTCCGGTTGTTGAAGGGGAACTTGTAATCTGGGAGAACTTCGGACACATCAAACACGTTACTAACCTGACACTATACGAATTTCTAAGAGACGAGACAATTAACGCTACAGAACACTTTCCTCAAACACATATGAAAAAGTTGTTGGAAGCGGACATAAACCAGATAAGTAGACTAATACAGACGGTAAATACTCATCACAGGCAGACGAGAAGTTTAAACGCACTAGGAACAATACTGAAGTACATTACTGGGACTCCCGATCATGATGACTTCGACAGACTAACGAACACAGCGGAACAACTGATTGACTCAGAGGACCGACAGTTTACCATTAACACCGAAATACAAAAGGAAATAAACAGCCCAACAGTTACAGTAAATAAAATCTTGAAAGCAACAAAGCAAAGAGAAATAGACACAGGTCATCTTTATGACGTACTTATGGCCAGAAATAGAGCAATAATAACTGAACTAGATAACCTAATTACATCCATTACTTTCGCAAAAATTGGTACTTTGAACCCAATCCTTTTGGATAGTAATGAAGTAAATTCCATAATAGGAAATGAGCACTTCACAAACCTGACTGTAGCCGATGTTATAGCTGTAGCTAGGATTAAAATTTTACAATATAATAGTGTAATATATTTTTTAATAAGATACCCTATCCCTAAGTTTAGATGTAAGAAAATAACTATTTTACCAGTAGCTCACGGCCATCAAATCCTGCACCTACAAGAATCTACCTTAGCCACGTGCCACAATCACACGCTGGCGGTAAGAAACTGCAGCGATACTACACCATCGTTCTGCCTAGCATCATCAGTGACGTCATGCGCTTTACAACTTATGACACGCAACACCGCCAACTGCAGCACAACATTTAATAACCTCCCACCGATCGCACCACTAAGTGATGGTTTGGTAATCGTTAACGATCAGCTGGTTACCATAGAGGAAAATAACGAGGCTCCGATCACAGTAAACGGTACCTACCTAGTTGTCTTCAAGGATCGTGTAAAGATTAATGACACAATATTTTACAATGAAAACGCCACGGCGACTCTTAAGCCTGAAACGCCATGGGCCCCCACAATCAACTTAACTCAACACACCGAGATATTGAGTGCGCCTTACCTCCACCATGTAAACCAACAGAATCTTCAACATATAAAACATCTGCAACGAAGTGTTGAGCAAGGTCATATAATAAGTGTGACAGCTATTGGTGTCCTCCTCGTTGCGGGACTGGTCGCCTTCGTACTACGGCGTATGGCCATGTCCAGGAGGAGAATTTCCATAACCAAAGCAGTAGAAGTGGCTATCAAAAACGCAGCTACGAGGACCGGGGACGTTCCCCACCTAGAAGGGGAGGAGTTATCGTGAATTAACTCTCACGATGACCATTCAGTCGACGACACATCCGTCGACGCAACCTTCACTCAGGTCGCTCACACTAATGTTATCCGATACCTTACACGAGCCGCTGAGGCAGCATATTTATGCTCAAATATTCCATGTGAACCGCTATGTCAACATAACAGCGTTCATACGGTGAACGACTAAACATTCCACACGAGCCGCTATGTCAGCAGAATAGGATTCGCACAGGCTGAGCGGTAGCAGAACAGCAGCAGCGCAGCGCGACGCGATAGTCAGTTGTAGGCTAATTGTAGGCTAAGAAATTATTGTAAACTTCAGTTTAAAAACTCATGTCACCAGAACAGCCAGTGAGCTGCATTAAATAAAGAATCATATTAAAGATAAATCGTTTAATTTGTACAAAAGGGCCGAATAAAATTACTCAATCCATATTTAAGAATTAAATTCACAAAAATTATATTTTTTTAACTTGAAACCCTAGACCCTCTTAAAATACTAACGTGGAAACCTTACATATGTCTTAAAATCGAACCCCCTAATTTTCAATAAGAAAATTATACCCAAGTCAAAATTTCAAACAAAAGTCAATACAGGTAGCTTTTTCTTTAATGAAATCTCCACTAAAAAGCCGAAAAACAATTTCAGCCTTTTTTTTTTAATTTTTTACAAATGCACTGCCAGAGAACGTGTATTATAAAGAAGGCCCATGGTATGCCGATTGTCGAAACGTTCCTCTTTGTGGAGGGGTAACCGTATGAGGATGGAGTCATGTGTAGAAGTTCACGCAAGTGAGGAGAGTTCTCTGATCGTCAATCAATTGGGAGTGACCAGAAACGATTCTTTTACATATGACTCAAGCAGCTCACGACTTCCGGTCTATGACCAAGTATCCTCTGGGTAGCCTAAGAACATCCGTTTGAAGGCGAGCTAAAGTGAGAAGGCGATATATTCCCTACTTAGGATTGTGCGTTGGATTTGGGACCCGCCACGTAAAAAAAAACCCCAATGAAAGGAAACAACAACCCTCGGATAAGTGACCCCCTTTTGATGACGACCATGGCAAATGAATTAAGGACTATGATTTGAGGGCATGCACCTGGAATGTGCAGTCCCTTAATTGGGAAGGTGCCGCTGCCCAGCTGGTTGATGTCCTCGTGAAAATAAAGGCTGACATCACCGCCGTCCAAGAAATGCGATGGACGGGACAAGGACAGAGACAAGTAGGTCCTTGTGGCATTTACTACAGTGGCCATATAAAGGAGCGCAAGTTTGGTGTTGGATTCGTGGTGGGAGAGAGACTCCATCGCCGAGTACTATCATTCACTCCTATGAATAAACGTCTAGCCACAATCCGCACCAAAGCGAGGTTTTTCAACATATCGCTGATTTGCGCCCACGCCCCGACGGAAGAGAAGGACGATGTGACCAAAGATGCCTTTTATGAGTGCTTGGAGCGCACTTATGAGAGATGCCCCACCACGATGTCAAAATCGTGCTTGGCGACTTTAACGCCAGGGTGGGCGAAGAAAGTATCTTTGGCACTACCGTCGGTGAATTCAGCCTCCACGAGGAAACATCCCCAAATGGGTTGAGGCTGATCGACTTCGACGGGGCCCGAAATATGGTTATCTGTAGTACTAGATTCCATCATAAGAAGATTCATCAAGCTACCTGGCTGTCTCCGGATCGAAAAACTACCAACCAGATCGATCATGTTGTGATAGACGGAAGACACGTCTCCAGTGTTTTAGATGTGCGTGCGCTCCGAGGTCCTAACATCGACTCGGACCACTATATTGTTGCAGCCAAAATTCGCATCCGCCTCTGTGCAGCAAAAAACGCACGCCAACAAACACAAGGAAGGTTCGACGTCGAGAAGCTGCAATCACAACAGAGAGCCGAACGTTTTTCTACTCGGCTTGCACTCCTGCTCTCTGAGAGCACTCGTCAACAACTCGGTATAAGGGAACTGTGGGACGGCACTTCAAACTCCTTGCGTACAGCTGCAACCGAAACCATTGGTTTTCGGAAAGTGCAAAAGAACAGCTGGTATGACGAGGAGTGCCGTGTCGCAGCGGAGAGAAAACAGGCTGCCTACCTCGCAACGTTACGATCGACCACAACACGTGCGGGATGGGATAGATACCGAGAGTTGAAGAAGGAAGCGAGACGCATTTGTAGACAGAAAAAGAAAGAGGCCGAAATGCGTGAGTACGAAGAGCTTGATAAGCTGGCCGACATGGGTAATGCTCGAAAATTCTACGAAAAGATGCGGCGGCTTACAGAAGGTTTCAAAACCGGAGTATACTCTTGTAGAACCCCCCAAGGTGATCTAGCCACCTATGCCCAGAGCATACTTAAATTATGGAGGGAACACTTCTCCAGCCTGCTGAATGGCAGTGAACGCACACCAGGAGAAGACGAACCCGATTCCCCAATCGATGACAATGGAGCAGACGTTCCATTGCCCGGCCATGAAGAGGTCGAATAGCAATTGCCCGCCTGAAAAACAACAAAGCGGCAGGGGCCGATGGATTGCCGGCCGAGCTATTCAAACACGGCGGCGAAGAGCTGATAAGGTGCATGCATCAGCTTCTTTGCAAAGTATGGTCGGACGAAAGTATGCCCAACATTGGAATTTAAGTATGCTATGCCCAATTCATAAAAAAGGAGACCCCACAATCTGCGCCAACTACCGTGGGATAAGCCTCCTCAACATCGCGTACATGGTTCTATCAAGCGTATTGTGCGAAAGTTTAAAGCCCACCGTCAACAAACTGATTGGACCTGACAAATCAACAACCGACCAGATATTAACCACGGGCCAAATCTTGGAAAAGACCCGTGAAAGGAGAAT
This sequence comes from Bactrocera zonata, assembly GCA_037783105.1. Lineage (NCBI taxonomy): Eukaryota > Metazoa > Arthropoda > Insecta > Diptera > Tephritidae > Bactrocera > Bactrocera zonata. The sequence goes on along the minus strand of JBAWJQ010004601.1, from coordinate 126,399 downwards.
CGACACACACTACCTATTCGTCGATTTCAAAGCTGCTTTCGACAGCACGAAAAGGAGCTGCCTTTATGCCGCGATGTCTGAATTTGGTATCCCCTCAAAACTAATACGGCTGTGTAAACTGACGTTGAGGAGCACCAAAAGCTCCGTCAGGATCGGGAAGGACCTCTCCGAGCCGTTCGATACCAAACGAGGTTTCAGACAAGGCGACTCCCTATCGTGCGACTTCTTCAATCTGCTGCTGGAGAAAATTATTCGAGCTGCAGAACTTAATCGAGCAGGTACAATCTTTTATAAGAGTGTACAGCTGCTGGCGTGTGCCGATGATATTGCTTTCTCCAGACCGTACAAGGAAGTAACGCAAATGGGTCTGGCAGTGAACGAGGGCAAGACGAAATATCTCCTGTCATCAAACGAACAGTCGTCGCACTCGCTGTTGACAGTCATAACTTTGAAGTTGTAGATAATTTCGTCTATTTAGGAACCAGCATTAACACCACCAACAATGTCAGCCTGGAAATCCAACGCAGGATTACTCTTGCCAACAGGTGCTATTTCGGACTGAGTAGCCAATTGAAAAGTAAAGTCCTCTCACGACGAACAAAAGCCAAACTCTATAAGTCGCTCATAATTCCCGTCCTGCTATATGGTGCAGAGGCTTGGACGATGACAACAACCGATGAGTTGACGTTACGAGTTTTCGCATTGCCACGGCGAATATCGCATTCGATGGAACGATGAGCTGTACGAGATTGTCCGGATGGATGAAAACACTCCAGCTCTGAAAGTATTCGACGCAGTACCCGCCGCGGGAAGCAGAGGAAGAGGAAGACCTCCACTCCGTTGGAAGGACCAAGTGGAGAAGGACCTGGCTTCGCTTGGAAAATCCAATTGGCGCCACGTAGCGAAGAGAAGAAACGACTGGCGCGCTGTTGTTGACTCGGCTATAATCGCGTAAGCGGTGTCTACGCCAGTAAAGAAGAAGAAGAACCGTTTCTATCAGATGATTTCACTACAAAAACATTATTTGCGGATTTCACCAACATTTAACATGAGGGGGTTGAAAATAGCAGAATTGAGCATGTTCAGTGTTTAATGAGAAAAGTAATGCTAATTTCAATGTTTAGAAAAGTACGCTTACAGATTCGCATATTTACAATGCACAAAGGACTATGAATCTAATTTATAGATATTCTCAATATATTTGATATCAAAGCACATAAGTATATTCATCTGTAAAATTTTTAAGGGTAAAAATATATTTTTTTTAATTCTCTTCTATGAAAGTATTCTGAAACAGTCTTTTATGCAGAAGTGAGTAAAACTGTCGTGCATATAATTAACAACGCGTGTTGAATTCTTAAGATTTCTTAAAAATTTGTTGTGTTCAGGTAACTAAATCTTTATATTTTTATTGAAAATAAATAATTTTATTGAAAAAAAAATGGGTAAGTGCAAGTCTTGTGATGAGGACACTAGGGCAGTGATCGTACAGATGCACAAGGATAGGAAATCTTACGGAGATATTGCAAAGACTCTAAATATCTCCAAACGTATGGCTTTTAATGAAGTTAAGTATTTCAACAAAAATAAAACAACAAAACAAGTTGTTAGAAAAAAAAGAGGGCGGTAATCGACTCTTCGGGAGGACGAATTAATTATCCGCGCGTCAAAAAAGGATCACCACAAGACGGCAAATCAAATTCGAGTTGCGGTTTTTGAAGACAATCCAAACGCCCCATTTATAGTTACCGTAAAAAGACGATTACGCGAGGCAGGACTCTTTGGAAGAGTTTCAAGGAAGAAGCCATTACTCTCTGAACGCAATCGAAGGAGCCGCTTAGTTTGCAAAAAAAATACTACAAAAATATTATTTTCTTTGTTAGACTTCAAATACACTTGGCCAACTTTAACCCTTTCGACCCCGATTTTGTTCCTGTAATCTTAAAATTTTTTTTTTAGTTTTAATCTCAATATATTTATTCTAGAAAGGTATAGTCAAATTTTCAACTCGCCACTCCCACCCGTTTGAGCGCTACAGAATGTTGCCTGTGAGCAACGTTGGGCAATGGTGGTATAAAATTTATTAATATTTTTTTTTTCTAATCGCATTTTATTTTATTTATTGGGGAAAAATTAGGTATGAAAAGACAAAAAACAGTTTTTATTGTTATTGCAGCAAAGATGGACCTTACATTTAAGACATTTGGACATTGGAATTCCTGTCTTGCACAACCTGCAGCGCCCTTTTTCACCGAATACTACCCAATGTTCCGTCTTATCATATCGTTTCGTTTCTGGAGGATTCGGCTGGAATCTGTACTTTTTCGTCGATCGATATTATCGATCAAAAAGTGACAGCAGCTTTTGGTCATCGGTCGTAAAATGCATTTTCAACAAAGACCAAATATTAAATTTTGCTTTAAACTTGGGAAAACGTTTACTGAAACATTTCAAATGATGAAAAAATTTTATGGTGATCAGGCCTATTCCGTAGTAATGTGCATGAGTGGTTTAAGCGATTCCAAGAAGGTCGTGAAGACCTCTGTGTCGATCAGAAGTCACCGAAAAAAGTCGTTTTCAGAAGTCAAAAATAAAGACAATGCTGATTTGTTTTTACTATTCCGAGGGTATTGTAACGATTAATGCTGTGTTTTACCTTGGTGTTATGAAGCGTCTTTTGTCACGCATTCGTCGTGCTCGACCACAATACCGTGAGGCAGGGTCCTGGCGCCTGTTGCACGATAATGCGCCGTGTCATCGGTCGACGCTTGTCACTGACTTTTTGACAAAAAAACTCCATATTAACCATTAATCACTCACCCTACTCACCTGATCTGGCATCCTGTGATTTTTATCTATTTGGAAAACTTCATTTGCCCATGAAAGGACACTGGTTTCAGGACATTTCAGCTATTCAAAAGGCGATGACCGATATTCTCAAGAGCATTCCGAAAAATTACCTTAAACACTCATTTGAAATGCTAATTGACCAGCTAAACGCTGTATCGAAGCACAAGGAAACTACTTTGAATAAAAAATATAAATTTTGAAAAATGTTTTTTAACAGTCCTGTTTCTTTTGCGACTTATATGGTAAAATACTTTTTATCATCATAAGGTAAGGTTTGCCATTTCAACATGGAAAGATATCCGATACAACAACGAATCGAAATTATTAAAATTTGCTATCGAAAATTGGAGTCAGTGGCCTCAACTTTAAGAGCGCTATGTCCAATTTATGGTCGTCATAATCGTCCTGTCAGATGAACAATTGAGCATCTAGTGGAAAAACTGGAACCCACAGGCACAGTACATAATGTTCCCGTTCCAGTGAGACATCTCTGGGGCGCCGTTGTGGCGAATTTTGCAAAAAGATCTTGGCCTACATCATTACCAGATCAAATTGACGCAAGACCTGATGCCGCTTGACCACTAGAATTGTCGTATGTTCGTGAATTAGGCTGAGCAACAGCTTGAAAATAATCCGAATTTTCATAGAAAAATCATCTTCAGTGATGAAGCTCTTTTCTAGAAGAATGACTTTATCAGTAAGCAAAATATGCGTTATTGGTCAGACAGCAATCCACACGTACAGTCACCATTGCATACCGAAAAAATTACGGTTTGGTGCGGTTTATGGACCGACGCACACTGGTCGATTTCATAGGCCAAAAATAAAAAAATAAAAGTTATAAATTTACCACGGTTTGTATCAAAGCTATTTCTTAAAACACCAATAAAACTTACGGTAAATACATTTTTGCTCTATCCCATTCGTAGAGCTACGAAAAGCGCGAGAAGTGAGACAATAGAAACAACACGCGGACTGTGCAGTGAAAATAGCTTAAATTAAATTGCAATATAAAATCGTGCTTAATCCCCATAAATCGAAATGTGTATTGAGAATAAAGGTACATGTTATATAACCAAGTAGTTTTTATTTTAAAACAATTGTTTTATAAGAGTCCTTTTGAGTGCTATGTTCTTCCTTATACATCGATTTCTGGTATATAAAAAGTTGTGATCGCGGTCTCGCCCTCAAATTAATCAAGTTTTATATTAGTTAATGTTTTCTAAGGCTATGCTATTGATTTCAGCTGCAACTTTTTGCAACTTTCTTTGTTATTCATATTATGCTACCAGGCATGCGATTTTTTGTGTGTTATTTTTTATAAATTTTTGTAATTACGTATTTGTATATTCGTGCATATTTTATTGTTTTTTATGTTTTTTTCATCATACATATATGTACATATTGAGTTTTGGTTTTAATTTTATCATTTTCTTACTTTTATCAAATGTTTGTTTTATACGTACTTTTATTTAGGCACATCATATCATATCATATATTTGGTGTTTAAAAAATGTGGTAAGAAATATCACTTATCACCGAAGCAAATTTAATAAAGCTTCAGTATTTTCTTATTAGAAGTTTTGTTAACAAAAAAACTTGATATTAACTTTTTACCATGATAACATTTAAAAAAAAAAAAAAAACAGTTTTCCTGAGCAAATAAAGGTCTCAGAATCTGATGTTGAAGTTGAGTTAAAAAAATTATTGCACCACATTGCCTCACAAATGTAATTAATGAACCGAATGAGCCCTCTAATTAACTATTATCAATAGGAATATGTGGCTTTGATGGCAATTCCAGTCAGAGCGAATATAAGCAGTTTAATAATTTATTTGTCACGACATACAGTAGCGTGCATAACTGAGTAAATGATTACCAATGCCGCACATAAAATTATATAAAAATGTTAATAATACGTCAATTTAAACAAAACTTTCAGAATTTCTTTATTTTTATTATATTAAAAACCAGAAAATATAACACTAAAGATAAGAGATCAACTTTCTTAAATAATGAAGTAATTCAAAGTATACTAATATTTACTCAGTTTTGCTCGTTTCGCAATAACCATAATAACTTATTAATTTTTAATATTTTGTCCATAGTCCTTTATTTTTAATTACGCTTTTATACGTTTTGGCATACTCTCAACTAATTTTGGAATAAATTTTATTCCATTCCGTTTGTATGCGACTGTACAGCTCATCCAGGATTTTCGGTGCTCTTTCGTACTTTCCCAATCGCATTTTCATTATTGCCCATAAATTTTCAATGGGATTGAGATCAGGACTTTGTGCAGGCCACTCCTTCACCGAAAATTTTTGAAGCGCCAACCATTCCTCCACAATTTTAGTGGTGTGCTTGGGGCCACCGTCCTGCTGAAATACTACTTCTTCCTCCGGGTACGCGCACTCCTCTTTTTTCATTATTTCATCGACTTTATGGATTGGTCCAATATGCCACCATGTGAACCTGCCCCACATCATCAAGCTGCATCCGCCATGCTTAATACTTTGCTTCACGTGATGCCTTTGAATCCTTTTATTGGGTCGTCGCCAGTAATAACTTTTTCCATCCGATTGAAAACGATTTATTTTCACCTCATCAGACCAAATTACACATTTCCAGTCATCAACGTTCCAATTTTTATGGCTTTTGCAGAAACTGAGTCGTGCTTTTCTATTTTTCTCAGATAATTCCGGCTTTTTTTTTTCTTACTGCTGACTCAATACTAATCCGATTCAGGGCTCTGCGCGCTGCCCATTCGCTTACACCCTTATTTATAGCTTTTGCGGCCCTTTCTGGTGTAGCTGTGTTGTCCTTTTGCATTTCCCGGATCATTAGGCGTCCATCTGCGCCAGTGAGCTATTTTGGTCGGCCACCTTTGTTTGTTTTCCGGACAAAATTTCGTCTTTTTTTGCACGTTGGTTACAGTACGCTGGCTAACACCTAGTTTATCTGCAATTTGCCTTGACGAGAGACCATCTGTTGTCAATGTCACGATGCTGTTTTCTAATTCAACAGATATTTTCTTCATATTTTTTTTTAAAGTAGATGTTTTGACGAGATAAAAAACTTTAAAAAAGTGAAACATGTGCACAGAAAATGCAACTGAATAAATAAACAAAAAATAGTGGTAAATCCCCGTTATGTTGATCACGCGATTTTTTTCTAATGTGCAAAACGTGCAATTCGGAGTAAATGCGGCAATGCAAAGATTTCGTTTTCTAACTGGTCGTTCCAATTTTTTTTTTTTTCATAAACGCGATAGGAGGTTTTTGTAAGAGGAAAAATAAGTGAACAAATTCCAAAAGTTTTGTTAAAATTAATGAAGTACTAAAATTTTTACGGGACCATACATGCAGTATTGATAATCATTTACTTAGTTATGCACGCTACTGTATGTCCCTGTACAATTGATATTAAAGTCGCAAAATGATGAAGAGCACACACAAATTTAGAAAAACTGCAGACCTTCGTCCACCCGCTATTGCCGTCCTGTTGGAATTCAATTACAAAAGGAATTAAACCCTAAATGCACTAGATTTGTGCTAGATCCTGCAAAGGAATTAACTTCAAAATATTCCTGGTATGATCTTCCTTCGTCAATCATAACATCGCTCCCGATGTTATTCAATACACCAGTTTCTATTGGAGAACTCTCATAAGAATCTGCTGAGTCAAGCAATAAGGACGTGAAGATGTATCGACTTCATCATATACGAAAGAACTAACGGATCAGATTATGACTTGCTAAGCCGATTGCTTTTGAGCTTAGATCCTTTCATCACCAGTCAAAGAAACTGTCATGCAAAAGTAAATCAATTTTATTAAAATGAATTTTTGATTTAGTTGAATATTCAAAAAAATCCTTTCTTCGTTTATCAATTTTTTGAATATAATATAATTAATTAAAATTTGTTGCCATCGAGGGGTGGCGGAGTGGGACACGGGAGAGGGAGATTTTAAAAAGCTTCGGCAAAAGTTTCATTTTAATATAGGCAGTGGAAGTATTTTTGGCCGCTGATTTCATACAAGACCGACCACTGTGCGGCGGCGTCATCAACCGTGGCACATTACTGTGAATATTGGATGATATGGACTTGGACAATATCCGGTATCAACAGGACGCTGCCACAAGCCACACAGCGAATATCACAATCAATTTATTGAAAACCAAGTTTAGTGAACGTGTTATCTCACGAAATGGCTCAGTCAATTGGCCGCCTTGGTCATGCGATTTGACGCCGTTAGACTATTTCCTGTGAGGCTACGTCAAGTCTATGGTCTATGCCAACAAGCCAGCGACGATTGATGAAATTCTTGTGAATATCGAATGTGAAATTGCAGCAGTATCGGCCAGTATAAATCGGTAAAACCGTCGAAAATTGGGTTTCCGTCTGAACTTCTGCAAGCGTGCCCGTGGTGGACATGCAAAAGAAATCCAGTTCCATACGTAATGGCATTGACTGTACTTTCATAGGAAAAAATAATTTCATTTATACCCTAAACCGGGTTTGTTTTATTTAAATCTTATTGAAAATCCCCTTATAACCGTCTTGCCCTAGTTTTCAGCCGATTTTATTCATTCTAAGCACAAATGTAAACCATTATTTGAAAATTACGCTCTCTCAATTTTATTAAGAAAACTCATATATTGGCCGATATATGAGGTATAATCACCCGGAAGTTTGAAAATCCCAAAAAAGGATTCCCTCCAAATTTCAATTATACATATATTTCACACATTGACCGGTAAAAAGTCAACTATAGACACTGGAATTCACTTATTCGGTACCTAGGAACATTAACAGTTTTGGTTCGATTTAGAAAATTAGTTATCATAAGGCGACGCACAGTGGGTAAAAGGCGGAAAAAATATGTAATTTTTAACTATCTAATTTTAACAAAATTTCATTCCAGCAGTGTTTCTAGACAATGAATATAGTTTAATTTATCACGTATTTGACATTTCAGTGAATTGACATTTCACTGACATAACAACGTATTTTTAAAGTCAAATAAAAATAGAACTCTTGAAAATTGTGAAAAAATATTGAGAGGAATATGAGAACAGACGTATGGTGTTTCGACGTTTTATGCAATAAGAAGTGACTTTAAAGTCTATCCTAATATATATTATAATATATTATAGAATAATTATTTTCATTTCATAGGCCTAATTCATGTCAATTTTGACAAAGTTTTAAAATAAAACCATTTTTTAAACACTTTGACATAAAAATTATAGTTTTGCCTATTACCTTCATGTACCTACATAGTCTAGTTAGTCCTAATATTTTATGTACACTTTAAGGAATATGATAACGAAAAAATGAACTGCGGATACGTGCGGATAAGGATCAAAGATAGCTATGAACGGTTATTGTGACAACGGGCGCAATTGTTTAACTTATTGCGCGTCTTCACATATTGATAATTTAAAGTAGCGTTTGTGTAATTTCGAAATTCGTTGTGTAATAAAAACCTAACAGTTCTTAACAAGTGTGATTTGTATAAATATATATTGCAAATAATATTTGCAAAATGTCATCTGTTTCCAGAAGTAATCGACAGCTTACTGAAGAATTTATTCGGTGCGGCCGAAAAAGTGATATGTTGACGCAGTTTTTGAGGGATAAATTCCCTTCTTTTAGTGAAGATAAGGTGAAGTTAATTTTAGAACAAATTAAAAAAAGCTACATAAGTTCATTCAATTCAAAATGGAACCAGTGCCACAGGAAAAAAACGTACTATTTAAAAATCATTCTGTAGGCTGGATAAGAATTTTACTGTAGAGATGGTTGATAAATTATTATTCGGGACTTCAAATAAACGTAGTTTAATTGCTGGACGACCGGTAAAGAAATTTGAAGAATGTAGTTACAAGGTCCAACAACTTCGAGATAAGTACTCTGAACAAGAATTAAAGGCCGCAACTGGATCAGAAGCTATTTAGAAGACATATAGGGTGATTTTTTTGAGGTTAGGATTTTCATGCAGTAGTATTTGACAGATCACGTGGGATGTCAGACATGGTGTCAAAGAGAAAGATGCTCAGTATGCTTTGACATTTCATCATGAATAGACTTACTAACGAGCAACGCTTGCAAATCATTGAATTTTATTACCAAAATCAGTGTTCGGTTCGAAATGTGTTTCGCGTCCGTGTCCGATGAGCGATGAGGCTCATTTCTGGTTGAATGGCTACGTAAATAAGCAAAATTGCCGCATTTGGGGTGAAGAGCAACCAGAAGCCGTTCAAGAACTGCCCATGCATCCCGAAAAATGCACTGTTTGGTGTGGTTTGTACGCTGGTGGAATCATTGGACCGTATTTTTTCAAAGATGCTGTTGGACGCAACGTTACGGTGAATGGCGATCGCTATCGTTCGATGCTAACAAACTTTTTGTTGCCAAAAATGGAAGAACTGAACTTGGTTGACATGTGGTTTCAACAAGATGGCGCTACATGCCACACAGCTCGCGATTCTATGGCCATTTTGAGGGAAAACTTCGGACAACAATTCATCTCAAGAAATGGACCCGTAAGTTGGCCACCAAGATCATGCGATTTAACGCCTTTAGACTATTTTTTGTGGGGCTACGTCAAGTCTAAAGTCTACAGAAATAAGCCAGCAACTATTCCAGCTTTGGAAGACAACATTTCCGAAGAAATTCGGGCTATTCCGGCCGAAATGCTCGAAAAAGTTGCCCAAAATTGGACTTTCCGAATGGACCACCTAAGACGCAGCCGCGGTCAACATTTAAATGAAATTATCTTCAAAAAGTAAATGTCATGAACCAATCTAACGTTTCAAATAAAGAACCGATGAGATTTTGCAAATTTTATGCGTTTTTTTTTTTTTTAAAGTTATCAAGCTCTTAAAAAATCACCCTTTACTTAGATTCTCAAAAAGCGTTGGCAATGTTAATTGATGCACAGTTATCAATGCATCAGTATGAAGTTGTTCGAAATGTGCTTAAAGACTTCGGATGTCACCGTATTATAGAGTTCGGGAGGAAAAAAGGCATTGTTACCCTGAAAATATTACTATTAGACCAATATCTGCACAAGTTGATTTGCAAAGTTTACTTGATCACACAGCTAAAAGAATTATTTTGGCCGGCGAGAACTTCACAAATCTAGCTTATGTTCCAGAAATAATGACATCTGGAACATCGAAATGGGGTTGTGACGGTTCGCCAAATCAAAGTCAATACCACCAGTTCATACCTAACGAATTTGATGGTATATCTGATGCAAATTTATTTATGGTATAGTGCTTAAAACTAAAGACAAAACAGACACGTTATGGAAGAACTTTATTCCTTCATCCACAAAGTTTTGTCGGCCGATTCAATTTGAATATGCCAAGAAGACAGCCGCAAATCATACAAAAGAAATTGTCGATAGGATACAGGAAACTATAAGCAACATATTGCCAACATTTGTGACTATAAAGGACAAGGTTATTGAAATACGTCACAATCTTTTATTTACCACGATGGACACAAAAATAGCTCAAGCAGCAACTGGTTGTAAAGCATCATCTGCCTGTTACATTATGTAATGCAAGCCCTAAAGAAATGAACAACCTAGAATCCGTCGTCAAAAAATCATGCAATCAGGAAGCATTTAAGTTGGGAATTTCTCCCTTACATGCTAGAATTAAAAAAATAAATAATATAAACACTTTTTTTATTTTTGATAGGTAATAGGTTTTAATCTCTCTTGTCAACTTTATTCGTTGACATACGTATGCACGGAGTAATCATTTATGCCTTGACCCTATCTAGTGGCTTAATTGCAGGTAGAAGGTAGATTGATAGAAATAACAGATAAAAACCTCTACAACTTTTGTAATTGTAACTTTTACCAACTATCTGCAATTCCGCCTCTAGGTGGAGGTCAAAATATAAATGATCGCCCTGTAGAGGTGTACTCTGTGTAGGATATTCCTGTTAAAACAAGTTATATAATGTCCCGAAAAATTGAATACTCTGTATAATTAAATTATTAAAAACTTAAAGAATCAACTGGTTACTTAATTTTTTCACTTTTTCAACTCTTCTCGCTCATCTTGGGCGAGCCAACCTCTACTACAACAGGCTATAGGCTCGCTATATCTTTTCACCAACTTCTTAGATCTAAGAAGTCACACTTATCAATAAAATTTATATAAGCAAGCAGTTTTAAAATAAGTACAAAATTTTTGGCGAAAAATGCCGTTTCTGACCCATTGTGCGACGTACTTCAAAGGTACTTTTTGTGTTAAGTTTTTCTCGTTATTTGCTTCTTGATTTATACACTAGAAAGTGAAATAATCAAACGAAAATTAAAATAGTGCTATTTGGGAAGTAGGCGTGGTTGTAGTCTGATTTCGCTCCTTTTCACACCGTAACATAGGAATGTTAGAGGAACTTTATGTACAGAATTTGGTTGAAATTCATCGAGGAAGTCCCAAGACTTGTGATTTCTCTTAAAGGAGGGCAGTGCCAAGCCCTTTGTCAAATTTTAACTTCTGCTCCCATGAAGGCTTCTCATACCATCTCGGAAAATATGTCTCTGTCGTGTTTATGTACTGTTATAGAGGGAACGGGCTGAGTTACCATCTAATTTCATCGATTTGCACACTGTTGGTAGTAGTTCTTATTATATTTGCTCTAAGCGTATTTCGTTGTTTAGCTTCAGTTGTTTAGGTGATATGTACATTATCGCTCATTTCATCATGCCACATTCCAAATTTTATCGAAATCTGTTGGCCGAGTCCCGAGATATGGGATTTCACCAAAAAGTGAACGGTACACGCCCATCATGTAATTTTTACCAAAGTCTTATAAAGCATTATCATTCCATCTCGCGGACAATTTTTACGTTTCTGGGGCATATAGTTATCGATTTATCGCGCTTTCAGGCGGGGCCATTCCCACTTTTTCAAAATTTTTTATCCACAGATGCCCTTTGCTACTGCGATCCCCTGTGCCAAATTACAGTTTTATATCCTAATTTATTGCTTAGTTATGACACTTTATAGGTTTTCGGTATTGGCGATTTCTAGGTGTGGCAGTGGTCCTATTACGCCCATCTACGAACTCGAATTATTTTGTACTAAGGAACCTGCATACCAAGTTTCATCAAGATATCTCAATTTTTACTCAAGTTATAGCTTGCACGGACGGACGAACAGACAGACAGTCTACCGGATTTCAACTTTTCTCGTTACCCTGATCATTTATATATATATATATAATACCCTATATCTATCTCGTTTAGTTTTATGCGATACGTACAACCAACCGTTAGGTGAACAAAACTATAATAATCTGTAACAACGCTTTTAAAGCACTTCAAACTTAAAAGAGAGAAATTATTCTTAATATAATCTGACAAGAATATTGACATAAAAATACATTATTGTTTCCCGGTTCTATTTTTGTAGACATGTAGAGTTATATTCAGGTAAAGTTATGCATCAAATGTACTGAGCACAGATATTGTTTGAAACCCCTTACACTAATAGATATAATTACACATATAAAATATATATATATGTCTTATTAAATTTATATATATAAAAATTATTCAGATGTCAGGTTGAATTCCTGATGTCTGTCCGTCTAGGAATATAGAGTAAAAATGTAGACATCTTGATAAAACCTGATGAACATATGGACTGGCACTCTGACGCTCACAAACTGCCGTTAATGGACAAATTATTAAGTTCAGTAACTAAGCCACAAGTTAGGATAAAAAAAACTGTAATTTGGTAAAAAAAAAAAACAAAAAAAAAAAACAAAAAAAAAAAGAATCTAAGTATGGAGGGGCATTTATGTTTTAGACTTTTTAAACCACTAATAGGTTCCATATAACATACCTCACAAACCACTAATTACATATCAATTTTTCTAGCGTCCTAATCTAATATATTATAAATAAAATTTTGCACAACACTTCAAACTTGTACCGCACCATTGACCTTTACAAACTTCGTTCATAAAATGTTCGGCCGCACCCGAGCTTAAATTTATATTGCTTAAGAAACGTGCCTGTTAACTTACTTTGCAAGCATTTAAAATATCAGTTGAGCTATCAAGTTAATAACAGTTAATTACCTGATCAATTTCGTCAAATAAATAAAAAGGCGCTGGATCACATTTTTGAATTGCAAAAATCAATGCCAGTGCAACCAATGATTTTTGACCTCCAGATAATTGATTCATTTCTCGCATTTCAGCGTCCACTCCTGTGAAGGAGACTCGAATACCAATTCCAGTGAAGGCATCAGAATTTGCTACTTCTTTATCATCTCTTTCATCGTCACTGTCCTTAGTTTTTAGTATCAAGTAACCAGCCCCTTGTGGTACCAATTTTTTAAATACTTTAGTAAAATTTTGGGCAACTTGCTTAAAGGTAAACTGAATGGCTTCAACTTTTTGCATTTCAAGAGTCTTCATTAGTTCACGGATCTTTTGATCTCCTATATCCAATTCATCCTTTCGTTTATATAATTTTTCTTTTTGCTCTGAAAAACTTAGAAATTGATCTAAAGCTTTTTTGTTCACGTGGTTATATTTCTTAAGATGCTGGTTTGCTTTTTCTAGTTCTTTAAACAGAGATTTTAATGACATTTTACTATAAACACCATCAACTTGGGGTAAAGCACCTAAACTTGCAATTTTTTCTGCACATTCGTCAAGTTTTTGATTAAGTAAAATTTCTTTCGACGTCCATTTCTCCATTTTCTTTGCATCCTCATTTATTTTTTCTTCTGCTTCTTTTTCTTTCCGCATACAATTTTCTAGCTCAAGTTGCAGCGTTTTTTGGAGATGAACTGCTTGTTGAACTCTAAAAATAACAATTATCAAACGACACATTATATTTATAATATATAATATAATAATATGATTGAATAAATAGTAATATAAAGAAATCTGACCAGAAAGCAGACCAGCCCGTGTCCACAGAGCATTTTCATTCTGGTATGTCAGGCAACCACATTAAATTTATCACAAAATCGCTCAATACAATTGATGATAGCGAGAGCTCGGACATCAATCATAGCAACAATAATCTTACCGGTTGTACCAACTGATGTACAATCGTTGGTCAAATGTTGTGGAATACAAAATATATGTGTATAAATAAATCAAATATTTAAGCTTTGTTTTCCTGATTATCATGTACTACTGTGATCAAATTGAAAGGTGAATTTTTGATTTATACTTCGCGAGTTTTTCGAATCGGTCAATTATTCTGTATAAGTTGGTAGTATTGTTAGTGACATCTATGCTAAATTTCACGTTTACATATTCATTATTATTTGAGATAAGCGTCGTTTTATGAATTCTTCGATTTTTACTATGTGAATTTATTAAACAAAGAAGTGCGATAATGCACCATCCATACCGCATTGGTTATTCGTGATCATTTCGTCACATTTTCAATTATTATCATGCCGCAACCACCGCATTCGCCTGATTTACTTTCGTGTAACATCTGGCTATTCAGCAAATTCACATGACCACTCCGAGGACACCGTTTTGACTCAATTGAATATATACAAGCTGAATCGAAGAAGGCTCCGATGGCCATCAAGACGGAGGCTTTTTCAAGGACTATGATGACTGGAAAATTCGTTGGCAAAGGTGTATTGCAGCGGGAGGGGATTACTTTGAAGGAGATGAAATGGACAAAATTCACCTTTCAATTTGATCACAGTAGGCACCTTGTCGTGGTATAGTGTCTTAACTACAATGCATTTACGGCATCTCCCAAGCTTCAAGAGCGATGCTGCTTGGCATCTCTCCTGGAGGTTGGCAGAAGCTGCATGTGTGCGGCGACCAAGAGCTACTACCTCCTAATCCAAGATGCTATGCGACTCCCGTGCCCATTGCAGCGGGGCTCGAATGCTGTAAAAGGCATCCGAATGGCTGTACTGCCTCTCAACTATCCGGCGGAGACGTTGGAATCGGAGGAGATTACCGTATTCCATGACCTCCCCATGGAAGAGGTATTCGGAGGCACTGAATACGCAGCGGCCTTCCATAGAGTTGATTTCAAAGCAGGCATGTTGCAGGTGGACTGTGCTCCCAAACCGAAAGGCTGGAAGGGCCCCGTCATGCACACTTCAGTGGTCTTGAGGCCATACAAGCCTACAACGGCCACCGCAAGCAAGGAAGCGGAGAAGATGCTTGTGGATGAGGTTGCGAGCAGGTTCACTTCGGATAAACTGGGCATTCTGCCGATCCAAGAGTCTACAGAATCTAGAGAGGGGAAGTTAGAGGTCTCCAACAAGGTAATCTGGGATCTCTCTAGCGAGAGAGCTAGAACTTGTGTAGTTGTCAGGAACAACATTAACTTCTTTTGCATTTCAGAGTTCCTGACGCAGGATCTAGTTGCGGTGCAAGCCACGGACTGTGAAGGTACACACTTCGTTCTGGCATCAGTCTATTTCCCAGGAGAGGCCTCCACCCCCAGAGGCTGTGGATAGATTGGTGAAGTACTGCAGGCGACACAGGCTGCCCCTAATCCTAGGATGTGATGCGAACGCGCATCACACGGAATGGGGCGGTACGGACTGCAACAAACGAGGTGAGTCTATTTTAAAATACATAGTAAGTAGCAACTTAGCTATATAGAATGTGGAGTGTGAACTAGGGTGGGTCAATTCCGGACTTTTTTCGATTCGGGATTTCTAATAGTGCGGAAAAGTTGCCTTAGTACTTCCTGATTCCAATGCAACTTTTTGTTTTGAGATCGGATTGCATCTTCAACCCCAACTCCGGCCTTGAAATTTCGGAAATTCGCCTAAAATCGTGAAATTGTCTACCTAGCGCCTGAAATACGCATCTCATGGCAAAATGTAGCAAAAGTTATTTGTCACGTCATTTGCTACCGAAATGCTATATGTGATCATGGCCGTAGGACGAACCGTTCTCGAGATACGAGCGAAAAGGCGGCGCGCCACAGCGCAAGGTGAAAATTGTTGCAGCTCTCAGCTAACCTGTATTGGTCACCCAGAACCCACCGCGTGGAGGTGACTGTTCTTCGGGTTCCTCCCAAGCCCAACCCAACCAACCAACCATATGTCAGGCTTGTTATAGTCTGAATCTGTGTCAAATTTATTGATAAAATCAGATTTTGTACTAAACTTTGGCACTTGTTGCCTAGATTTCAGTGTAGAGCGTAAAAACGATCACGAGATTGGGGGCCAATAACTTTAGGAGATACCTCTGTCACCAGTTTGACGGTTCTCTCGACTGCTGCGGTATGAGAGAGGAATTCACTAAATTTCCATACCTCTGCAGTGTCTCCCGACAGCCCTTTTATGAGTTCTTCGTTAGAAACTGAACAAAGAACTGGTGGAACAGTCAAGGTAATAGTCTTCCAGTTAATCATTTCGTAATAATTATTAGCTTTGAAATTCAGCTTTGGCACTTTATTACATCTAACCCTTCCATTTACAGTGTCAGACTCTGCTTCTCTGGCTGCCAGAAGACGGTCAAGGGCCAACTTTCTGACTTCTATCCGTTCGTCAGTCATCATACTAAGGAGAATGTTTTCTGGAAGAGCAAAGAAAGCATTCTGTTGAATGGATGAAACGACAACCTTGCGCAGTTTAGCAGGTAAGTATCTCGACCTTTGAATTGCAGCATAAAGATGGCGCGAGCCATCTTTGATTGAACTGTTGAATCTTATTGAGAACCACAAAGGTGAGTAAACTGTAAGTATGTACTTAACCAAAATCTTTATTTCCTTTGTTGGTTTGTCAGTAGAGTTGTATAATCTCAGAATTCTATTTGCACAGGTGAGCCAGCGAGATTTGCACATGTTACCTGGATGCATCGACGCTAAATCTGAGGAACATTGACCGGAAATAACAGCTTCTGATATTTTATAGATATAAGCTTGGTATGTGGTAAGTTGGGTCGGATTAATAACCTCAGAAGGTAATTGCCAGGATGGAAAACTTTCAAATATGACAACAGGCAACTTCTCACAATCAGGGTGCAGTTTACCTATGTCGCCAGAGAATGTATTTAGACTCTTTGAGACACCATCTATGTGTTCGAAAAGAGCACGAAATGAAAGTTCGTTGAAATGTAGAAGAAAAACAACCCACTGTAATGGCCTACCTATTCTTTCTTCTAGTTTCCGAATGATTCCACCTTTCCAACCTGTGTTCGTGTTGGTGCCATCAGCACCGACAACTTCTAGATGTTCCACATCAACTGAATTGTCTTGTAAATATTGCCATATAGCTTACGTCTCATCCTCAGCTGACCCGGAAGGAGAGGTGACGTGGCCATAATGACAACCAGGTTCCGCTATAAGAGAAATATGTTCCTCTTTGACAGTTTCGCGGTAGTACTTTTCACCTTCGCTGACTTGTGTAAGTATATTGTCTTTGCGGCCGTCAAAATACAGCCCATATACAGAGTCAATACTTTCGGTGCTTTGGAGCTTAACTCCAACACTTTTTTTGCTCGACCAATCTTGCATTTGTCAGTGACAAAGCTAGCCTGATCCTCTGTTATTATAAACCTGCTTTTTTGGCATCCAGAAAAGCAGATGAAACAATCAAGGCTGCTGTTCTATCACTTACTCCAAATCTTTGGGCAGCTAAAGCAGTGTGTTCTAATACTAGTGTGTTTTGTTTGGTTTTAGAGGATGGAAGAGAAAATTCATCATCAGCATCGTTTTTGGAAGAATCCATGTGCGACGCACCTACATTGTTATCGTCTGTATGAGAGTCTGGCTGATCTGAATGGTCACGTGTTCTAGCTGATACTTTTCTGGTAAGTGTTGATGTTGAATGACGTTTTGAAAGCTTTTCTTTACGTTCATTTTTCTTTGCAATCTTTTTTGTTTGAGGTAGATCAACACTTCCAATGCGACCAATTCTTCTGGTTCTCTGGTCCAAGAGAAATGGTTGTTCATTGATATGAACTTTCCTTTCCTTTGGACAAGTGCAAGAAGAAAAATAAATGCATTTACACGCAGCGATGTTAAATAATTTACCAGCAGAAGAGACAAAGTCGTCTCTTTTAGAGCTCAAACCTATTGGGTTCCTTAAAAACATTTGTTTAAGAGTCAGAAATTTCTTATGGTATGTGGTGAGCATTTGTACAACTCTGGTGTGTGAAACTATCAGAATAGATGACTTTTTGAAAGTATTTTCAACCTTTTTTGCAACTATTTCTGTAACCTTTTTACTCCTAGGTTCATAGTTATCGCCTCGGAGTCGCCCTATACGAAATCTTTCAAACTGATAACACAAAAGAACATCCTGGTAAGTAGGTAACTGGGACTCAGAGAGATTGTACGGATATATGCCAAACACAGGACATTTCTGTCTAAATTTAAATTTAGATACAGACATTTTGAGTTCTGTGTTCTGTTGAGAGAATATAAGTGATAGCACTCGGCGAAATCAACGACAAGAGTGAAGGAACTCGATGAAAAAATATTTATGTGGAGACCTATTCGAACGTGTCCTTTGGCGTAGGTGAATAAATGTGAGTGATATCACTCGGCGAAATCAACGTCAAGAAGTGTGGCCGCAAGCCGATTTTCACCTTGCGCTGCGGCGCGCCGCATTTTCGCTCGTATCTCGGGAACGGTTCGTCCTACGGCCATGATCACATATACCATTTCGGTAGCAAATGACGTGACAAATAACTTTTGTTTTATACATTTTGCCATGAGATGCGTATTTCAGGCGCTAGGTAGACAATTTCAATCCGATATCAAAACAAAAAGTTGCATTGGAATCAGGAAGTACTAAGGCAACTTTTGCGCACTATTAGAAATCCCGAATTGAAAAAGTCCGGAATCGACCCACCCTAGTGTGAACCCTCCTTCAACAAAATAAGCAGAAAAGAGATGTTTGACATCACCTTGAGCAACGAGCCTGTGAACCGATTGGTCTCACAATGGAGTGTCAACGAAGATCCTCGTTGGATCATAGATTCATAAGGTTCGCGCTAAAGGTAGAGGTCAAGCAACTCCGCTCAGATGTAATCCTCGGAACGCAAACTGGTGTACCAGTGATAAAAGTGCTACGGGTTCAGGACTGGAGAGCAGGTTGTCTGCGATAAACCAATCCATCATAGACGCATTCCACTACAGCTGCCCTCTAAAGGCGATCACTAACAAGCGCAACTGTCCTGGTCGTCAAGCAAACTCTCAGATCTTAGGAAAAAGGTATGGAGATTGTTTAACAAAGCGAAACGTACGGGGGTCTGGGAGGAATATAAGGACAAACGAACCTTATATAACAAGGCGATTAGGTCTGCAAAGCAGGCAAGCTTTAGGAGATTCTATGACAATGTCACCTCCACACCAGAACCAGCTAGGCAGCATAAGGTACTGGCAACAGGCAAAACTGACCCAGTACTAGCAATCAAAAGATGCGACGAGTCGTATACGATCAGCGAAGAAGCGCTACAGCACTTCTGCGGGCGCAGACAGTGTCTCCCCGTAGTCGAACACAAGCCATCTCGCTCAGTGTGCATAATCGCAAGGCATTTATTTACCGCGGATTGGATCAAGTGGCTTCGTTTGAAAAATTCAAGTTTTCTGGAGTGGAAGGCGCTTTTAGAACAGGAATAGTAGGATCTACTGCCCTACCTTGTTCCGCTGATAAGGGATAGGTTCGCAATGGCGTATATAGAGGACCGCGAAGGTGATCTTCATACCCAAAGTAAGAAGAAAGAGTCTATTCACTGACTTAATCCTTCAGGCCAATTGTCTAACTTCCTTCTTACTAAAAAGTATGGAAAATATCGTAGATCATGAAATAAGGTCAAACACGCTGAAAATTGCACCCCTACATGTTGCTCAGCATGCATACAGAGCAGGCAGATCACCAATACTGTACAAGATAACCTCGGAGATAAAGAGTTCGCTGAGGGAGGGGAAGTGATGCTTTGCGCCTTCCTAGACATCGAATGTGCTTTTGACAACACATCTCACAAGAGCGTAGCAAGGCCATACTGCGCACCAGAATATCTGAAACCACAGTAGGAGATTCAAGGGTTTGTCTTGGCACAACAAGGGGCTGCCCACAGGGAGGCGTGCTATCCTCCCTGCTATGGAATCTTGTCGTGGATGACCTTCTAGCATTACTAACTGACAATGAGATCCACTGCCAAGGGTACACGGACGACAATGTAATTATAGCCAGAGGTAAATTCGAGGACACTCTCTGTGGCCTACTACAAGAAGGTTCACACCTAGCAAAAGGGTAGTGTAGTGTGATTGAATTGAACATCAACCCCGTCCCGTTGACGAGACGTAGGTCCTTGCCAGGCCTCAGGTACCTTACACTTGAGATAAAGATGAACAACATGGTCAAATATCTTGGTCTCACTCTGGACTCCACTTTGCGGTGGAAGCAGCATGTTGACCTGACCTTGGTCAAGGCGACAAAAGCACTAATGGTGTGCAATCGGTTGGCGGAAAAATTCTGGAGCTGCAACCAAGGATTGTTAGATGGTTATACACCACGATTGTGAGGCCCATAATCACGTATGGGGCGGTGACCTGGATCTCAAAAGCTTCGCATTTTACACTGGCCAACACCAGAATACCTGCTAAGCGACTGCACAGCAGTCTGTAGACGCAGTATGAAGGCTCTTGGACCCATGTTTCCAAAAAGGGATCGCATCGCTTCACCAGTAACCAGCAGAATATTTGACTTTATCAATATATTGGGGCTAGGTGAGTCTTCGTGATTTAAGAGAGGGCACAATAGGCCAAGGTCGCGGTGCAATCCCCATGTAATAACACCGGTCAACAAAAAAATATTTTTTTAGGGGTTTCTGTTCTCATGCTTGAATTCTGATTCTAGACATTGAAAAACACTTAAATATTAATCTTTAGTTCTTAAAGTTTGCTTTGGGCTGATCTACATCGATAAGTATATTTTAATTTATTTCATAAATCAAAGATGGCAGCACTTTGATTAACCCGAAAGTAAACAGTATTATTATTTGTAAGAGGCACAGTAGTGAATGTTAACCTGTTTATTATAGCTGTAACAACAATTTAGTATATTACTCAGTTAAAAAATGGTATCAAGTCAGTGTAAAAATGATGTTGATTTATTCTGTTTTATTTGCGGTGAATTTATTAAAGATAGAAGTAAAAAATTTGCTTTATCAACAAATTTGAAACTTTGCGAAGCCTATTTCATCCTAAAAGTCAGTAATCAAGATGAAAATTGGGTACCTCACTTCGCCTGCGTTAATTTTAAAAATACTTTAGAAGGTAAGAAAAAAAATCAAAAAATTGCTCTAATTTCTACGAAAGCAAACTTTAACCGGAAAAAAAATTTTTTTCCTTATTTTTGTCATAGGAGAAACTAAAATTTAATATGTAGATGTCAGACTTAAAAATCGTGTTGACCGGTGTAATCTATTATAATATAATATAATCTAATATAATATAATCTAATCTAATATAATCTAATCTAATCTAATGTATTTAATACTAACAAATTAACATTAATTAATTACAACTGAGACAAAGGCACGTAAATGAATTTCGACAATTATAATGGAATAGCTTTAACTGTTTCCAGAGATGTTCTTTAAGGGGGTATTCTATTCTAGAAATCAAATCAATCAAATGAGACAGGTGTAAAAAAAATGGCGCATCCTGGTGACATTGATCCTGACTCTCCTGGTGGTCTGAAAAAAAAAAAAATCAAAAGAAATTCTTAATCAGTAAGGATGCTGTTATAGTCCCTACCTCAGGGAACACGAAATTGTTTTGAAAAATTGCGACTGCCTGAAAATAAAAATCATTTTTTACGCTTTTTTTTTGAAATTCCTGAATTTCTTTAAAATATTACAAACAAAAATTTTGACACGATGCTGGTAGGAACGATAACGGATTATATAAAGAAGGTTCACACAGGTTTCAAGTCAATCGGTTGTATAGAACTTGAGATAATGCAGGTACCGTGTGGAAAAGAGTAGTTTCGAGAAAAACGCGTCTAAAGTTTAGAAGACAATTCTAGTGAACACGGACGCCACCTCACAAAATCGGCTGTATCTCCGAAAATAAGTCGAATTTTGAAAAATCCTTCCAAGTTCATATTTTTGAAAGTCTAAACTTTAAATATATGAAAAAAAATCGAATTTTTCAAAATTCTAGAGTAGAATACCCCCTTAATTAAGACATAATTACTACAACGAATACCATTTAAAACCAATGTTTCTGAAGTCTTTGATATGTCAATGGCCTTTCTTTGAAAGACTTGTCATGGACTTGCAACCAATTTTTTTCTTTGTGTTAATTTTAGCACGCATGTTTTCTGGAGTTTCTAAGAAGTAATTTGAATTTTAACTAATGAAAGTCAAAGCGAGAATGGAAACGCTTATGGTTACCTAAAAAATAACTTTACTCTGATATATAGATATACATATAAGAAGTCCTAAAGCACGGTGATATCTAAATCCATACCTAATTTAGTTTTTAGTATGTTAATTTCATTTAAACTGACTTCAATCATCCCATCTAAAGTTTGTTATGATAAAAATGTTCATCATATTTCTTCACCAATTTAATTAAAGCTGAATTCACATTAAAAAGACGAAGTTCCGTAGTTAAGAGGAAAAGAAACCGAAATTATGACATAATCTAAAAAACAAAACCACAAATAAAAGTAAAGTTATTTGAAGCCGAAAATAAAATGAAAAAAGTAATATTGTCATAATACAGTAGCTACCACGATACAAGTAAAATGTGAATAAAATTAGCTACATTGATGAAAATTCATTTGATTTTGAAATATGTGTTAATGAACTTCAGAGTACCTACATAATTAGTACTAGGAATATGCATGATAGTTGCAAATATGAATATACTATACCTCTTTTCAATATCCTCCAGATCAATATTGACTTTCTTAATCCTTTTTTCTGCAGATATTAAATCATTTTTACAATTCAAGAGCTTTCGTTTTCGATCCTCAACAGATATTTCTTGAAGGGCTGTAATTAATTCATCTCGTCTTCGAAATAGATTGTTGGTTAATAGGTTGTCTAGCTTATTTTTTACAACTTCTAATTGCATTCTTTGTGTGAAAGCTTCTTTATTCTCCTGATTTAATTTCCTGATGTCATCATTAAGTTGATCTATTTCTCGTTGATCTTGTACCGACAAACTGGATAAGAGTTCTTGCTTAAGCTCAGCTTCCAACCCAGCTTTTGTGCTATTCATTGCTTCTAAGCTAGCTTTACATTGAGTAGCAGATCTTTCCCTGGTTGATCTATATTTTTCAATCCTTAGTAATTCTTCTTTCATCAAACGAATTTCACCTTGGAGTTTTTCAAATATATCTTTAGTTTTTCCTTGTTTTGTTTCTGTTTTCTGCATTTCCGAAACAACTGAATTTATATTATTTTCTGTTTGTTTGATTTCATTTCTTAGTTTACTTAACTCTTTTTCAAAGTCTCGTATTTGTTGTGTATATTCGGACCGTTTTTTCTGTATTTCAAGGCGTGATCGAGATGTATTAAAATAGCCACCAGTTAGAGATCCTTTAGAGGATACCTGATCACCATCCAAAGTAACACAATCTAATCCAGTGCTTTTAGCTAATTCCGTTGCTCTTTCTAAATTTCTGCATATTAAAGTTTTTCCAAATATATATCTCAAAGCTTTGTCATGCTGTTCGTCGTATTTAAGCTTTGAGAGCATGGGAATGGAATCTGGATCATCCGGATAATCATGTATTTTTACTTGTAGTCGATTTAGAGGCATAAATGTAACTTCTCCAGGTAGCTTAAGTTTGTTCATTTCTTTTAAAATTTGAGTTCCAACTTTGTCTGACTCAACAATATGATGAAATAATCTATTGCCAGCGGTCACTTCAACAGCTGTATATATTGTCTTATCACAACTGAAATTTTCAATAACTGGTCCATAATAAGATTTGGCAATTTCATCAAAAGGAGAACCACGCTCAAAAAAATTATCCAATACTTTGCGAACGGAATCTCGACCGTTTAATATTGGTTTACCTGCCATACTTCTGAGTGCTTGGTCAGTTTTAGATAATTCTTCCTTGTGTGTTTGCAGTTGTTGCGTCATTTGTGTTTCTTTTCTCCATAATTCATTCCTCATTGCTTGATAATGATCTTTTGTTTTTTTCAATTCATAGTATTTTTTGTTGTGATCATCTATCTGAAGTCGCAGTTGTTCAAGTTCGTTAGAATGCTCTTCAATTTTTTTGTTTAGATCTGCTTCAGCATTGCTATCTTTTTTTAAATCTTCCATCAATTTCGAGTTGTGATTAATTTTATCTCTTATTTGCTTACTTAGAGATTTCAATTCATTTAAAATCCACTTATCTCTTTCTTCTCTTGAGGAAAACTGGGACCCCCGCCCTTGCTTGGCATATAACTCATTTCTTTTTTGCTCCTTAAGGGATAACTCTCGCGAACATTCTTCTTCTTTACGCTTCATAGCTTCGTATTTTGGTTTAACGTCATCCAACTCTCGCTCTTTTTCCGCTATAGTTATTTTTAATTTTTTCAACTCTAGATCGGCTCTTTCTTTTGATTTATTATCCCCTTGAACTTCATCATTAAGATCGATTATAATAAGATCAAGCTTTGTTTTTTCACGTAGCAGTTGTTGCTGTTCTGTCAACAACACAGATCGTTCTTCTTTCGTTGAGATAACGTCTTTTTTTGCATCTTTTAAACGCTTCTGAATTTCTTTTATGTTTTCTTGAGCCTTCTGAATTTCGACGTTATAAATTTTTTTCTTGTCGACCGATGATTTCTTTTGTTCATTCAAATCATCCAATGCTTTTTTAGTTTCCTTTAATTCAGTTTCGTGTATTATATACTCCAGCAATCGCCTTGCTTTATCCCATTTTTGATATTCCTTCAACTCTTCCTTCTCTTCTTCTAATGTTTTTAATCGTTCTTCAATAGTTCTGAGATACTCTGAAATTTTTTCAAGTTTGCCTTCAGTTTCTCGCAAAATATTTAGCGACTCTTCTTTTCGTTCGTCATATACTCGGGTTCCAGCTACTTCTCGCAGTAATTTTAATCTATATGAATCAGCTGCTGTAGCCATTTGATTGATTTTCCCTTGCTTGACAATATAGTATGGATTAGAGTTCGAAAATCCAGCAGATTCAAGTAAGTTCACAACTTCTGTTCTGGGAACTACTTTTTTGTTTAAAAAGTACTGATC
The DNA here is from genome assembly GCA_037783105.1 of Bactrocera zonata. Classification (NCBI taxonomy): domain Eukaryota; kingdom Metazoa; phylum Arthropoda; class Insecta; order Diptera; family Tephritidae; genus Bactrocera; species Bactrocera zonata. Next base: position 101,321 of record JBAWJQ010004601.1, on the reverse strand, counting down.
TTTTTTAGAACCAATCACTCTTCGAAGGTATATTTCTTCTTTGTCTATCTAAAACAAAAAAAAAAAATTAAATATACTTATAACTGTAGATGATAAAGAATTGAATACAAAAAGCGAAGTTTTACCATAATAAATAAAACTAAAATAAACTAACTAAAAACTGTACAAAAAAAGAGCAGATCACTGAGAAATGTTGTAACTAACCCAACTGTTTTTGATATTACGATTTTCAATTATTTTCAGTCAATGTTTGATTCGTAGCGCCAACAATTAAAACAATGTAATTTGACAAAAAAATGTGAATAGTAATTAAAATTAATATTAAAATTTATTTAAATTACAATGACAAAAATGTTAGGATCAAAACTAATGTGCTGCGCATAAGGAAAAAGCTTCGTAATCACAGAAATCCATTCGAACTTCCTTTCACCAAGTAAGCCAAAATTTGTGAATAAAATCGCTTTCAACGAATGTGTATTGCAGATTTATAAGCTATTCTCGTTTAAATGAGAAATAATTTTATTTTTCATTAAAGGTTGGTACGCAGCTCTCAAGTAATTGCTCAAGAACAAAAATACATTATTTCTGAAGTAATATTGACAGCTGGTTACGCATTGTGAATGATCCACATTAGAAGAGCAAGAGAGAATAAACAAAGTAAACAAACTTTGTGCGTATGTATGTATGTATGTATGTGTATGGTAACACAAATATTTTCATTGAGATTTAAGGAATGTTGTTGACGATTGGTTGGTTTTATACAACATTTCAAAATGGAACATACTTTATAATAATGATTTCAACTAATTTAGGATGAATTTGACGATTACTTCGAATTTCCTGCAAGAAACAATTGTTGATTTGATGTTTCTTTGCAAAACCAGGTTTGCCATATTCACATTTTATTGAAAAAAAGTATTAAAAATTAGTACTAACTTTCTTAAGAGCTGCGTACTAGCACAAGTAACTTTATCGCAGGAACGTTTCTGGACCGTTTCTTAAGCGTTTTTTTATATGAAGTTTTTACGTTTCTTGAGAGCTGCGTACTAAGCTTAAATGAGATGAAGGAACTTTACCAAAAACTCTCCATTTCCTTACTGCCGGTAGTTACCAAGAATGCATTTTAAATGATTTTAACTTTGAACTGAAGCAACCTACGATATCCATGGTTCCTACAAAACCAGCATTTAAATGTTACGAACACAATACTGTGGACACCGCAAAACACCCATGACTGAACAGGAGCAGGAAAACGCTTCAAAAATTCAATTTTACTTTAAAAGTATATTCCTAGGGGTAGTAGATCGTATCGAATCTTCATATTCGAAACACTAAACAAATTGTTATTTTTATAAATAAAATAGTTATTTCTATCAATTTTCTAGTAATATTTTTCCTAAATAAATTCATTAACGTTTAACTACAACTGATTGTTAGCAATTTGAAACTTTTAATACTCTAGTCAATCCTACTGACACAGAGTTGGAAACCATAATACCAAACCAAAAAAAGTTATTTGGCAACACTCAATCAATAAGGGATTTATTTTGAAGGTCATATACTCTCTTTGTTTCATTACTATATTTTTTTTGCGGTCAGCGAAAAATTTACCAAAATCATCGTCAAATAAGATATACACATAGCTAATGAAGTCTAAGTTCAACAATTAAATTCAAGTTTTTCACATGTATTTCTTCTTTGTATCCTTAAGTTTAAAATGCAAAAACAACAATTAAGGAAAGAATAACCGAACATTTCGTACTCTTGTAACTTGTCAGCATCGAAACTAGGGAAATATCCTCAGGTTTATAAGGTTTGTAAGTTGTATGGGGTTGAGGGCAAGTTTACCATATTAGGCACAAGGATGCACGGTTATTAGAAAAACACGCTCCCTCAATTTTATTAAAATAATTCACATATTTGAATTTAATTGAGAGTTCGAAAAATGTTATACTAGGTAAACGAAGGCTAAAGAAATTATTGTTGTGCGTTCCGAAGTAAACAGGACTTAAAAAAAACGGAACAAATGGTTTTTTCGGCAAAATCAATTTATTTTATTCAAAATAGTATCCTTCTGCTTCAATACAGCTTTTTGCACGGTCCAATAGCATGTCGAACGAGTGCTTCAGCTCATTGGTCAGTATGCCCGCCAGTATGGCGGTGCAAGCCTTTTGAATGGCATCTACGTCTGCATAACTGCTTTCCTTTCATAGGGAAATACATTTTTCCGAAAAGGAAGAAGTCGCACGGTGCTATATCAGGTGAATACGGGCAGCGGTTGATGGTTAAAATATGAGTTTTGGTCAAATAATCAATCAGAAGCATTGATCGATGAGTCGGCGCATTATCGTGCAACAAACGCCAACTTTCATCTTCCCGATATTCGCGGAATACGTCGAATGTTCGGTGAAAAAGTGATAAATCGATCATTTGGAGATGTTCAATTCTATTTCCATGAATTTCAATGATGGTTTCGGGTGATTTTTAATGAATTCACACACAGTTTCGATGGAATTTCCGATGATCACGGATTTTCATTGGCCCACATGTTGACCGTCATTTATAACTTTGAAACTACTCGTGCACTCAGCTACGGGATAGGCAATCATCGCCATAAACTTGTTTCATCAATTGAAACGTTTCGGTAAAAGTTTTACCAATTTTAAAACAAAATTTAATGTTGGCTCTTTGTTCGAAGCTCATTTTCGCACCGATAACACAAACATACTGGCACTTAAAATGCAATAACTTCACTTCCAATCGATGAAATGTCATGAAATTCTTACCGGACAATAGATAAAGATGGCAGATTCTAACGCACCAGTCGTCATATAGATGGCGCCACCAGGGAGCGCTAGATTCAAAAAGTCCTGTCTACTTTGGAAGGCACCTTGTAGAGGCATTCTCTTACTTAAAAAATGATTCTCTCGGAATTTCTATAACATAACTCACAAATTTAATGACTGCCAATTAATCTTATAACTCAATTTAGTGCTATTATGGAACTTTATCGATTTTCTTTTAATAGCATTTTGTGAGCTTCATATTTCATATATTTTCAGTTTTGTGATAACCAGGGCCAACTATTTTAAGCTTGTGCTTACAATTGCTTATTTTGCATATTTAGAGTTTCCAAGCTTATTTTTGATGATCATGCTTATTTTGCATATTTGTTAAACTTTAAACACATTCGACGCGATTCAACACATTCATGTTTCTCTCGCAGAGGCTTCGAATGTGTTTAAGCCTTTACTTTATTTGACGAAATGTGGCAACTCAACCACTATTTTTCCGCGCTGACAGCTGTGAACTACATTTTTATCTTTTCTTGTTATGAGCGTGTGAAACCAGTTTTGAGTGGTGTACTATTATTTCAAATGCCTAAAGAAAAGGAAACGAAAACAGAATTCTGCTCGCGTATGGCGAGTCAGTACAAAGCAGGGATAATGGGATGCCCAACTTATTCCAGTGTGAGAGCGCCTCAAAATAAGCGTGTTTTATCACATTTTCCATTATGGCCAGATCGAACAAAATACGATTTTTTGGGCATTTAAATTAAAACACCCAACATTTATTACGATTGCAAATTATTACATATTGGACTTTTAATAAATGGCGAAACTATTTAAATTATTTTTTATGATTTTATAGTATATTAAAACAACTGACTTTTAATGTTTCAATACTTAATAAGGTGAATTAAGCCTGTTAGTTCTCAATTATTAAATGTTTTTAATCATTGGTAACTGAAAATTAATACTACCATGCATGAAATTGAAAAACGTTTAATGAAATATATTTAAGTTTCGCATTTTCTTTGATTTTCATTGTTTTACATTTTTATTAGTGATCTTCAACGGCGGCAACAAATTCCTCCGTTCACATATATTTTGGTATAATTTCAATCTGGCCGTTCCAGTCATTCCAATTGCAAAACGTCAAGACCTACCCAATCCAGGCAACTGTCAAAGTTCGGTAGGTGAGCGGCTCTCACATTTCCAGTGACAAGAGAGTTGGGAATCTCTTTATCTCTGGTACAAAGGCATACTGTGAACAGATTAGTCTGTTTTGTTTTGCATTTATATAATTGCTCTATAACTGGTGGTAATACTTTCAATGTGAAACAACATTTTGAAACACACAATCACAAACTGTGTGTAGAGAGGCGCTCAGAAAAAACCGAAAGTCAATTGCTGCTGAAAGAAAGTGTTGAGAATAAATACAATATGTTCAGCATGGACTTTAGCAAAATGTTTTTGAGCACAAATATACCATTGGAAAAAGCACGTCATCCAGCTGTTATAGAGTTCCTTGAAAAATATACTAACAAGACAGTGTCGAGTGTTACAAATTTACGCCTAAAGTATGTTCCTGCGTTATACTAAAAAAGTATAGAAAAAATGCAGGCTGCAGTTGGTGACAAAAACATTTGGATATGCATTGACGAAACGACTGACGTTGAGCAAAGATTGATTGCGAATTTTGTTTTTGGAATTTTGGATGGCACCAAAGAAAGTGCGGAAAAGTATTACCTTTTGAACACTGGCGTTTTAGAAGCCGCTAATGCCAACACGATGGCAGCATTCCTGAATGATTCGCTGCATATTTTGTGGCCGGACGGTAGATATTTTTTTTATATATTCCTTTAATATGCTAATTTTACTTTTTTAAAGGTATTCAGTACAACAGAGTATTATTTGCGGTTACGGATGCGGCGGCGTACATGTTAGCAACTATGAAGGCTATGAAGACGTTGTTCCCAAAGATGTTGCATTGCACATGCTTCGCACATAGCGTGCATAGAATAGCGGAGTTCGTACGACTCGAATTTACAGATGTCAATGCACTTATTTCGAATGTGAAATCAATCTATTGCAAGGTATCACCTCAATTTGAACAAATTAAGTAAATATTTACCAATAATATTTTTTGTTTTAAGGCACCGTCTCGACGCCATCAATTCAGGGCAGACTTTCCAGAGTTGAAACTACCCCCACAACCTTGTATAACTAGGTGGGGTACATGGATAGATGCGGCTGAATATTATTGGGATCATTTATACGACGTAGATTCAGCAATTAATAAACTCAGCAATGACGACTCAGACGTTATTCGTCGAACTAAAGAAATATTAAAAAATAAGAACCTGAAAAATGAACTTATTTTTATTAAATCAAACTTTGCTTGCCTTTGTGCAGGGATTGAAAAGCTGCAAACAAAAGGCCTATCTTTGCAAGAAGGTATTGACGTCATGGAAGTTGTAAATCAATCATTAACACAAATCGAGGATAAACGCTTTTTGCAAAAATTAAATGCAGTTCTAAAGAGAAACGAAGGCTACACGTCTTTATGCAAAATTAAAAGAATTATTTTCAATAACTCGAAGGAAAATGATAACTTCATCGATTCTTTAACACCGTTGGAAGTTGCTAATTTTAAATACTGTCCAGTGGACGTTGAAAGATCTTTTTCCGTTTACACCACATTGTTAAATGAAAAACGACGATCGCTTTTATTTGAAAATTTGAAGCAACATTTAATTGTGCATTGCAATTTTTCTCTTTTTAACAACAATGAAAATTAAAACAAATAAAACAAGATTTTTTGATTAATTGAATATTTTTTTTATTGTGCATATTTGCGAGCATATTTCAGCCTTTTTTAGTGCATATCTAAGCGCTTAAAACTGCATTTTTCGTGCATATTTTGGTTGGCCCGGGTGATAACGTATTTTCGTGTAAGAACGAGAGAAGTCTGCGTAGTTTGCTTTAAAATATTTAAAAAAAATTAAATCAAAAGGAAGCAAATTAGACTGTCAAAAAGAAAAATAATTATTAAATTGTGGAAAGATGGCGAAAATTTCAGAAAAATTTGGCAAACTATTGAAAGAAAATATTTTCAGTTCCGGAAGAACTTAAAATAAAAATATGGCGAAAGGTAATATTCGAGTTACGTAAACAAAGATTTTTGAAAAGGTAAATATGTATAAGCTTAAAAAATAATTTGTGTCTGGAAACAAATAATATTTTCAGATGGAAGTAAATTTTTTTACCTGACTGAAATCAGGTAAAATATAATAAATTCATTATATGCAGTATATGGGAGTTATCTTGAAAATATAAAGAAAAATGTATTTGAAAAAATTTTATAGTTTATTACTATTATTATTGTCCCTCGAAGTTGGAATCTCAAAAAAAATGCACCTGGGTGGCCTGGGTGATTTTGGCTCTTGATGTTATCTGAAATCAAATATTCTTGATTATTCTTAATCTATAGAGGTGTCATTCTGGTCGGAACTACTGAAGTTAAATTTCAAGGGTAAATAACAAAATGGTGGACTTTGAAAAAAAAAAATCCTTTTATTTTAGCAAAGAAATGGTTATAAAATAAAAAGTAACGAGTGAAAAAATTTCTCGTTAGTACCGACGAGAACTATGAGTATGTAAACCAGCCTGTTAAAATTTGAAAGCAAAAAAGTTAGGACCCGGGCCGACCAGAAAATGTATTGAGAAAAACGCGTTTAAAGTTCAACGATTCCGAGAGAAAGGACTCCGAGGCGCTCTAGGAAACTCGTTATAACTCCCGAAATATTTCGAATTTCTGTCTGAAATTTTCACAGTATATTCTCAAGAGATTTTACTTTCAAATTAAGCAAAAAAATTTCGATTTTTTGAACCCAAGTTACCAGACTACTACCTTACGGAGGATTTAGAAGCTTCAAAAAAATTTTTTTTTCTTAAATCTCTTTAAAAAACATCTAAGAATATGTCCCCAAAGTTATACATGGAAACTCGAAATATTTTCGAAGCTAGAAGGAAAATAGTGACCGAGCGTCTAGCAGATGTATTGGCGATTGCGCAGTAAGCGAAAACTTTGACGCGCGATTTCTCGGTTTTCCATTTTTACGATTTTACTGAATTGGCGGGCAAGATAAAAAAAACTAAACGTCGGATCGAATTGGGGCAAAATTCATTATTTTTAGCATTAAATTATCTTCTATTTAAACTAAAAAAACTAATGTTTGAAGATATTTTTAAACAACATAAAGGGAAATTTTTTGGTAAAAAACCAATTTTTTTTTTTTCAAGTTTTAAAAAACGAACTGCAAAAACTTAGAAATAAAAAGAATGGTAATTCAGTTGAGGAAAATGCCAATGCTCCGACGAACAAAGCCGTTGTGAACACAGGATAAGTAAAATCCCGCATTTTACAAACCAATCATTTTTAAAATTTAAAAATTATGAATATATCACACACCACATCCGGCAAACTCAGCACGAGGAGGGAGCGCTATAATTATCAAAAGCAATATTGAATTGAACCGATTAAGATGGAAGAAATTCAAGCCACAACAATTTCAGCTAAATTGCACAATCACCCATTGTATCTTATTGCTCTGTATAGTCCACCTAGACATAATACAAAAAATAGAAACGTATATGAAGTTATTAAAAAAATATGACGGAAGGTATATCATTGGTGGCGACTTTAACGCAAAACACACTCATTGGGGATCTTGTTTAACTACAACCAAAGGTCGAGAACTTCTCAAAGCTATACAAGCAGTTGAAAGCAATTTTGTTTCTACAGGAAAACCCACTTATTGGCCTACAGATAGACAGAGATTGCCAGACCTTCTGGACTTCTTTATAATCAATAAAATAACGAAACTCAATTTATGTGTTAAAGAATTAACAATTATTTCGGCCGCCAAGCCAACGTTAAGCACATGTCGGCTGGCATCGCTGGCATCGAGTTGGACTGTGAGGTTGAAGATTTCACAAAAATAATTCAAAACGCTGCGTGGAAGAGTACACCAAATACCCGCGTGAATCTAAGTGGTACCAAATACCCAAAACGCATCTTAGAAAGTATCCATAAAAAGCGCAAGCTTCGACGGAGATGGCAGCAAACTAGGTCCTCTGCTCTCAAAACTGAGCTTAGTAAATGTACAGCGAAACTAAGAGCACAAATTAAAGAATTTAAAAATTTTTCTTTCAAAACTTATCTGGCTAAACTCCCAGCTGATAAATCCACTCTGGAAAGCTGCAAGAAATGTTAATAAACAAATAAAACATGTAGCACCATTAAAACTAAACGAAACTGCATGGGCCAAAACGAATGAACAGAAAGCTGCCGTATTTGCAAATCATTTGAGAATCACATTTACGACTAACGATGGGTATGAGATAAACTGTGAAAATAGTTGAATGGATCCACACATTAGCATTTCTCCTATTACTATTAAAGAGATTAAAAATCTCATCGGGAACACAAGACTCAAAAAAGCACCTGGGTACGATTTAATAACTGGAGAAATATTACGCAATTTACCAACGAATTGTATAAAAAAAAACTTGTAAACATTATAAACAGAGCTTTATGCCTAAGATACGTGCCATCTCTTTGGAGAGTATCGTAAGTCATAATGATACCTAAGCCGGGTAAGCCAGTACACGATGTTACATCATACAGACCAATATCGCTACTTCCAGCCTTATCTAAAATCTTTGAGAATATACTCATAAATAGGCTCAAACCAATAAACGCTCAGAAACACCCAATACCAACACATCAATTTGACTTCCGTGACCACCATTCAATTGACCAGGTAGACCAATTGACCAGGTACACCAACCAAATCGCTAATTTCGTTGAAAATAAAATCGATAAAAAGAACGTTTGTACGGCTCAAGCTTTTGACAAAGTTTGGCGTACGGGTCTACTGCACAAATTGAATTACATGCTACCCAAACAATTTTGTGAAATAATTGCTTCATACTTAAAAGACAGATACTTCCGCATTAAACAAGAGGATGCGTATTCAAACTTGCAACCGATAGAAGCCGGTGTTCCCCAGGGAAGCGTTTTGGGGCCAATGCTTTATTTCAGGGATGGGCATATTAGCCCTCAGTGGCATTTTGCCCGTGCGGGCGCGAGTGCACATTTTGAGGGCTAGGTGAAGGGATCATCGCGGGCAAACATGAAGAGGGAAGTGAGAGCAACGTATTTTACCACTCCATATTTACAAATGAGAGCAAAGTATTTTCCCACACCATGTTTACAAATGAGAGCGCACGCTTATATGGGAAGTTGCACTGTAGGTAATAACTGTAAAATTTCCTAACAATTTTAAGTTTCTTTGTAACTACTATAAATTTATAAAATGTAAGACAAATAAAAAAAGTATAATAAATATTTTATTTTAATAATAGTTTTTTAATATGTCTTTATACCAGCATTTAATTTGGTTTATTTGCCATAATAAATTCTATGTTTGGTTTAATCTCATTAGCTGTAGCTACGCGCATTATTTTACCAAAATTTAAATCAGATAACCTTTTTCTTATTTTATGTTTGTTTAATTTCATTATTGAAAAAAATTGTTCACAAACATAGATATTATATAATTTACACTGATTTCCCTCGCTGATGACATTTCGGCACATTTAAATTATAATAATTTCAGTTTCTCAACCACTGTCTTCAAACGCATATAAGTGAATCTTATGCGCAATGAAACGATTCAGCTGATTGCTCTCTCACAACGCAGGGTTGCCAGGCTCCATATACTGCAGTAATTATAAAAATTGTCTTCAATATATTTGAAATTTTCTTAAACTAACTCAAAATCAGAATCGAATGCTATTATTTATAAATATATAAACTAGTTTTACTAGTTTGATTTCAGTTTTGGTATTTTATATTATGAAAAATTATAATTAAAAAGTTAGATGTGTGCAAAACTACATATGCGTATTGAGTAAAGGCAACATTGTTCGAATGAACACGAGAACAAAACGCCTTCCGCTCGTAGCGGAGGGAGAATCGAAATACGGTGTTTCTGCCATTAGTGTTTGTTTTCTATTTGTGTGCTTAGCCATTCTCAATCAATAATGCCATACTGCGCAAATATATTTTTATTTGATGATATCTTATATTTTTGAAAATATGTGTTCCCTTTCTATAGCGCGTATTATTATTTTAATACATTTCCAGAGGCATTTTAGATTTTTAAAATTAGAAAAAAACCTAAATTCTTTGAATATTTTGATAAAACAACCAAACTGAAAATATCACAAATATTAATATAGTATATTAAATATATATATATGCAAGGCAGTTTTATATATATGCATATATAAAAAAAAAGATACTTGTGACCATAATATATATATATATATATATTTAATAAATGCTTATATATATATATATATATATAAGCATTTTCATTAAATTATATATAGTATATATATATTATGGTCACAAGTATCTTTTTTTTTATATATGCATATATATAAAACTGCCTTGCATATGTACGTATAAAAGCCCACAACTTGAGAAAAGTTTTCTCAATTGTAGCTAAAATGAATTTTTACAACTGGCATCACCACCATTAACTGTTCTATCTCATGTATAGTGGTGTGAACAAAATAGGAACAACCATAAGATGTTGTGAAATTTTAAAATGTGCTGTTTTCTTATTAATTAAAATTGTTTTTAGATACAAGTATAACTTATATATTTTTTCCAAACAGTGATTAGAATTTCCCACCATGCAAAAGTAAATAAAAACAAATTTTAATGCGAAACTCTAAACCCTGCAAATTATGTTTACCTCTTTTTGTTCACACAACTGTACAATTCCGATATGAAGTAAACTTCCGCTCTTTAATTTGTGTACAATGTCAGTATTGCCGCAACCACTCTGCGATGAACATTAAGTTACGGAGGAATGTAGTTCATTTTTTTCGCAACTTTTCGCAACTTGTTATGCCCTTCTCTCCGTAAACTGATATTCCCCTCATCTAGCCCCCGTGCGCACTTTGCTAACTTTGCGGACTAAAAATGTGCCCATCCCTGCTTTATTTGCTTTTTTACAAGTCACCTCCCATCTGATTCTAGTTATATGACAGCGACATTTCCGGATGACACAGCTTTGTTAGCAGCTGGAGAGTCAACTTCAGTATCTTGTCGACGAGTGCAGACAGCAGTCAACGCAATTACTAAGTGGGCATCGAAGTGGCGCATCAAATTAAAAGACACCAAATCAATTCATGTCGACTTTACCTTGAAAAAGCCAGCATATTGTCCATCTTAGCAATTTAGCGAGCTTGATATGAAATTTGGCACACTTTACCACCTTGGCAGGAAATTCAAGCTATCAATACAAAACAAACTGTTATTATATAATCAAGTTATAAAGCCAGTTTGCGCCTACGGAGCCCAACTATGGGGTTGCTCAAGTCAAAGCTGTATTGCCAGCATTCAGCGCACTTTGGTTAATGCTCCTTGGTACATTAGATCTACTGACCTGCACCGTGATCTAGGCGTGAATTCAGTGGTAAATGAAATCTCCAAGTTAGCAAAGTCTCACGAACTGAGGCTTAGACAACACGTTAATGAGGAAGCCTGCAGACTCATCGAAACTACTGGGCGAGAAATCCGGTTGAAACACAAGAAGCCTTCCGACCTAGTAAGACAACAGCAGCAGCAATGTATTTCTTAACATTTAGCTTTTAAGTATCTCTCCTAATTATTTAGACCAGAATTGTTGTTAGTATTTTATTTTTATATACTAGGTACAATTGGAGGATAAAGTCATGTGTAGAAGTTCACGCAAGTGAAGAAAGTTCTCTGATCGCCATTCATTTGGGAGTGGCCAAAAACGATTATTTTACATATGACTCAAGCAGCTCACGACTTCCGGTCTTTGACCAAGTATCGTTTGGGTAGCCTAAGAACATCCGTTTGAAGGCGAGCTAAAGTGAGAAGGCGAAATATCTCCTACAATGGGTTGTGCGCTGGGTTTGGGACCCGCCACGTAAAAAAACACCTCCAATGAAAATTCACAACCAGCCTCGAATGAGAGAAGCCCCTTTTGATGACCATGGAAAACGAATTAAGGATTACGAATTGAGGGCATGCGCCTGGAATGTCCAGTCCCTTAATTGGGAAGGTGCCGCTGCCCAGCTGGTTGATGTCCTCGTGAAAATGAAAGCTGACATCACCGCCGTCCAAGAAATGCGATGGACGGGACAAGGACAAAGACGACTGGGTCCTTGTGGCATTTACTACAGTGGCCATATAAAGGAGCGCAAGTTTGGTGTGCCACAATCCCCATCAAAGCGAGGTTCTTCAACATATCGCTGATTTGCGCCCCTGCCCCGACGGAAGAGAAGAACGATGTGACCAAAGATGCCTTTTATGAGCGCTTGGAGCGCACTTATGAGAGCTGCTTTCGCCACGATGTCAAAATTGTGCTTGGCGACTTTAACGCCAGGGTGGGCAAAGACGGCACTACGGTCGGTAAATTCAGCCTCCACAAGGAAACATTCCAAATGGGTTGAGGCTGATCGACTTCGCCGGGGCCCGAAATATGGTTATCTGTAGTACTAGGTTCCAGCATAAGAAGATTCATCAAGCTACCTGGCGACCCCGGATCGAAAACCCACCATCCAGATCGATCATGTTGTGATAGACGGAAGACACGTCTCCAGTGTTTTAGATGTGCGTGCGCTCCAAGATCCTAACATCAACTCGGACCATTACCTCGTTGCAGCCAAGATTCGCACCCGCCTCTGTGCAGCAAAAAACGCAATCACAACAGACAGCCGAACGAATTTCTACTCAGCTTGCACTTCTGCTCTCTGAGAGCACTCGTCAACTACTCGGTATAAGGGAACTGTGGGATGGCATTTCAAACTGCGTACCAACAGCTGCAACCGTTGGTACGACGAGGAGTGCCGTGTCGCAGCGAAGAGAAAACAGGCTGCCTACCTCGCAACGTTACGAGCGATCACAACACGTGCGGGATGGGATAGATACCGAGAGTTGAAGAGGGAAGCGAGACGCATCTCCCGACAGAAAAAGAAAGAGGCCGAAATGCGTGAGTACGAAGAGCTTGATAAGCTGGCCGACAGGGGTAATGCTCGAAAATTCTACGAAAAAATGCGGCGGCTTACAGAAGGTTTCAAGACCGGAGCATACTCTTGTAGAACCCCCAAAGGTGGTCTAGTCATTGATGCCTAGAGCATACTTAAATTATGGAGGGAACACTTCTCCAGCCTGCTGAATGGCAGTGAACTTACAACGGCAGGGGAAGACGAACCCGATTCTTCAATCGAAGACGATGGAGCAGACGTTCCATTGCCCGACCATGAAGAAGTTTGAATAGCAATTACCCGCCTGAAGAACAAAGCGGCGGGGGGCCGATGGATTGCCGGCCGAGCTATTCAAACACGGCGGCGAAGAACTGATAAGGAGCATGCATCAGCTTCTTTGTAAAATATGGTCGGACGAAAGCATGCCCAACGATTGGAATTTAAGTGTGCTATGCCCAATCCATAAAAAAAGGAGACCCCACAATCTGCGCCAACTACCGTGGGATAAGCCTCCTGAACATCGCATATAAGGCTCTATCGAGCGTATTGTGTGAAAGATTAAAGCCCACCGTAAACAAACTGATTGGACCTTATCAGTGTGGCTTTAGACCTGACAAATCAACAACCGACCAGATATTTATCATGCGCCAAATCTTGGAAAAGACCCGAAAGGAGAATCGACGCACACCACCTCTTCGTCCATTTCAAAGCTGCTTTCGACAGCACGAAAAGGAGCTGGCTTTATGCCGCGATGTCTGAACTTGGTATCCCCGCAAACTAATATGGCTGTGTAAACTGACGTTGAGCAGCACCAAAAGCTCTGTCAGGATCGGGAACGACTTCTTCAATCTACTGCTGGAGAAAATAGTCCGAGCTGCAGAACTTAATCGAGCTGGTACAATCTTTTATAAGAGTGTAAAGCTGCTGGCGTATGCCGATGATATTGATATCATCAGCCTCAACACCCACGCCGTTAGTTCTGCTTTCTCCAGACTGAACAAGGAAGCAAAACAAATAAGTCTGGCAGTGAACGACGAAGACGAAATACATCCTATCATCAAACAAACAGTCGTCGCACTCGCGAATTGGCTCTCACGTCACTGTTGACAGTCATAACTTTGAAGCTGTAGATAATTTCGTCTATTTAGGAACCAGTATTAACACAACCAACAATGTCAGCCTGGAAATCCAACGCAGGATTACTCTCGCCAACAGGTGCTACTTCGGACTGAGTAGGCAATTGAGAAGCAAAGTCCTCTCTCGACAAACAAGAACCAAACTCTATAAGTCACTCATAATTCCCGTCGTGCTATATGGTGCAGAGGCTTGGACGATGTCAACAAATCATGAGTCGACGTTGTGAGTTTTCGAGAGAAAAGTTCTGCGAAAGATTTATGGAATGATGAGCTGTATAAGATATATGACAACATTGACATAGTTCAGCGAGTTAAAAGACAGCGGCTACACTGGCTATGTCACGTCGCCCGAATGGACGAAAACACTCCAGCTCTGAAAGTATTCGACGCTATACCCGCCGGGGGAAGCAGAGGAAGACATCCACTCCGTTGGAAGGACCAAGTGGAGAAGGACCTGGCTACGCTTGAAATATCCAATTGGCGCCACGTAGCGAAATGAAGAAACGACTGGCGCGCTGTTGTTAACTCGGCTATAATCGCTTAAGCGGTGACTACGCCAATTAAGAAGAAGAAGATGGTACAATGTAAAATAATAAAAAAAAAAGTTTTAAAAAATTGTAGAATTTTACACTTTTTTTACAACTTTTTTAGTTTAACTAGAAGATATGTTATTAAAAAACATGAATATATTTAAATTGTTTTGTTTCAGATAGAATCGTTTAAATCAATTAATTCTTTCCCTCCTAAAGACGTCCTCAAAAAATCGATTTTTTGAAACTTCTAAATCACGCTCCCCCCTTAAATGTCGCCAGAAAACCCATTCGATGAAAATTTCTTTTTTTCTAGGTTGGCATGACTGTGCCAAATGTCACATCAAAATAATTATTAGTGTTTAGTATACGCTTGTCTCTCTGAAGTACATAAAGCACATTCGGCGATTTTTACGATGACTAGAATTATTCAACAAAGAAGTTCCATTAAATTTGGTGTGCGAAATCACATTTCTGGTGCCGAAACGTTCAGAATGTTGGAAAAGGCCTTCGGTAATAATTGCTTGTCTCGAGCAAGTGATGCTTAAGAATCGACGATTAACAGTCGGAGACATCGTCATCGTTGGAATATCGGAAGTGTTGAAAATAAGTCCGTTTCCAATGCGACTCTATAACAGCAAACATGCATACTAACCAAAAATGTACAAAACCAACAGGTCTATGATTTTTTCCCTTTAACTGTTCATTCCTGTTAAATACTTTAAATAAAGCGGAATCTCAACAAGTTATGGGCCCAGGCTAGTGGGTCCCGCGTTTTTTGATATTTAAAATATTTAAAGTAAAGTAAAGTTTATACTTGTCACCGAATGAGTAAGGGCAGTTGAGCATCAACCACACTCCGAGGCGGACGTGTGACGGCAGCGGCGGACGTACTTTATATACATACATATGTTCTTTTGGATTATCATTAAAATACACTTGTTTTCGTTATAAGTAAGCGTTTAACTTTGAATTCGGGGAACTGACGGTTACAACTCAGAAGTGGGATTTCATCTAAAGCCTACAAAGAATTCGTAGAAGTTACCAAAAACTGCGCCCATAGCAACGCAGCTAGTGCGCGAGAAAAGTACAAAATTTTCCCGAAAATTCGTTCAAACGATAATAGAACGAAAGAAGAGGGAAAGAGACACAAGAGACGCGAGTGTACAAAGAAATACTGCAAAGACAATTTATCGCTAAAAGTATACCGGCGGCAAATGTAACAGGCAGTGAGGCAGTGCAACGGTTTTCAACACAAAGCGTTGAAGGCAAACGAGAGCGTCGACAAAGAGGAGTTGATGGAATTAAAATAAATTACGAAGGGTAAAAAGTAGTAGGAAAACAGACACCAGCAAGAACGGACGTATTTAGGAAAAACAAAATGGTCTTGCTAAAAATTAAAAATCTGAAAGTTGAAGAGCTAAACCGGCTGCTCAAAAGTCAAAACGTTACGGTGGTCGGCAATAAGGCGCTAAAGGTAGCAAAAGTTAGCGAAATATATGACGCAGACGAGATCGACTCGGAGGAGCTTGAAGTTGGAGGCGATGGAGACAACGGTCAACAACAGATGGATGAATTGCGCAACGCTATTCTGGAACTAACGAAAACTGTCGGTGAACTCACAACATCGCGCAGAAGTGATGAAGGCACAGTTACGGCTGAGGGTCCGCGAATGACGTCAACGCCAGCACATATGAACGAGGTGGTCACAACGGCACAAAGGCCAAGGGTGGCAGGACAAGGAAGGGCTAGCGGTTTGCAGGAAATTTGTGGGTTGATGCCAGAGTACGACCCATTAAAGGGCACGTTAAGCAGTGCAGTGTTCATAGAGAAGACGGTACAGTTGCGTAGCGCATATGAATTGACGGAGCAGGAAATATTGGTAGCAGCACAATCAAAGCTAAGAGGGGTCGCAAAAGAATGGCTAGACGCCCAACAAGTATTCCAAACGTGGGCTGAATTCGTTGCAGCCTTTGAACGAGATTTCCCAGCTACAATGACATCAGCACAGGTGCACCGTGAGAGGGCACAACGGAAGCGGCAATCACGTGAGACATTTGAAGAATATTATTATGCCATGTTAAGTATTGGGCGACGGGGAAAAATGGACGAGGAGTCCATTAACTCATACATCATCACGGGTCTAAACGACGCATCACTAACGCGCACGTTGTTGGCTCTAAAGGTGCTGACATGCAACGATCTTCTACAATCCATTAAGGGGTTCGTCACCATGCCAACTACCACGAAGGTAAGCATGTCAGACTATGGGACTCCAAGCGAAATGGCCAACAAAACAACGGTCGAGAGGAAGCAGATCAAATGCTATAATTGCAACTCGTTTGGGCATATTGCGGCTAAATGCCCTCAACCTCCACGAAAACCCAAATGTGCTCGGTGCAACAAGGTGGGGCATGAAGCCAAAGCATGTCCCGCCGAACGACCAACAGTGGCAAAGGTCAACGACGAAGTCATCGCTGCAATCAACCCAGCAAGCAAAGAAGTCATGGTCAACGGGGAGCAATACAGTGGTTTCATCGACACGGGTAGTGACTTCTCACTTATTGCGTCATCTAAAGTGCCGCATAATGCAGAGCGCCGAACTTCAGCAAAACGTCTTCTAGGATTCGGCGGAGCGGTGGTGAACAGCACAGAAGTAGCTAACATCAACATCGTCATTGATGGAATTACGATCTCGACAGCCTGTCAGATCGTTCCAGATAAGTTTATGCCATACGATATTATTATTGGTAGCGACATTTTATGCAAAGAAGGTTGCAGGTTAACTATCGACTCTGGGGTCATTCGAGTGCATATGTGCCAGACTAATACGTTTAACATCGACGAAGCACTCAATCCAGATGAAGTTAAAGAAGTCACCAGAGTGCTACATAAGTACGAGAGCTGCTTTACGGAGACGTTGGCAAATCTAGGGAGATGCAGAACAACCGAAATGGAAATCTCTATCAGTAGCGATCAACCAGTCATCGGTAGGCGTTATCAAGTGGCGTTAAGTCAACGACCAACGTTAACGAAAATCATCGACGAGCTGCTTAAGTACGATATCATCAGGCCAAGTTCATCACCACATTCGGCTCCAGTGATCTTGGTAAAAAAATCGAATGGTGAAGACAGGATGTGTATCGATTATCGGGCACTCAACGCAGTGACATTAAAGAAACACTTCCCAATGCCTATCGTCGAGGAGCAGTTGTCAAAGCTCACCAATAACCATGTATTTACCATATTGGACATGACGGCTGGCTACTACCAGATCCCGTTGACAGAAGACAGCAAACAGTACACCGCGTTCTTGACACCAGACGGGTTGTACGAGCACAACGTGATGCCATTCGGGTTGCGCAATGCGCCGATGGTATTCCAAGAAATGGTAACAAAGCTGGTGAGAGGGTTAAGTCATCGTGACCAAATAATAAGCTACGTGGATGAAGTTATCATCGCTACGAAAACGGTCGCAGGAAGCATCGAGGTACTCAATGAATTCTTACAAGCAGTAAAAGAAGCCGGACTCACTTTGAGGCCGTCCAAATGTACCTTCATGGCAACGCGTATACAGTTCCTTGGTCATATTATCAGCGCAGAGGGCATCCAGAAGAGAAAACAAAGTGCATAAACGACTTTCCGCAACCACGCACGCCAACGGAGGTGCGACAGTTTCTGGGCCTAGCCGGATTCTTCCGGAAATTCGTCAAAGGGTATAGCATCATAGCCAAGCCATTAGCCTCCTTACTCAAGAAGGAAGCACCTTTTGTATGGGCTGAGAAACAGCAACAGGCATTTACGAATCTGAAGCAAGCTCTAACTACGCAACCAGTTCTTGTCATGTTTGATCCGACGAAGGAACATGAGGTGCACACAGATGCGAGTGCAGCCGGTGTCTCGGGTGTTATGCTACAGCAAGAGGGTGGCTGGAAACCGGTTCAGTACTACAGCCGGCAGTGCAGTTCAGCAGAATCCAGGCATCCGAGTCACGAATTGGAAGTCTTGGCTGTTGTGGAATCGGTGGAGATTCCGTGTGTTCTTATTGGGCACTCACTTTGTAGTTCGCACCGACTGCAACGCAGTGGTTACAACCAAAGAAGCTACTCCGTTGAGGCCACGCATCGCTAGGTGGTGGCTGCGGTTGCAAGAATTTGATTTTACGTGCAAACATCGTGCCGGTGTACAGATGCAACACATTGATGCATTGAGCAGAGCTCCAAGTGAGCCACCCACCCAGCCGGAAACAGTTGCAGATTATGTGTTAGCAGTTGGTCACGACAGGGCACCAGACGATTGGGTATATGCGATGCAGATTCAGGACGAGTCGCTGAAGAAAATTTGTGAGGTACTTCAAGGCAGAACTGGAGAAACCAACGAAGCTACAGTCAAGCAACTAAACACCGATTACGAACTCCGGAATGGACGGTTATTCCGCAAGGTCAATAAGGAAGTCAGGCTGGTGGTGCCGCACGCAGTTAGGTGGCGAGTTACTAAGGCATGCCATGATGATGTCGGTCATTTTGCGTTAGAAAAGACACTGAACAGGTTGATGAAGCATTTTTGGTTTCCTCGAATGCGTCGGTATGTTAAATCCTACATCGCTGCCTGTGATGAGTGCTGTCTTAACAAGGTCGCAGGTGGCAAAAAGCAAAGTCAGCTTCATGTTGCGGAGGTGCTACCGATACCATTCCGGCACATTTACCTTGATCATGTAGGACCATTTCCAAAAAGCACTTCTGGTCAAGCGTATGTCCTCGTCATGGTATGTGGGTTCAGCAAATATTCCTTACTGAAAGCTGTACAAAATACCGGAAGCACACCAGTAATAAAGGCGCTAGCAGATATGATGGCAATCTTTGGTCAACCGCTACGTATCACCACTGACCAAGGCACCGCATTCACATCAAAGCAGTTTGAAGCCTTCACCCACAAGAATGGTATCCAACATACGAAGACAGCGGTACGAACCCCGAGAGCAAATGGTCAGGCAGAGCGAGTGAACAAAACGCTCTTAACTGCATTGAAATGTATGACTGTCGAGACTAGGGCTTGGGACTTATCACTGCCAGCACTCCAGTGGAGTCTTAATTCGCAGAAAAATGAGGTGACACAGTATACACCTAATGAGCTAGTCTTCTTCTTTAATCCTAGGGACGTAACCGGTAACCGAATCATCCAAGCTCTGCACGACGAGGTCACCGAGATGTCAGACATCGAGATAAAAAGGGGCGAGGCAGCACAGAATATCATGAATCAGCGGAACAAATGGAAGGAGAGGTATGATCAACGTCACCGGAAGCCTCGGAAATATCAAGTCGGGGACCTGGTTGTAGTCGATTACGTCCCAAGTGCAACAGGAGAGTCACATAAATTAGATCCGGTGTACAAGGGTCCATACATGGTAACGAAGGTGCTGGACTACGACCGATACATCATCGAAGATTTACCAGATGCCACAGTGACACAGCGCAGGTATTGCAATGTCATGTCGGTGGACCACCTCAAGCCATGGTGTTCCTCCAGTCCCGAACTAGACTGCGATGACTCGTCTTGGGATGACGAGATGTCAGGAGAGGCCGAGCTGTCACCGAATGAGTAAGGGCAGTTGAGCATCAACCACACTCCGAGGCGGACGTGTGACGGCAGCGGCGGACGTACTTTATATACATACATATGTTCTTTTGGGTTATCATTAAAATACACTTGTTTTCGTTATAAGTAAGCGTTTAACTTTGAATTCGGGGAACTGACGGTTACATACTAGTATTCATTTAAGAATACAATCATAATGAGGTCCATGTATCAGATTGAAAAATTAAATGAAGGTAACTACGATACCTGGAGCATCCAAATGCGCAGCATGCTAGTGCATGCAGAGGCGTGAAAAGTCATCAGTGGACAGAGACCAGCAGCAGACGGAGAGGGCTGGGATGCGCTCGATAGCAAAGCATTGGCCATGAGGAAATTGAGTGTGAAGCCTTCGCAATTGTGCTTTCTAAAGAACTGCACATTTTCAGCTAGTGCCTGGAAAAAGCTAAAAGAGGTGCATCAACCCAGTGGACCAGTAATAAAAGTGTCGCTTTATAAGCAGTTGCTTGGTTTGCGGATGATAGAAGGCGACGTTATGTCCAGCTATATAAATAAATTTTGTACAACAGTTGACAAGCTTTCGGAGGTTGACATTAAGCTCAGTGAAGAGCTGACAGTAATAATATTACTTTCAAGCTTGCCCAAAAGCTTTGAAAATTTCGTGATCGCCATGGAAACACGCGATAGCGTGCCTTCCCTTGAGATATTAAAAATAAAGTTATTAGAGGAAGGAGATCGCAGGGGCACTTCATCTGAAACAGATCAGTACAGTGAACAACAGGCGTTTCAAGCAATCGCAAAGCCGATGGAGAAAAAGCGAGAGGAGAAGAGTCATATCAAATGTTACAAATGTGGTCAACGGGGTCACTACAAAAATCATTGCAGAAATAAAGGTAAAGAAAAATCGACAGAATCGCAACAACAACAAAGGTCATTTACAGTTTTAGCAGCGACAGATGTGGATAACTTAAAACACCCGAGGTGGTACCTGGACAGCGGCGCGACGGCACATATGAGTGGCTCACGTAATCTTTTTACAAATTATGTCACACAAACAGAGGATGTTATGTTGGCCGACAACAACATTATACGTGCAGTAAGCAGAGGCGACGTTATAGTTCAAACAGATTTTTGTGAGGGAAGGGGAATTTTGTATCGGTGAGTCGAGCTGTCGAACGTGGCTGTACAGTAAGCTTTAACAACGAAAACGCCATCGTAAGCCAGAATGGCGAACAAATTTTGAAAGCAGAAAAAAGAAATAAATTGTTTGTATTTGAGTGTATTAACAACGCGTATTTTGGTGCAGCACAGTGCAGTGCAGAAGTTTGGCATAATTGATATGGGCTCTTAAATTATGGCAGTTTGATGAAGCTAACAAAAAATAAAATGGTGTTTGGCATAGAAAATATGAAGTTCGCAGACAATACACAGTGTAAAACGTGTATGAAAAGTAAAATCCACACTGAAACGTTTCCAGCGGCGTCTGAAAATCGAGCAAAAGAATTGTTGGAGCTAGTGCATACCGACGTATGCGGCCCATATCATCGGTGACATGTCTCGGCGTATTTTCACATTTTTTCTCAAGTCTAAAGCCTGGGTCCCACTATCGGCGCAAGGTACCAATTTTCGGCGTATTTCATGTACCGATAATGTGACCGCATTAAATATTATGAAATGCGACAATCATGGCCGATATTGGGCCTACAATGCACAACCAAAATCGACCTAGTTGCGCCGATAATGTGAACGCTATAATGTTTGATAAAGAGCAATAAAAATTGAAAAATGCGCAGATTTTTATGGGGCACTTAAGCACCGATCGAATACGCCAATCACCACCAATATCTCTCTTTTTCAGCAAATTTTTAAGTATTAATTTGAAAAATCTTTATCAATAATTTTTAAATTTTAAAGTTGAAAAAAATCCACATTAATCGTCATGATTTTTGAATTGATTCTCGATTCCAATCGAAAAAACAAAATAGACAAAAAGATCGAGTCGAAGGTCTTTGATTAATCGATCTTCGACATCTCTACTGGTTGCAGACATATGTAAATAAAACATATGTTCGGTACAATAAAATTAAAATGCATTATTATATGAAGTAATTAATTAATAATTTTTAGAAATAAATTCAGACGACGAAGTTTTTGAAGGTAATATGGACAATGTGTTTGACGAAACCATTTCTTCCACACCCAGCAAAACAAAAAGACGAAAAAAACCACAAATAGTGTCACCATGTACAAATGAAAGCACAACGAATTTGATTCAGGCCATTGAAATGCACAATTGTATTTGGGAATATTCCTGCCCAGAATATAAAGATCGCGCCAAAAGAGATAAAGCTTGGAATAACATCGCGGAGAAATTTCCAACCCAAGAAGTTGACGGATGCAAAGCAAAATGGGCGAATATAAAAACGGAATTTTCAAATGTAAAGAAAAAAATGACAACTAAATCAGGCCAAGCGGCCGGTAAAACTTTGCCACATTGGCCGTTTTGGTCAGCTATGTAATTCTACTGTTTGCATGATCGCTGCAAGAGTAGTTCGTCCGTCTCAACACTAGATGTGGATGGAGATGTAACGCCACCACCAACAGCTGCCCGAAGTGACACAAAATCCAAACCCTCTGCATCTGATGAATCAGTGACAACAGATGCAATGGAGAGCGCAATACAATTTTTAAATAAAGAAGAAGACCACTGGCATGGAGTGGGCATGTATCTTGCACTGCAAATGCGTGAACTATCAAAAAGAAATAAAAGAGCAGCAAATAAACTTCACGCGGAATTAATTCAAGTAGCTATGAATGCTGCCTTGCAACAAGATGAGGAAAATTTATCATAATATGTTGATTTATAAATACAAATAAATACAATTTATTTAAAGATTATAAAAAGTGCATATATCCTGTTAAGTGTCTGCTTTGTTGGGAAGAATTTAGTATACCGTCCCAGGATATCAAGGATAAAAAGGATATGGTCGGATAGAGGAGATTATACTGATCAAGGATATATATGGTTATAGCCGCAGGAAGCTTATAGTTTCCGAGTTATTCGCGTTTAAAGTTTAAAATTTGCAATATTTTATTTACATATTTTCGATATATAAAATTAATTTTGCACTTATATTTTCCAATTTTTTATACACTAACACATCACTTATTCATTTGTACACATTTATTTTATATACTATAGTGCAAAAATTGCTTTTAATATACATTTCAATTATTGTTGAATTATTATTATTTTAGAATAACAAATGAATTACAAACTGTCAAATAATCAGTGTTACCATACTAACCTAAACTAACTAACATACCTTCTATGACATTGCTATTTCTTCGCGTAGAACTCTTTTTGCGTGGGCGGCCTTCGGCCGCGCTTCAAAAAAAATAACCCTAGACGGTCCAACACCGGGGTGTACCAAATTTTTCCGCGTTGAACTCCTTTTTGCGTGGGCGGCCTTCGGCCGCGCTTCAAAAAAAATAACCCTAGTCGGTCCAACACCGGGGTGTATCAGATTTTTTTCGCGTTGAACTCCTTTTTGCGTGGGCGGCCTTCGGCCGCACTTCAAAAAAAATAACCCTAGTCGGTCCAACACCGGGGTGTATCAGATTTTTTTCGCGTTGAACTCCTTTTTGCGTGGGCGGCCTTCGGCCGCACTTCAAAAAAAAATAACCCTAGTCGGTCCAACACCGGGGTGTACCAAATTTTTCCGCGTAGAACTCGTTTTTGCGTGGGCGGCTTCGGCATTGCTTTAAAAAAATTTCCTTTGTCGATCCAACACCGGGTGTAACATTTTTTTTCTCCCGTAGAACTCATTTTTACTTTGGCGGCCTTCAGGCCGCTTAAATTTTTAACATATTTTTTATTGTTTATCAACGATTATGGTTCCTGTATTTAGGGTATAATATTTCCTTATATTTTTTTTTTGTTTTAGTTTGTAAAATATTTTAGTATGGTAACACTGATTATTTGACAGTTTGTAATTCATTTGTTATTCTAAAGTAATAATAATTCAACAATAATTGAAATGTATATTAAAAGCAATTTTTGCACTATAGTATATAAAATAAATGTGTGCAAATAAATAAGTGATGTGTTAGTGTATATAAAATTGAAAAATATAAGTGCAAAATTAATTTTATATATCGAAAATATGTAAAAAAAATATTGCAAATTTTTAATTTTAAACTCGAATAACTCGGAAACTATAACCTTCCTGCGGCTATAACCATATATATTCGTGATCTGGAGAATCTCCTCTATCCGACCAAACACTTTTTATTCCCGAAATCCTGGGACGGTATACTAAAGCCGACCCGCTTTGTTATATAAATTTATACTGCCATGGCAATTCGCCGTCTGGTGACATGAAATAGTTTTCAAATTCTTCACGGATAGTTTTTGCTTCGTTGCTTATGTAGGAAATTGATATATCCTCTGTGGCGCTTTCAAAGGTAGGTATGGAAATATTAACGCGTGCACCTTCAATAATATTTCCATCCTCAGTGCAGCTACCTACCAATCCAGTAGCATAACTTATATTTTTTGTCATTAAAAAATTGTGTAATGCGCAACATGCTAACGTCACTCTCGTTGTTTTATTTGGATTCAGCTTTATTGGTCGTGAAAAGATTTCGAAGCGCTTCATCATGATTCCAAGTGCGTTCTCGACTATTCTCCTAGCCCTTGATAACATATAGTTAAAAATACGTTTGCTACCAGATAAAATGCGACCAGGATACGGCTTCATCAAATAATTTTGCATTTTAAATGCATCGTCTGCCACTAAAACAAACTACGACCTAATAAATGACGAGGAGGTGGTAAATTTAGAGAATCCGTATCGAGGGCATGCTGCAAAGAACATTTACTGAAAACACCACCATCTGAAATACGCCCGTTGCATCAACAACTGCCATAAGCACTATGCTGTGAGTTCCTTTGTAGTTGTAAAACGTACTTCCTGATTTCGCTGGTGCGATCATGACCACATGCTTGCCGTCAACTGCTCCTATGCAGTTAGGAAAGTTCCATAATAAATCGAATTTCGAAGCAACTTCAGCTCATTCTTCTTTTGTTGAAGGTATCTAAATAAGGGGAAATATGAAAAATATACATATGGATTTGGTAAAGCATGTGTTCCTACCTTCAGGTAAGTATTTCGAAGTTGACTGTAAATCGCGTCACAAACTTCAGGAACAAATTTTGAGATAGAGTTTGGGGCAATACGGAAAAAAGCTGAAAGACTTTTGTAGCTATCGCCCGTGGCCAAAAAGCGGAGAGTGCAGACCAAACGATGACTTGCTGGAATAGCTTCACGAAAACATGTATATTTTTTTTTAATCAGTGGGGAAATTAGATGCAGTAACTCATTAAAATTGTTTTCATTCATTCGCACGTAATTTTTAAAAAGAAACTTTTGATTATCAACTTCTCGAAATTCACGTAAAGTCGTTTCATATGCACCATTAGTATTTCTTCTTTCCAGCCAATTTCTCACCCAGATTTGTTTAGGATTTGTTTTACATTTCTGATTTTTCTTTTTCAGCTTTAATGTTGCAATGGTAAGCAGAGTAACTGCAACTTTTTTCTTTTTCAAATAATCCATGTTTTAAAATAAATCAAAACTTTTACTGCAAACAGCTGATTGAGCACAACAGTGTGACCGCGTTGCGCCGATTATCGTAGCAGAATATTTAACGCCGATATGCGCCAATAAAAAATGACACAATATGCGCCGATAATGCGACTGCTAAAAATTGACTCAATTTTGTTTTGGCATTTTTCGCCGATGTAGACCAATAAAAATCGGTACAAATTGTGCTACTTGCGCCGATAGTGGGACCCGGGCTTAAAGATGAGGTGTTTGAAAATTTCGTAACTTTCAAGAAAATGGTCGAATGCCTGACTGGACGGAAAATCAAGGTTTTACGGAGCGACAACGGCCGAGAATACATCAACAAGCGTTTCGATGACTTCCTAAAACAACAGGGCATAACGCGTCAGCTGACGATACCCTACTGTCCCCAACAGAACGGCGTCGCAGAACGAGTAAACCGCACTCCTGTTGAGAGGGCAAGAAGTTTACTTGTACACTGAAATATGCCAGAGTTTCTATGGGCAGAGGCGGTGCAGACACCGTGCTATATCCGCAACAGATCGCCAACTGCAGCGTTGATAATGACACCATATAAAGCTTGCAGTGGTAGAAAACCAAATGTAAATAATATGCGTACATTTGGGTCCGCGGCTGTTGGCTTAGACGAAACGCGAAAAAAATAAACTCCATACAAAAGGTAGAGTACAGACTCGTTGGGTACCCTTGGCATCAAAAGCTTACAGACTCTACGATCAAGAGAAGCATCAAATTGTAGAAAAACGTGATGTTTTGTTCTATGAACATTTCAAAGAATCCCAGTCAGATGATCAAATCGTTTTTGATGAATTACCAGAAATTTTGCCAGCTGTTTAAAATCCTAATATAGAAAAATTTATTCCGTGCAGAAGTGAAGTTAATCAGGAGAAACAAGTAATTGGATGTAAATGGTAAAATGTAAAACGGGCGAAGTTGAGCGGTACAAAGCACGTTTGGTAGCCAAGGGGTGCTCGCAGAAGTTCGGCGTGAACTATAACGAAACATTTTCTCCGGTGTGTCGATATGAAACGATACGACTGATACTCGTGCTCTCTGTCGAGCTGAAGTTACACTTGCATCAGATGGACGTTTGTACAGCTTAGTAAGAGTATGTAGACAGAACATGTAGCGAAAAAGTGTTACGATTAAACAAAGCGATTTACGGCCTAAAGCAAGCAAGAAGGGAGTGGAACTCCAAACTGAACGCGGTGCTGTGTGAAATTGGTTTTTCTCAATGCCAAAATGAAGCGTGCCTATATAAAAAGGACATAGAAGGTAGCCTTTGTTTATTATTAATCTATGTAGATGATTTACTTATAGCATGCCAGAAGAAGTCTGATTTAATACAAATTGAAACAATGATCTCAAGCAAGTTTGAATACGTTGATAAAGGCCCACTTCGGATGTTCTTGGGTATGCAGATTCAGCGCGATGGCGATACAGGCGATATTTCAATGAATCAGTCTGCCTACATAGACGATATGCTACAACGCCACCGCATGCATCAATGCAGGGTAACAACAACGCCATTGGATACAGGATATCAAGTAGCGTGCAATGAAAAAATGTGTGAGGAAGTGGATGCAACGGCGAATTGATGTGGTTAGCTTTGACTTCCAGGCCCGATATTTACCATTCGGTTATAAAATTAGCACAAAGAAACAAAAACCCTCACACCGAACATCTCACAGGGGTGAAGCATGTAATGCGATATTATTACTCACCATCGCCGAAAAAACAGCCCTTGGTCGGATGAAATCCGAGTCAATTCCGGTGCGTGGAACCGGCTGTCGTGGGAATGGAACCGTTAACAGCAACAACATGTAATGCGATATTTAGCAGCAACAAAAGACTTGAAACTTGAATTACCACGGTTGTGAGCGGTGATATGAGTAACCGTCGATCATACACCGGATAAGTGTTCTTCCTGGAAGGTGGAACAATCTCGTGGAAATCGGAAAAACAAAATTCCGTAGCCCCTAGCAGTACAGAGGCTGAGTATATGGCTTTATCATCAGCGGCTAAAGAAGCGTTGCACTTGAGACGTTTAATTATTGAAATTGGCTGTGGCAAGGCTTGTACACCAACAATATTGTATGGCGACAATCTCAGCGCACAGAATCTCGCTAAGAATCCAGTTTACCATAACAGGTCAAAACACATCGACATCAGATATAATTTCGTCAGAGAAGTTGTCCAGAGTGATGACATAGAATTAAAGTACATTTCAACCGAAGATATACTAACAAAAAATTTATCGAAAACAAAGCATTTACATTTTGTTAAGTTAATGAACTTAAATTAGATTTTATGTAAACAGAATCACATGAGGAAGGGTGTTGAAAATAAGTCCGTTACGACGCGGAAACAGACGATTAATCGGCCGAATATCGTGGCAAAGGTAATGCATCGTCGAATACTGAATTGATTCTTCGTACGTTTTTCGCCAAATTTTTAACCAATGTCGCGCCGTGACGAATTAAGGCTATTTCGGAAATTGACCTTAACAACTTTTTGAGGATTGAAAAAGCGGAAGCACAAGTATATTAGGGCCAAGGGGGATTATTTTGGAGGGGAACGACATAGATTTTGAAGAATAAATAAAAAAATTTAAAATTATAAAGAAAGTCTTACTATGTTTTACTCATAGTAGTAGGCGTAATGATAAAACGTTTTTAATTTTGTCTTTTTTACTATATTTACCGTGCGATTCTGTAACGTGAGACAGTATCAAATCTCTAAATTTGAGATTTTGAGTTAGAGACAATTTTTGGGACTTGAGTCCATTTCATTATTCAGAGATGTTTTACACTTGAATGATAATAAATATGTCGATAACAAATATTTACTTTTCTATAACATAGTCAAAAAACATAATTATCAATAAAAATAAAAATATATGTTGACTTTGTTTCATAATATTTACGAAATTTATGTAAAATTTATTTATTTTTAACCTTTTCGTGTTTGAATTGCTTACAAAATGTAAAAAAACGACAATCGATTAATATCTATGATGATCTCTATTCTGTACATTGAAAATGGCAGCAAGAGTTCTTTTTAGTTTTGTGACCAGCTAACTACAGGTCTCAATATTTTGAGACTAACGCTAGAGACTGTTTAGTGAATAGTAACTAGTATCAAATTGATACTTTGTCTCAAAATGTCTCAAATAGAGATTAGAGACTGGTTACAGAATCCCGCTATTAGTTTTGTTTCCTCAATCACATATGCATATAAATGTGTATGTCTGTATGTATTTCTGTACATATATTTTTGAAAGTAGTAATTTAGTCAAGCTAGATTAGCAAGTAATTTGTTAGCTGCTACATACGTTGTAGTATTTTTGAAAGTCAAGTAGTATTGTATTTTTAAACTTTTTTGGTATAAATAATTAAGTAATTAATTACATATATACAGATTTGGGCCTAAAAGATGAGTTTAATATTTAACTTACATTCTGACATTTTAATATATTATTTCATTTATGGATCCGTCTTGATGTTAATTGGCAAATAGAAGAAGCTCATATTGTTAAATAAGCCTGAAATTTAGTAGTAAATACGAAATTTCGCTAATTGATTTTATACTCATATTTCAAACCATGTTTCAATGGGAAATCATAAAAAAATTCTGGCAATGGCCGTACTCAGCCTAACAAATACAGAGTGTTTGTAAAACGCTTTTATGTTTCTTAGCAGCATTTTACAAGTTAATAAATAAGAGGTAACGAAAGATTGCGTTTTTTACTATTGCAGTTACAAAAGCATTTTTTTTTTAATTATATGGCATATTTTCTAGAAACTAAACCATTTATTTTTTAGTGTATCTTCCAGTTACTTTTGCAAAATTTTTGAGTTTACCCTATTTGTAGTTAAAACATTTATTTGAAATGATCATAAAAATTATAATTTTTTGTTAAAAAAATAAATATCATTTTAGATCTAAATATTTAATATATTTTCATGGCGGATCGTGTCGGACATAAAATTGTTCAGTATTAGCAACTGAGAAAGTCTGTTCAGTTAAATGAGTTTCGAAGCTTTATTTAATAAAATGTGAATCAAGCTTCTAACAGTTTTTCTATTCGAGACAAAATCAGTGACATCAACTTACATACAATATATCATGCTTGAAATACACAAATAATGGCGTATGTTAAATTTAATTATTCCATTTCAAAATAGTCTAAAAATTATGTATACTTACAGGAACTCGATTATCGCTATTATCGAAAATTATTTCAACGTATGCCGAAATGACCCTAGCGCCTGTTCCTTCATGCAAAAGCGCCTGCCTTTGTTCAGGACGCAGGTGAGTAAATTCATCACTCAGCACAAACTGTATTGCTAAAAAAGAATAAACATTTAAATTCAACATTAAAAAAAATTTTGGAACATGAACATATGGAATTAACCATTTTTATCAATGAGTTTCCCTCATATCGATATACATAATTAGTTTTTAATAATACATTTTTTACTTGCTGTAATAATATAAAGCAATTATAAACGTATTTACATTCGCATATTACGTTATCAGAACTGCATCTGAACATTCTATCATCTACTCGTTGTCGTCTAGTATGACAAAGAAGGAATCATCCGTTGGAAAGCGGGAAGTCCTAAAGCAGTCTAAAAATTTTTAACTTCCGAACAATACTCATGAGTTGAACATAGAGTATTTGAGTACATACATATAAGTACTATGTAAACTGTCATAAGTTACTAAATGTATATGGTATTACAAATTTTGCGAATGTTTTCAATGTTCGTTATTGGCCGAAATAAAAATTGAATAGATTACAATCACATTTGGTGTCTTATTAACTTATATTAGGTTGTCCAAAAAGTCTTGCGGTATGTTCGCTAGTTGGCGCTGAAAGCGCGTAGTTCTAGTTTTATTCGTCGCATCGGGTCATACCTATACCTATACCTTTTTGGAAAGCTCATTTCACGCGCTAACACGTGTTTGATTGATTGTCGTTTCTTTTAAGTCGTTCGTGAGTTATAGCGTCGCAAACATGGAGCAAAATAAAGAGAAAATACGGCATATTTTACAGTACTACTACGATAAAGGCAAAAATGCATCTCAAGCCGCCAATAAAATTTGTGCAGTTTATGGACCCGATACAGTTTCCATTTTCACCGCACACGTTTTCGTTCTGGTGTAGAGGTGGTCGAAGATGCGCCACGCTCCGGAAGGCCTGTCGTCGAAAATTGCGATAAAATCGCTGAATTGGTCGAAAGAGACCGGCATAGTAGCAGCTGCAGCATCGGTCAAGAGCTGGGCATGAGTCATCAAAAATTCATTTCAATTTCAATAAAAAACAAAATTCAATAAAAATACCGCAATACTTTTTTGACAATAGTACAATGGCCACACTCATGTAACGATTATGTTAAAAGGTACTTAAAGGGGAGGATACCTCTAGTACAGCAAAAAAAAAGGCTATTTTTTCAACTTTTATTATGGGAGGATAAAAACAGATCACATCCGATTTTTTTGCATATATATTAAAAGGTATTATCGAACTACAAAATAAAAAATATTTTATGTAAAAAAAAACAAAATGGTGGAAATATTGATTTATTGACGTTTTTTGCAGCCGTCAACTTCCTGGCTAGGCTTTTTATCTAAAACAAAACAGTAATTTTTTTTTAATCATGAAGATTTTATCAAGTTCATATTAGAAGGGTTTTGAGAATTTCGAAAAATTGGGGATGTAGGCCTGGATTTTGTAAAAAATGTCATTTTTACCTGCGTTTTTCGACATCAAATTAGTTAAACAACTGTCAAAATGCCATTTTTTTTTAGAAAAGCGCTCTATTACGCACTTAAATATAAAATTATCTATAAAATAGGCTTTAGTTCATGTGAATCGGTTAAGTAATTCGCTCACAATTTTGACGGCCAGACAAAAAAGTTATTTTCGAGGAAACGAGCTTTAAAACTTTGGTACCTATATTATAAAATATTCGGTGTAAGCCTATGAAATTTCGGGACTATGTTTTTGAATAGTTTTTCAATTGTTTAGAGCGACAAACATTTTAATTTTTTGAAAATTCTAAAGGTACCTCCCCCCTTAATGCCTTATAAACCACCTAGGTAAATACTCCAGAAGCATTTAATTTCACATTCAAAATGGTTTGAAAGAGCTTCATATGAGCTAGTATAGAAATTAGAAAATGGTCGTGTCACCACCTCGCTTGAGGCAAAATTAAAATTTAAATAAAATCTATATAAACCAAATTCGCTAAATAGCACTATTCTGACTTTACGACGTTAAAATGGGTGAAATCGCAATATAACCACACCTGCTTCCTATATAACCAAAATTTTATATTTCATATGATTATTTCACTTTGCAGTATAAAAATCAAACACCAGTGAAGTTATCGGCATAGAAC
Source organism: Bactrocera zonata (assembly GCA_037783105.1). NCBI lineage: Eukaryota > Metazoa > Arthropoda > Insecta > Diptera > Tephritidae > Bactrocera > Bactrocera zonata. The sequence continues at coordinate 69,121 of JBAWJQ010004601.1, read as the reverse complement.
TTTCGGTCAATATGCGAGACATCTGTGTGACACTTAAAAAAAAAAATTATTTGCTTTTTCGATAGCTTATATTTCCATAAATATCCTGTGAAATCGGGAAGGTCGTATCTTGAATAGTTTTTGGATGACAGCGTTTTAAAGAGCGACCGCTAGGAGGTGCAAACATATATGTATAAGTGAAACTTTAAACGTAATTGACCGATCGGCTTCAAATTAAAAATGAGTATTTTTAAATACATTTGCCATACAATGAACTACGATCTTTTTGATTGGTTGAAAATTGTCAATTTGGCATTAAAAAAAAAACACCATTTTTACTTAAAAAAAAAACGATTTTTTTTTTCAAAATTACATCATTTTGTTAATTTTCGATATTTTTCAAAGATCGTAGTACGCAATTGACTTTCGACAGATACTGACCGCCATTCACAGTGGAGCCATTAACACCTTCACCGACTCCCTTCCCGTTAAACTCCTACTTATCCAGAATTAACCCTGAAATATTCAACGTAGTATGTCCTGCATGATACTGGCCACCTCTTTGCATGCCCTACAAACCCCACTCATCTAACACCCTCCTCCCTTTGGTCCGACCCCGTCGAAACAGCACGTTTCTTGGGCCTCCCGTTAGATGACCTCGACGACAACGCAAACGACCCTTACCATCCTAACGGAGATTAGATAACCGCTAAAACAACAACAACAACAATCGTAATACCCGTTGGTGGAAAAAAAGAGCTGCAAGAACTTATAAACGAGAAAATGAAATACTGTCATGCTCTAAAAAACAACTTAACCTTACAGAATCTGCCCAATTATAAGAAATGTCATGCTCTTTTTCGCAAAAAAGTAAAAGAGACAAGAACTAGCTCTTTTCAACAATTTACGGCTCATATCAGCCCAAACACTCCAATACAAAAGGTTTGGCGAACAGTAAGAGCTTTTACGGACAATCCCACCTCTTGTTACATTCACTCATTTAAATCTTCTACTGGAATTACAACAGCTGTGCTCCAAATTGCAGAAATATTTGCCACTTATTTTGCATCGGCTTCTGCAGATGAACAATTTTCAAGTGAATAGTACATTTCTGAAAAAATCGCCTCCTCAAATCGGTATACAAGGTAAATAAAATTTCAAAGCCGGAGTAGTACTGAAGAAGAAATTGCACTGTTTCAACTGGAAAATAATTTTAAAAATTCTAAAGAGAATTGCCCTGGCCCGGACAGAATCACATATGCAATGATTAAAAATGCACCTCTGGTACTAAAAAGTCGTTTAATTAATTTATATAATTTAATCGTCAAAATTGGTGTGTTTCCCCACTCTTGAAAAGAATCAAACGTTATTTGTATTCCAAAAAATATGAATAAGAAAGATTACTACAAAAAATACCGTCATATCTCGCTTTTATCATGTTTAAGCAAACTTTTGGAAAAAATAATATCAAAACGAATACAATTTTTTTATTTCAAAACAATCTGATAAGTAGAATACAAACTGCTTTTAAACCTAGGTCAGGCACGGTAGGAGCAGTAAATAGACCACTTTCTAGCTAGTAATTTATTAACTCGAAATCACTGCTCTGTTTTAAGTGTTGATTTTACAAAAGCCTTTGATCGTATAGGTGTCCACTCTATACTCAATCAACTTGATCAATGGAAAGTTGGTCCAAAAATCTACAACTATACAAAAACTTTTTTATCAAATAGAACATTTATGGTCAACGTAAACGGATATATATAAATCAAACTTAAAAAAATTAAAAAATGGAGTACAACAGGGTTCTCCCCTATCGGTGACGTTATTTCTAATCGCATTTGAAAAAATAAATGCTTTAATGGAAAAAGTGAATAACATATTTATATGCAAATTACCTCTATTTTGTTTCGAAGATTAATGATGTAAACACTTATATTAATAATTTCGAAAAGTTGTCTACTTTATTTACAAATTGTTCATTAACATCGTGTGCATGTTAATTTTGAAAAGTGTAAGCACCTACATACAGATGCGTGCAACTAATTAACAACGACTTGTCCCTATAAATTATATGACGATTTCTGTAAAGTTTTTAAGGGTAAAAATATAATTTTAAAAGTTTTTTTTGAAAAAAATCATTCTGAAATAGTTTAGGTCTTTTATGCAATAGTGAGTAAAGTGGTGGTGCATATTATTAACAACGCGTGTTGAATTCTTAAGATTTCTTAGAATTAGTTGTGTGTCAGGTAACTAAATCTTTATATTTTTATGGATATACGTTACTATTAAGGGGTTAGGGGTAGTTAGAATTTTCAAATAATAATTGTTTTTTTTTTGCATTTTCGTTAAGTGTAATATCATAAAAATATTCCCTGAAAATTTCACGTTGATCCGATAATTAGTTTTTGAGTTATTCGAGAAATAAGAAAAAGAGCTTGGACACTTCAAAGCGCTAGTGTGAAACTTTAAACGCGTTTTTCTCAAAACTTTGTTTTTTGAATCGGTGACAACTGTAACTCGAAAACCGTTCAGTAGTTTTTAATGAAATTTATACAGCTTTTAGAATACATAATAAACTCGGGCCTGATCGAAGGATTTTTATTTTTTCGAAAATTTAGATTCTTTAGCAAAAATTTAGAAAAAAATTTTCTGTGGCCGCCATTTTGTTAATTTTGAAAACAAAATAAGATCCTTCGATCAGGCCCGGGATTATCTATTTATAAAACTAATTTTTTTGTCTGATTGTTTTTAGATGAATCTCCAGGACTTATGCTTGTCAGCGCAAGTACCATTTTTTTAGAACAGGGTCAACACAAACAACTATAACTTTGGAAATTATTTTTTTTTTTAATTTTCGTGACTTCAAATCAATACATTCTATAATAATGCCATATTACTACTTTTGTAAAATAATATGATTTAGTAGCGACAAAAAAATACTGAAAACTCTCATTTTTTCGTGCCTCTGACTACCCCTAACCCCTTAAGAAATTTAATAATTTTAGTGAATAAAAATGAGTAAGCACAAATCTTGTGATAAGGACACTATGGCTGTTATCGTACAGATGTACAAGCATAGGAAATCTTATGGAGACATTGAAAATACCCTAAATTTTCCCCAAGCGGTTGGGTTTTTTATTAATGCAGTTAGGTATTTCAACAAGAATAAAATGACAAAACAAGTTCCAAACGAGAAGAGAGGTCGGAAATCTACTCTTCAGAAGGACGAGTTAATTATCCGCGATTCAAAAAAGGATCCCCACAAGACGGCAAAACAAATTCGAGTTGCAATTTTTGGAGAAAACCCAGATGCATTATCTGTATTTACCGTAAAAAGAGGATTACGCGAGGCAGGACTCTTTGGAAGAGTTTCAAGGATGAAGCCCTTACTCTCTGAATGCAATTAAAATAGCAGCTTAGAGTTTGCAAAGAAAAGCCGCCATTGGAAAGAAAAAGAGTGGAAAAAGAGTATTATTTTTCGATGAAAGCAAGATTAATAGGATTTCTTCAGATGGAAAAACTTATGTCCGCAGGCCTCGATGCAAGGAGTTGGACCCCAAATACACTAAGCTAACTTTAAAACATGGTGGCGGCTGCATAATGACTTGGGGTGCTATATCGTGGTTGGTGTTGGGCCAATTTGTGAAATAAATGGGCGCATGGACCAGTTAAAATACATTTCAATCATGGACAACGTAATGATACCATATCCTGATGACAATATGCCCGTAACGTGAATTTACCACCAAGATAACGACTTGAAAAATACTGCACGGTACAAAACAATGGTTTCAGGAAAACATTGTGCCTCTATTAGACTGGCTTTCATGCATCCCGGACTTAAACTTAATCGAAAATCTTTGGACACATTTGAAGAAAAGAGTTCGTTCCCATAAAGTTGGAAATTTCCAGGAACTATACGAAAACGTTAAACAATAATGGAATAAAATTCCAAAGGACATTTTGCCAAAGTTTAGTGAAGTCAGTGCCACTTAGATATCAAGCCGTGATTGACAGTAATGGGTTTGCAACCAAATATTAACTTTAAACTCGAAATAAAATAATTTTCAAAAAAAAAGGGAAGCGTTGCACAGTGATCGATTTGAAGTATTTAGGCGGCCAAAAGTCAAAATCTTAAATACGTAGTAGGCACAAAATATTGACGTCTACGTATAGTAAACACTTCCGCGAATTACCCCCCACCCTTTTTTTCAACAACCATACGTCACCGCTTCCGTGCAGTTAGACGCAATTTGATTGTTGACTTGATACGTATTTCTATTTGGGTGCCCAAATTATATCAAATTTCGCAATACGCATGTATGTTTATTTTAAGTTGTGTAGTGAAGTGAAAGTGAAAGTGATTCCCATAGCTCAGGTAAGCTTCTATTAAATAAAGAATAGTTTTAACTTTTATTTTTGACTTTCGTTATATTTTTCGGTAGTTGAACATACCCTCTTTTTCACATAAAAAATGTAATTTTTTTAATTTCAAAAGCAATTTTGTTATGGATCAGGGTTCGTCCGGATCATATTTTTTTGTTTATTGAATATGTTATACATTCAGCTTTTCTATAAAAAAAAAAAAAACAAGAGCCGCAGAATCCCGCTTACTCCTTAAAGACAGCAGTTCAAAGTATTTTGTTAAAAAAAATTTAAAAAACCCTTTTTTTTAATTTTATGTTTTTTTCAGTATTTAGATACCTAGTTCGTCGGGGGTGAAAATAGTGACCCATAAATGTATGTTTGACCAAATCCAACTACAAAATTTGCTAAGTAAGGATGAGAAATTGGAGTTTTTAGAAAACCACTTGCTATTGTCTTGCGGAGACACTGTGGAAAGAAAAATGAGCCTTAAGCATAAATTTTCCTACATCAAACACGAATTTAAACAGAGATGGCTAAAAGCTCATAAAGTTGAAGAAGTTTTTATGAAAAACAACCAGAAGTGGCTGGAAAGCACTTTTGAAATAGCAAAATCATTTTCGGATTCGAGTGAACGAAGCAAGAGAAGAAAAACTGAGGGAATTCGATTAAATGTTGATGATGAAATGATTATACATGCCGCACAAGTCATATAGCAAACGAAGGGAAAAAGAAATGCCTCAAAAGTGCTCAAAGATATACGAAATTCACCAACAAAGGCTAGTAAATATAGAAAAGCCTATTCCAAGACCAATTAAACAATTGCTCCTTTGATCCCGTTCCAAGCACTCAAAATGTTCGTAGAAGCTGATCTAACAAGACGACAATATGAAATAATAAGGGCAACTAACCCATTACCCTTTTGTTGAAAGCAAAACAAGAATGCTACCCATCAAAGACGGCATTGCGAGTAACGGCTACCTGCGTAGAAATTAGTTTACAATGCTTAATGGATCATACTATTCAACGATTATCAATCTACCTTTAAGAAGTGTTATCAACCCTTAACGAAATTGAAAGAAAGTCATTAACGGTCATTTATAAATGGGGGTGTGACGGGTCACAACAAGCACGGTACAAACAAAAATTCTCGGAAGACGCCGAATCCGATGCTAGTATATTTTTGAGTTCTTTTGTCCCACTTCAAATTATTTGTGGTAAAGAAAAAAATAAAGTGTTTTGGCAAAACCCAACACCATCATCACTACGGTTTTGCCGCCCCATCAGATTTCGGTAAACCAGTACCAATATATACTACAATTTAAATACCTACAACTTGCAAGCGAAGGCATACTGCACACCAAAAGGGACATGGTGAAAACGGTACTTACCAAAAGTACATATGAATTTACCATTTTTCTCGCAACCACTTTTTCGCTTATTGCCACGCCCCCGGCGGGGGGTCGAATTATATCTTATCGGAAAGGTTGTAAAATTACCTAACCGGTGCAATTTATTTCATCCACGTAGGTCAAATACTTTAGCCGCTAGAGCGTTTCAAATGGTCAAAAAAACGCGAAAATTTTTTTTGCAATTTTTAAATTTTTTTGTGAACGCTTATTCCAAGCCCCTGGTGGGGCTAGAGGGGAGATTGAGGGCTTTTCTGAAAGCCCCAGATGTGAACTAACTCGCAAATCGGTTTTGATCCTGTTGCCAATCGGCCAATTGTCGGAGGAGGCTGCAGAAGCGCGAAATAAACATTTTCGGTCATACAGACAGAATTTTTCAAGAAAATTTTCAAGGGAAGAATGTAACCGTGATATTTATCAAAGATTGCTTCTTACCTCAGATCCACTCGTAAGTAGTGAAAGATCGTTAAAGAAAACTTCACACAACATTTTTCCAGTGAAGTTATAGAACTATTAGAACCTTAGCACGAAGAAGTCGAGATAGAAACATCTTTTAATAAGACAATTTAATGCATTTTTATTTATTTATGAATAATGAGAATAAAATGTGTTTTTATTATAAAATATATGTTTTTCTTATTTATTTTTTAAAATAAATAGACAGTTTTTTAAAATACAGTCTTTCGAAGCCATTAACGTCCAAAAATAGTTTTGGCCGCCTAAATATTTCAAATCGACCACTGTGCGTTGTTCAATAGTTGCACACCCTATTTTTGGCTTTGAAGTCATAAAACCCCTTTATTTTATAAAAGCTCTTTTATAACAAAAAAAAATTAGCTAATTTACAATAACTAAATATTTACAATTATTCTTTAAGACACATAGTTAAAAATTTTTTTTCGGAAATGAAAATATCAACCGATTTGTATTTTACCTACTAGCGTTGTTAATTAGTTGCACGCATCTGTATACATACGCAAGAAGCGGAACTGATCTCTCAGATCCAGTATTTCAAAATCATATAATAGAAAGTGTGCTCTATCTTAAAATTCTAGGAATAACCTTCGATCAAAAACTCACTTGGAAATACTAAATTGAAGACCTATGTCAAGACCTTTCAAAACGTATAAATCTACTCAAAATCATATGCAGCGTGAAAAGTGGTGCACATATTAGGTTGTCAAATATCCCCTTCCGCTTTTTGCTCTTTGTTCAATGCTTTATAAAAAGTGTTTCGTTCGATAATCTATTTCCATCTTGATCTTGACTTCAGTATACCCCCCTCGTAGAAACCCCCCTCCTTATTTGCCACTTTTCACAAGCCTCTTTTGAGTTCAACTTTACACTAACAAGGGCGTTCGCCATGGACAGGAACAGGTGGTAATCACTTGGCGCTATGCCCGGCCTATATGGTAGATGCGTTAAAACCTCCTATCCGAGCTCCCGTAGTTTCTAAAGAGTCATCAACGAAGTGTGTAGTCTGGCATTGTCCTGGTGGAACACTACATCCTTTCTGTTGGCCAATTCTGCACTTTCTGGTCCATCGCCAGCTTCAAGCGGTCCAGTTGTTCGCAGTAGATGGTAGAATTAAGCGTCTGGCCATATGGGAGCAGCTCATATTGGATGATTCCTTTCCAATCCCACCAAACACTCAGAGATATTTGACAACCTAATACAAGGTCTTTATTAAATATTAGGAAAGCCTTGTTATTCGGGAAAATCTTATTATATATGTAGGAATTCTCACCTGGTCAGCTCCTTTTCCAGTAATAAAACCAGTGTTAGGTTTTATAAAATTATTTATTTAGAATTAGGTAGTTAAAATAGTTTAAAAGTAACTTCTTTAAAATCTTAAGGTTTTAGGTCTTCTTTTCTCTGCGGTATAACTCGTACTGAACGTTCGTCTTTTCTTTCAAAAATGTCCGAGCTGTCGTTTGTCGTGTTTCGTCATTGTTTTCTCGTCAAGTTTAAGGTGAGTACATTGTCTTCGTCAGTTGTTCGTCACCCTACAACCAGCACTACATATATGGCAAAACATCCAAACGCTGTCTGCGAAAATCAAAAAATATTACCAGATGACAACGCGCATAATTAGTCTCGCGTTTCGAACAACTCCAATTGCAAACACACTCTATGAACTGAAACTCCCTACTATTGAAGACTGCATTTTTAAATTAACTGGGAATAAAATATATGAGTTGGGTTCGTTTCAGTATCTCATTTTCACTGCTTATTCCTCTTAAATACGTGCACGGATTTTTTTAAATTTATATAGCACGGATAGCCAATGAATTAAACTTTGGTTTAAATGTAAATTTACTGTTAAATGTTAATTTGTTTTTTAGATATAAGTCAGCAAAAAACGCACATTTTCTCATTTGCTCAAACAATGGCTCTCTTTGAAGTTTTTGTTGCACTGCTTGCAAAAATCGCGCGATTTTTTATTCCAAATTTTCGCCTGCGGCGCTTGTTTCAATGTAATATATTATACTGAAAATATATTCAAAATTTGGAATAAAAAATCGCGCGATGAAAACCCAATTTTATTATTTAGGGTGTCTTGAATAAATGGTTGGTTGGGTTATCTTGGTACTTCAACTACTTGTATGCATTATTACCGATACATATACAATTTTTAATTTTCAGTGTTTTTATTATTTAAATAAAGTGGATTCCCACTTTAATTCATTGAAATAATAAAAATAAACACGGAGTCACTCTATGCGTAAAAATACATAAATTTTATAATTAGTGAAAATTCTATGGAAAAACTACGATTTTACACCATTTTCAGAAGGCTGCCCTAGAGCCTCCCGTGGTCCTAGGGGGGCAAGGGTGCTATTATTCAAAAGCTCCATTCATTACCTTTCAAATGAGGCCCCCTCCCCCTTTGCACAAAACCTCTTCAAAATGGAATACTAAACTAAACTTTCCCCAAATATATAACTGCATGCAAAACTCAGATAACATCCTGTACACAGACTTTCAAGGCTCTAGCTCATTCGAAGATACCTAAAAATTTATTCTACAATCACGGAAATCTTCAAAACTTCTAAGGAGATAGATATAGATTTTTCGAAACTAAAAACTTGCAAAGTATTCAGTCCTCCCTGGAAATCTGCAGAATCTCTTTTCATCTCTAGTGGTTTTACCAAAAATAGCACGAACTCACTTGCTTTAAGGCATCTACATGCTGAGGAAGAGCAAAAATGGAAGCAAATTTGTACTGTGAGGGTTCAAAGAAAGTTGAAAACACTTTTGCTATTACAACAGAATCTAAAGAACTAATCAAAAACGGACTTTTGCCTAGCTACATGGTTATATTCATATCGGAAATTACAGCAATTGAAGAAGCTGCAAAATTAAAACCCAAAGGCCATGATCTAATAATATGCACCGATAGTCTCTTATCAATAAACGCTTTAAAATCGGCAAATAATAGCGATATTCTCACACGTAGGGTTAAAAAGACTCTCAAACGAGACAAAATAATAAAACTTTTATATAAATAAACTTTTATATTACGGGTAATGAAAATGCCGATCAATTAGCAAAAGAAAACAACTGCACCGAAAAAGATATTAAAAGGTGCCTCGCAAACTTTATTAAAAAACGTGTCTCAAATTATCCAACAAAATTAATGCTCATTATAAAACTATGCGTCAGTTATCTTAACAACATTTCAGCAAATTGAATTTTAAGACAAAACAGCAGCAACTTGTTTTGATGAGACTTAAAATCGGCCTTACAAAACTAACGCACGGATATAGTCACATATTGACATACACTCCCTAGAAATAAATAATGAATAAGCAATATTCATTTCAAGATAGACTTCATACACGAACTCTATCTTGAAACGAATCAAATTTACTTACACATTTCTGCTGACCAGGCAAATTCTTCTGGCATGCATGCAGATATGTGTATGTATGTAAGTATAAGATAAACACATGTATAAGTGCCTGCGCGCACATACAAATTATAATCTAAGCAGTACAGTTAGAAAAATAAAGATCTGTGACAGTTGGAAAATAGACCCAAGCGAAGAAGCTCGTCTTATTATTTTTAACCCTATTGCGAAAGTATAGAACTAAGAAAAGAAGTTTGGTTTCTGTATTATTAACTCGGCAACATACACCTAAAACTGGCGACGAGGAAAAACGAACAATTTTATAAAGTCAGGGAGAACCCTGATAATAATAAGTGAACCAAAACTAGAGACAAGAAAATCAAGAATTCACAATTAACCAATTGGGAGAGAATAGAATATAATTATAATATATAATAGAACTATACAAAAACTTTACTAAAATAATATAAAAACATTTAAATCGTGTTAAATGCGCTTTTTACTGAAAAACATTCGTACAACGGTAGCGGTTATTTGAGTTTGGCTACAACAAAAGCAACAGCAGCAGCAGTAACAACAACTACAACAAAAGCAACAGCAGCAGCAGTAATAGTAATTACAACAAAAACAACAGCAGCAGCAGCAGCAGTAACAACAATTACAACAAAAACAACAGCAGCAGCAGTAACAACAATTACAACAAAAGCAACAGCAGTAGCAGTAACAGCGATTACAACAAAAGCAACAGCAGAACAATTAAGAGTAAGAAAAATACATACATATATATATGTATATTAAAATTTTTTTATAGTAAGTAAGAAAATACAAAACGATGTGTTAAAAAATTATCGCACAATAGTGTTAAATAAAAATTTAATCGTGCGTATACAGAGTGTTGCAAATTCGAAGTCAAATAATAATGTTTCACTAAAACAGTGACTCCAAAAATGATAAAATTTCTAATGTGTCTCGACTAGATCTCTTTGAAACTGTTAGATAGGTGTCTCCACTACAAGAGTAGACAGTGCCTCCTAAACTGTAGAATAGCAACTAAATTACCCAGTAAGAACTCATTACATAAATACGAACATTTTTTTTTATATATAATTTTCACTTAAAAAAAAATTTCTCAAAATGGAAGCATCCACCATACCATTTTTTCAACTCACTTTGAACTGCATTAACGGAATTGCAGACTTTGATGGACGAGATCCAAACCAACTAACAGACTTCATTAAACAAATTGAAGATATATTACCCACAATACTAACTTTTGATGTAGGTAATCAAAAAATTTTATTCAATTTTCTGAAAGGAAGATGCGTAGGAAAAACTAGGGAAATAATTCACAGATATGGACAAGTTTGTGATTGGGAAACATTAAAACACATACTCCTTAGTAATTTCGGGGAAAAGAAAAATTCAGCGGAACTTATGGATGAGTTGAAAACCATTAGTCTCGACTCAACGATAGAAAATTACTATTTCAAAATAAATAAAATTAGAAATAAACTACATAATAGAATATTAGCGCATAATGATCTAAATTTCTCAACGAATGAAGTTAATTGGATAGCACTGAAATCATTTAAGGAACATCTCCCAGAACCCACTAAAACTATGATTATAGCAAGAGACCCGGATAGTCTAGAAAAGGCATACAAAATAATATTAGAAGCTAGACATCAAGGCTTCACGGTGCTAGGGCAACAAAGGAAAGATCCTAACCCTAATAGCTATCGTAGGACTAATTTTAGCGATAACGTTAACAACAGAACATTTTCCAGATCCAACCAAAATATAAATTATATCCCCACTTATAACAGTAGTTATAATGGATATAACAATTATATGCCACAAAACAGATATAATGGTGGCTATGTCCCAAGAAACGAAAATAACAATAACAACAATTATATGCCAGAAAACAGGTATAACGGTGGCTATGTCCCAAGGAATGTAGGTAATAATTATAACAGTGGCAACGGATCAAGCCAAACTAGAATGTCAAACCAGATAACAAAAACAAATTATAACGCACAGAGAAACTTTAATCAACAAAGAGACGGGAATCAAACGCGGAATTACAACCAATCAGGAAATTATAATCAGTCCGCAATATCAAATCGCAATAAACCAGAACCTATGGATATTGGCAATGCAAACATAAATTTTCAGTGGGATCCACAAAACAATTACCCTATATAATAATAGATACACACATAAGAAAGTTATATTTCATCATTGATACTGAAGCAGAGTTCAGTTTGATCAACGAAAATGCTTGTAACCCGAAATGGAAGAGGGAAGTAGATGTGCAAGAAAAACGGAAGTTAAGAAACTTTGCAGGTTCCCAATATTTAAAGAATTTAATGAAAAAAACATCTTATGTGGATTCCCAGAAAGTAATTTTAACAAGAACTTTGACGGACTTATTGGTAACAATATCTTAACGAAGATAAATGCGATAATAGACTACCCAAACAGAATTATACAAACAAATAAAACAATATTGACTTTCTATCTAACAAAAGAAGAAGAAATATATAACGAAATGAGCTATAAAGACAATGAGGTGGAAATCTTCTGTAACGACATAAAAGATAAATGTGTCACAGAATTCGTTGACACCAATCACCTTAACGGTATAGACAAAAATATTCTTATAAATATACTAAAAAGATATAAAAGCGTATTTTACAACGAAAATGATAATTTAACATTTACGAGTTCAACAAAACATAGAATAATAACCAAAGATGATATTCCAGTTTACTCTAAAATCTACCGATACCCAGAAATACACAAACCGGAAATAGAAAAACAAATAGACCAAATGTTAACTCAAGGCATTAGAGCATCCTCTAGTCCTTACAACAGCCCTATTTGGCTGGTACCAAAGAAGCTGGACGCAACCAATGAACAAAAATGGCGTCTTGTGATCGACTACAGGAAGTTAAACAGCGTAACTACGGAGGACAGATTCCCAATTCCAAATATAGACGATATATTTGACAAATTGGGAAGATGCCAATATTTTTCAACTCTCGACTTAGCCAAAGGTTTTCATCAAATTGAAATTGACGAACGCGACATACATAAAAGAGCGTTCTCCACTGCAAATGGACATTATAAATTTTTAAGAATACCCTTTGGATTGCGGAATGCACCGGCAACGTTCCAAAGGCTAATGAACGATAGATTAAAAGAATATATCGGCAAAATTTGCATTGTGTACATGGATGATATTCTAGTATTTTCTACAAGCGTAGAAGAGCACCTAGAATCATTGAGCAAAATTTTAATGAGAATAAAAGAAAAAAATCTAAAGATCCAATTAAATAAATGCGATTTCCTAAGACAAGAAACAAAATTCCTAGGTCACTTGATTACAAAAGATGGTATTAAACCAAACCCTCAAAAAGTGGAAGCAATAGAAAAGATTCTACTTCCAAGAAGCGTTAAAGAAATAAAAGCATTTTTAGGTATTACGGGATACTATAGGAGGTTTATCAAAGATTACTCTAAAATAGCATACCATTTAATAAAATATTTAAAAAAGGGTTCAAAAATAAACATTAATGACCAAGATTACAAAGATTCTTTCTTTACATTAAAAATTTTGATAAAAAATTACCCCATTTTAACCCACCCAGATTTCACAAAAAATTTTACTCTTGTGACAGATGCGAGTAATTTTGCTCTAGGAGCAGCCCTTATGCAAGATAACAAAACAATTTCATTTTCCAGTCGTACTTTGAATGGACATGAGAAAAATTATAGCACTATAGAGAAAGAGTTGTTAGCAATAGTGTGGGCCACTAAATATTTTCGCCCATATCTTTTTGGTCGCAGATTCACCATTAAAACAGATCATCGCCCACTGGTTTGGTTAAATAATATAAAGGAACCTAATTCAAAATTACAAAGGTGGAAAATTAAACTCAATGAATTTGATTTTGACATTTTATATATTAAAGGTAAAGAAAATGTAATTGCAGATGGTCTAAGCAGACTAAATTACGAAAATAATAATATAATAGAATTAAATTTAAATTAAATATTCAACGACGACGACATAGATACTGTACATAGCGCATAAAAGGGACAGTACATACTTTATAAAAATAACAGAAAATGCAATCAACATATATAAAAATCAACTTATAATTCAAAGGGCGCAAAGGCAATCAATTACAAAGAAAATAATGCATCAAAGGAAAATAAAAAAGATAATAAACGTAACACTTGAAAGCGACATTTTAAAAATAATGCAAGAGAAACTACCCGAAAAAGGATTAATCGTAATTTACTGCCCAGATGACAAATTATTTTTACAAATTCAAGAGTTATATATAAAAATTTTCGCAAATAATGCAAATCTAAAAATAATGAAATCAAACATAATTTTAAAAGATATAAAAGACAAATGAGAACTTTTAACTTTGATAGAAGGGAAACACCTGGAAAATAATCATAGGGGAATAAATGAAATATTTGAAGAAATAAAAAAAACACACTACTACCCCAAATTACAAAAAGAAATACAGAAATACATCAATAATTGTGAAATATGCAATAAGGCGAAGTTCGACAGAAACCCTATCAAACATAGTTTAAATATTACGGAAACTCCTAAAAAACATAATGAAATGGTTCATTTTGATATTTGGTACCCACAAAGAGGCATAATGTACCTCACAAGCATCGACAAATTAACAAAATATGCAACAGCCAAATCATTAAAAGACAGAACTTGGATATCAATTGTAAATGCCATAAAAGAAAGAATTCAATATTTAGGCAAACCGGAAACTTTAGTAACAGATAATGAATTAGATACAGTACCAATAAAACAACCACTTATAACAAAACAGGAAATGCAGATGTTGAAAGATTACACTTAACTTTGAATGAACACTTAAGACTTTTTAATGCTGATGGAAATAACAATGATAATCTGAAAGAAAAAGTATTCAAAGCAATAACTGCTTATAATAATAAAGGGTGATTTTTTTGAGGTTAGGATTTTCATGCAGTAGTATTTGACAGATCACGTGGGATGTCAGACATGGTGTCAAAGAGAAAGATGCTCAGTATGCTTTGACATTTCATCATGAATAGACTTACTAACGAGCAACGCTTGCAAATCATTGAATTTTATTACCAAAATCAGTGTTCGGTTCGAAATGTGTTTCGCGTCCGTGTCCGATGAGCGATGAGGCTCATTTCTGGTTGAATGGCTACGTAAATAAGCAAAATTGCCGCATTTGGGGTGAAGAGCAACCAGAAGCCGTTCAAGAACTGCCCATGCATCCCGAAAAATGCACTGTTTGGTGTGGTTTGTACGCTGGTGGAATCATTGGACCGTATTTTTTCAAAGATGCTGTTGGACGCAACGTTACGGTGAATGGCGATCGCTATCGTTCGATGCTAACAAACTTTTTGTTGCCAAAAATGGAAGAACTGAACTTGGTTGACATGTGGTTTCAACAAGATGGCGCTACATGCCACACAGCTCGCGATTCTATGGCCATTTTGAGGGAAAACTTCGGACAACAATTCATCTCAAGAAATGGACCCGTAAGTTGGCCACCAAGATCATGCGATTTAACGCCTTTAGACTATTTTTTGTGGGGCTACGTCAAGTCTAAAGTCTACAGAAATAAGCCAGCAACTATTCCAGCTTTGGAAGACAACATTTCCGAAGAAATTCGGGCTATTCCGGCCGAAATGCTCGAAAAAGTTGCCCAAAATTGGACTTTCCGAATGGACCACCTAAGACGCAGCCGCGGTCAACATTTAAATGAAATTATCTTCAAAAAGTAAATGTCATGAACCAATCTAACGTTTCAAATAAAGAACCGATGAGATTTTGCAAATTTTATGCGTTTTTTTTTTAAAAAAGTTATCAAGCTCTTAAAAAATCACCCTATACCATACATTCTACGACAAAAAAGAGGCCAATTGATTTCATAAATAACTTACTTTCCGAACAAGAACTAAACAAACTCGCGGAAAAATTACAAAAGCAAAAAGAAAATATAATAAATAACATCAATAAAAAAGAAAACAGGGTAAACATACAAGATTTTCAGAATAAATATATAAAGAATCATAGAGTTAACAAAGCACAACCAAGATACAAGGGAGTAGACAACTTTAAAGAAGAGGGAAATCATTTAATATCTAAAGATTCAAAATTTAAAAAAGCATACAAGACCCGAGTTAAACGAAAATTTAAATTTCAGGATTAATATGGCGAAAATTACGATACTTTTAACGATAATAACGGCAATAAATGGACTTCTACAAATAAACAAACTTGAAAACCAATCGGGATACGCTAAAATAAGAATGAGAGAGATAGAGATAGTGAACCAACCGCAACGGTAATCCATATAATACACCCCAAAGAATTTAAGCAGATTAAAAATAAAATTGAAAATAACTTAGAAAATAATTTCAACCAATATAACAGGAATGATAGGGAAATATTATACGAAGAAATAAAGTCTATTAAAGCAAAAATCAACACATTAATGCCTATAGGAAATAACAGAAAACGCAGAGGACTATTTAATATTGTAGGGACTACATACAAATGGCTCTTCGGAACCATGAACAATGAAGATAGGGAAAACATACTACAACATTTAGAAACAATAGAGAAAAACAATCATAAGATAATAGGAGCGGTAAATCAACAAATATATATAAATGACAACTTCAATAAATCCATTAATACATTAAAAATAACCATAGAAGACGACAGGACAGAAACAATTCCCAAGACAGCCGGTGCTACGCACCGGAATTGACTCGGATTTCATCCGACCAAGGGCTGTTATTTCGGCGATCTGACCCCGTTTGGATCGGTGGGTGATTATTTGTGTTTGTCGTCATTGAAGCAACGCCTTGCAGCAGGGTTGCTCCGTTTCCTCCTGACTCGTGCTGGCATTGAGTCCAACCCGGGCCCGGAGGAATTTTTCTGCTGCGTCTGCGCAAAAAGGCTCCATCCAAACTCCACTTCGGTCAGGTGTAACACATGCAATGGATGGAGCCATCTTAAGACCTGCTCAGGCCTTAAGACTCACAGGGAGTGGACCACGCGTTACGTGGCCCCATGTGGCCTGCGCAATACTGCGACACAAGCCTCTACGGCTGTGCAATCTGCACATAGTTCGCGCGCCGCGCCGCCGAGAAAGTGGTGGTGGCTTTCATATTGCACAACACCGTGCAGTTCCGTCTAATCGAAGAAGACATCGACCCAAGGGATACTACCCTAGAATGTCAGGGCATAGCTATCCGGTCAGGCGATGTCGAGCTCAAAATATTCAATATATACATCCCCCCAGTTACATGTTGCCCTACAGGATATCACCCGAATACAGGTGCGCTACTTCGTGGTGAAAACCGTATGGTACTAGGCGACTTTAACGCGCACCACGATCTTTGGCATTCCTGCCTGTCAAATAATCGTAGGGGGATGGAGCTGGCGGAACAGATTGACGGCTCGACATTCTGCACAATGAATGACGAAGCTCCCACCAAAGTTATGGGCACCTGTAATAGCTCGCCAGATATTACCATTGCTAGCGGTGGTCTGATTAAAAGCATAACCTGGCGACCTATGCTAACTCTCGCTTCAGACCATCTGCCCATAATTATCTCGATCGAGAAGCCTCCTGATTTCGTTTCCGTGGACAACCGTACCTTCTTTAACTTTAAAAAAGCTAATTGGGTCGGCTTCACGGAATTTACTGAGAGCACCTTCAACGCTCTACCTATTCCTACGGACGTATGCGTTGGCGAGCGTCAATTCCGCAAGGTGATCGCAGCAGCTACCGCTCGCTTCATCCCGGCTGGAAGATTAGCGGTAATCCGCCCCAATTTCCCAGCCGAAACAGCGGTTCTAGCTAATGAGCGCGACACCTTACGCCATGCCGATCCCGGGGATCCCCGAATAAGGGATCTCAATTTGGAGATTCGGCATATGGTAAATCAACATAAGCGGACGAAATGGATAGAGCACCTGAAGTCCTGCAACCTCTCCACCGGTGTGAGTAAGCTTTGGGCTACTGTCAAAGCTTTGTCTAATCCGAGGAGACATGACGACCGAGTTGAAGTTCAATTCAATGGTCATGCCTCTTCGGACCCGAAGAAGTGCGCGAGCTATTTTAGCCGGCAGTTTAAACTGCACACTTCGGTAGACAAAGCTAAGAGATGTGTTAACCAACGGATGCGCAAAATGCCAAACAACTGCGCGCCACTTACTTCCACCGATGAGGAGGTTCAGGGTGTCATCAACAAGGCAAAATCGTCTAAATCCATTGGCCCTGATGGAATCAATGTGCTAATGTTAAAGCATCTAGGCTCGACGGGAGTAAAATATCTCACCAAGGTCTTCAACCTGTCGCTCACCACTCTTCAAATACCCGATGTGTGGAAAGTCGGAAGAGTGGTCCCACTACTGAAACCTGGGAAACCCGCCAACAAAGGGGAATCTTATCGTCCGATAACTCTCCTCTCCCCAGTAGTGAAGACACTTGAAGCCTTGCTACTCCCGACCTTCACTCACCACCTGAGCCTAGCCAGCCACCAGCATGGATTCCGTAAAGTGCACAGCACCACCACAGCACTTAGCGTCACAAACGCCCAGATAGTTCGTGGCCTCAACCAGAAACCACCCTGCGAAAGAACGATCCTCGTAGCGTTGGACCTGTCAAAAGCTTTTGACACGGTCAATCACACAACGCTACTGCAGGACATCGAAAAAACCACTCTCCCTCCAGGGCTAAAGAGGTGGACCATGAACTATCTGAACGGTCGTCAGTCATCCGTACTATTTTGAGGCGAAACATCTAAACTGAGAAGAATTAAACAGGGGGTTCCGCAGGGTGGTGTCCTCTCCCCACTACTGTTTAACTTCTATATCTCGAAACTTCCTCAACCACCAGAGGGAGTTTCCATAACCTAGTACGCAGATGACTGCACGATAATGACGTCGGGCAATGGAATCGATGGCATGTGTTCGAAAGTAAACAGCTACCTCTCCGACCTTTCTCGTTTCCTCACTGCACGAAACCTCCAACTTTCACCCACCAAATCCACAGCGACCATATTTACAAACTGGACGAAGGAGTGTAGACTTGAACTTAATATTGCGGTCGATGGCGTCAAAATCCCGACTTTCAATAACCCTAAGATTTTAGGCGTAACCCTCGATAGTCTATGCTCCTTCTCTCCCCATACGACCGCGATTATCGCCAAGGTACAGAGCCGCAACAAAATCCTCAAGTCGCTAGCCGGCAGCACATGGGGAAAAGACAAAGAAACGTTGCTGGCAACTTACAAGGCAATCGGCCGGCCGGTCCTCAACTACGCAGCGCCTATATGGTCGCCTGGATGCAGTGGTACGCAGATGAGGAAACTCCAGACCTGCCAGAATACTGCACTCCGGACCACGACGGGATGCCTCTTGATGTCTCCCATCGGACACCACCACAGTGAGACACGTATGCTACCTGTAAAGGAGCATAATCAACTCCTCTCCAGGCAGTTCCTGCTGGGTTGTTTCCGTAGGAATCACCCCTGCAGCCACCTGCTTGTCGACCAGACTTCGGACGCAACGAACTATCGACAGGCACTGGCCACCATTCACAGTGGAGCCATCAACACCTTCATGGACTCCCTTCCCGTGAATGGCGTTCTTGGAGTCAAACCACCACCTATTGCAGACGAGGAGCTCCAGTTGCCGCGAGAAACGCGAGTGACCCTAGCGCAAGTTCGTTCTGGATACTGTAGCAGGTTAAACTCCTACTTATCCAGAATCGACCCCGACATACCCAATGTATGTCCTGTATGCAACGAGTCTCCGCATGACATTGGCCACCTCTTTGCATGCCCTACAAACCCAACCCATCTAATTACACACGTTAAAGCAGATCTAATACTAATAACGCCATTACCCAATAGGCAACATTTTGAAATGAAAGGAGAACAGAAATATGCAATTACAATAGGAAACAAAATATATAAATATACAGAAGGAGCACATTTCAAAAACTTAAAAGAAATTAACGTGTGTCCGTCTAACCAATGTAAATACGAATATAACAATTACACAATGATCGAAGATATCGAAGACGACACTATCCTGATTAAAAATGCATATAAAATAGAAATGAAACAAAATTGGGACAATAGAGAAATTGTACTCGAAGGAAATGCATTAATAAATTTTTATAATTGTAAAGTTGAGATAAAAAATAAATCATTCCAAAACCAAAAAGTTATTGTAGAAGAAAGATATATTGTCCCTGAAAAAGAAACTGATGTATTACAGTTTGAAAAAGTAATGCATTTCTCAGAGATAATAATAAACCAAGAAAAAAATATTAACAAATTGGAAGAACTAAA
Source organism: Bactrocera zonata (assembly GCA_037783105.1). Lineage (NCBI taxonomy): Eukaryota > Metazoa > Arthropoda > Insecta > Diptera > Tephritidae > Bactrocera > Bactrocera zonata. Next base: position 49,090 of record JBAWJQ010004601.1, on the reverse strand, counting down.
AATACATAAAAATGTAAATTATGCCATAAGTATATTAATAATATTATTATTAGCAATAGGAATATTGATAAAATGTATAGTATATAAGAGAAATAAAAATACGAATTTAAATGTGGAGCTACAAATTCAACCTCTTTCAAATGAGGAAAACACAAGAAAAATAATTGGTCCCATGTCAAGCTCAAAATTATAACTATAATTTTACAATCATAAGCAAGTTTTATAATCACTAGTAATAAAGAAAACTTGGCAGAATTCAATGGAGACCATTGAATCTAGGAGTGGAGGAGTCACATATTGACATACACTCCCTAGAAATAAATAATAAATAAGCAATATTCATTTCAAGATAGACTTCATACACGAACTCTATCTTGAAACGAATCAAATTTACTTACATATTTCTGCTGACCAGGCAAATTCTTCTGGCATGCATGCTGATATGTGTATGTATGTAAGTAAAAGATAAACACATGTATAAGTGCCTGCGCGCACATACAAATTAGAATCTAAGCAGCACAGTTAGAAAAATAAAGATCTGTGACAGTTGGAAAATAGAGAAGCGAAGAAGCTCGTCTTATTATTTTTAACCCTATTGCGAAATTATAGAACTAAGCAAAGAAGTTTGGTTTCTGTATTATTAACTCGGCAACTTACACCTAAAACTATATCTACTTTCAAAAGAATCACCACCACTTTGCATGAACTGTAATGATACCCTGACCATGCAACACCTTATAAACTGCTACAACGACACATCGCAAATTTGATTTTGACAACACTGAACTATGAAAATATAAGCAAACATCTACCTTCTACACTATTAAAATTAATTTAGAGTTGAAATGTTCATATATGTAAATTAATATGTATCTATATGTATATGTATCCCCAGATTCCAATGTTAAAATGGGTATGTACGGATAGACGAGGTCCTCTAGTTCCAGAAAATATATATATATATATATAGTTGCCTGACGGTATTTCACAGAAGAACTAAAAGAAATAATGAAAACAAATAATACCCCAATGACAGGAAATAAATAAACATTAGTTTTTCGAAGAGAACTCCTTTCTGAAGCCTTTGGCCGCGCTTCAAAAAAATAACCCTGGTCGAACCAACACCTGGGCGTGATCAGTTCTTTCGCATTGAGCTACGTTCTGCATTAGTATGCAACCCTTTTGTTATTATGTGAACAAAAATAATTGAACAAAAGTTAAATATTGAAAAAGTTATTTTTGCACTATATATAGTAATATAAAATAAATGGTTAGAAACATATTAGTGAAGTGTTAGTGGATATAAAAGTTAAAAATTTAAGTGTAAAATTCATTTTACACCGGAGAAACACGCGTTTAAATAGATGAATTTTTGATCTTTAAATGCAAATATGTATCTCAAAAACCATAAGTCAGCGGCAACTATATGTATATATATTCTTAATCTGGAGAACCTCCTCTATCCGTACATATCCATTTTATCCCTATTCTAAATCGCATCCATACAAACTCCATATTGCCCTTCCTTGTGCTTCAGAGAGTGAGAAAATTAAAACTTTTGGGTACAGCCGAATTTTAGAACTTTCATGCTTGCTTTCGATTTAGTTAATAACATAAGTCCGTAATATTTCTTACTAAATTTAAGAAAATTAATAACTGCATTTATATACTTATGTATGTACATGTTAAGTACAGCTTTAATTTTCTTACCATAAAAAAAATTACTTTTTCCCGAACCGTTTCTTCCAACAACCACATTATGTCTCTTGTCAAAGGGCTCGACCACTGTTTGATCTTTGTAACTTTTAAATCCTTGTATTATAATCTGTAATAACGAAATTGAAAAACCTTTTTTTTTTCATATAATAAGATATTACCTGCTTAATATGCATTTTAATATTGTTGTTTACACTTCAACAGTTCTAGATATTTGCCTGTGTCGACATAAAGTTACCACCAGATTGCAATTGTAAAATTTGATCTAAATAATGGGAATCTCGACAGGCAATAAGTGCTGTTTCGATAATTTTAATTCTGTAATATTGCCAAAAAGACTGTATATTGCTTATGGTGCGATATAATCCCTAAATAAATATCCTGATGTCGATTGGTATGTGCGAGTTAATTTTTACATTGATACGCTGAACACAATGGTTGCGACAGACGACAACCGACAGCTGTCAAATATTAAAATACACACGTTCTTTAGGACACTACTAGAAGTACTCTTTTCTATTAGTGGATATCACCAAAATAGCAGAATTGAGCATTTTCAGTGCTAAATGAGAAAAATTATGCTAATTTCAATGTTTAGAAATGTACGCTTACAGATTCACATATTTACAATGCGCAACTGACTATGTATGTATATAATTTATAGATATGTACTATTTGATAACAAAGCTCATTCCCAGCAGATTTGAAAGCGAGATCTCCTGAAAGGGGGAATGAAGGAGTCCTCCTATTGACCTCTTTTAGGGGCAGTAAGGGAGATTTTTTAACTTTGTTCTTATATTGTTTTTTTTATTTATATTTTATTTTAGGGTTGACCTCCTTTTGTCATCTTTTAGGAGCAAAAAAGGAGATTTTATACTTCTATTGTGATTTTTTTTTTACTTCATTTTAGTATTGATCTTCTTTTGTCCTCCTTTAGGAGCAATAAAGGAGATTTTTTAATTTTTCGTAGCTTAAAAATCGCACTTTTGATTCAAAAATTACAATTTAACGGAAAATAATAACTGTTATTTTTTGTCTTCAAGCAATTGTTCATTTCAACTGTGTTTTTTAAAGCGTGTAGACGTAAGTGTTTTATATCTATTGAGTATTAAATATTTTAAATTGTTAATTAAATGTACTCTAAAAGGCATTTAAAACGCCTAGTGGATAAAAGATTAAATAATTTATATAAAAAACAATATAATAATACACAAAATGAAAATGATGTGGAAAGTGTTAATGAAATTGAAAGTGATACAGGCTCTAAAGAAGTTTTTGAAGAAGTTGGAAGTGGTACAGGCTCGAAAGAAGTGATAGAAGATGTTTGTTTGCCAGCTGAACCACTTTCAAAACAGTTAGCCATTTGGGCAATTGAAAATCGAATAACAAGGGCCGCATGTAATAGTCTTCTTGCAATTTTAAACTCACAAAATTTAAATATACCTATATCAAAAAATAAGCTCTTACAATCTTTCCAACCAGATGATACTAATATAATTGCCATGCCGCCTGGAGAATATTTTCACTTTGGCTTAGAAAATGCATTGAAAAATGAAATAAAACACGATAATTCTGTAGGTGAAACAATTGTATTAGATGTGTTTTGCGATGGTTTGCCACTTTACAAAAGTTCCGCGAAAACTCTTTGGCCAATATTGGGAGCAAGTTCAAATTGTGAATCACAACCATTTTAAATTTGCAGTTTTATTGGTTGCTCAAAGCCACAGGAAGTTGAAAAATATTTGGAGAAATTTTTGGACGAGTACTCTGAGCTTAAAAAAAATGGGATGCTCTATGGCGATAAATCTTATAAAATCAAAATAGGAGCTATCATATGTGATGCTCCAGCCAAAGCTTTTTTAAGTGGCACGTTGGCCATACATGTTCATATGGATGTTCCAAATGTGAGCAAAAAGGTGTGAGAATAAATAAACGTCTCTCATATTCTTTAACCAGAGAACTTAAAATATAGAGAAGGTGCAGGTTCGACAGCGAACATTCGTTAGATTTATAGTAGGGAATTCACCTCACAAGCACAGAATTCGCGCTGTGAAATGTTAACATTTTTAACAGTTCCCCACATACTCAAACAGAGAATATGAAGAGAAAAAATATATATATTTACGGCATATGATGACATTGCATATATGGCCAAGCAGAGAATATGAATAGAGATAAATATATGTATGCATGCCCACGAAGAATTTCGTTTTGCTTGTTTATATTTTATTCCATTTTTAACAGCGAAAAATGTGTACAAAACATATTACATATGCATGCATGCTCCTTATGTTCTCACAACAACAGCATTGTGATATTTTCATGCTTAAATTTTGGAACTTGGGAATCGCAATGTATGCAAATATGTATGCTTTTGCGTTTTGTCGTCGGCAATTGAATATTGACATGTAAACATAATTATGATATGAGTATAATTTTGTATAAATGCATGCATAGTACTATTTACAGTCAATTTGTACATGAATATTTAATAATTTTATCTGATTTTTACATAATATAAAGTACTAATAAACATTTTTGGATTATGTTTCTTAGTAATAGAAATTGCATTGCACAACAATATATAAATACATACATATATCGTCTATCATATTAATCTTATTATCTACTCATATGATTATATGTATGTATACTCATGTGCGCGTTCAGAAATTCATATCATGATTTTATCACTTATCAATATATTACATGTGCGCGCATTGATCTGCATGTTCATACATTCACACATACTTATATGTACATATATTTGTATACATTGCCGAACAAATAATGCACAAGCATACAAACATATGCGTATACATGTGAATATGTCACCAGCAAAAAATGGAAGCATTGTTCTACGAAAACAACAATTGTCTAAATAGCAAAAGCATCACAAGTCAATATGGCAGCCGAATTGACGAAGCCCAAATGTAGTAAATTTTACAACAAAAACGATTTCATTCATAAACGCAGGCGCATATGCCACAAGCGACCTCGCTTCATGCAGACGCCGTAACATCTCCCCGAGCATGCCTTTGCCTACAAGCGTTTTTTCGCGACGATGGCAAAAGCTAAAAATCATAAATTGAACAACTTTCTGATGCTTCTTCACAGAAAGAAGCGAGAAAAGTGGCAATATAGCTCTTGTCGATTTACAATATTTGTCAATTCTAAAATAAGTATTTTTCCGTGGCTCACAAAAATCTGCGTCGATATGTATGCAAGCTCATACATATGCATACATATTTACGCTAGTTTGTTGGCGATGCTGTTTCAGCAGCAAGGAAAGCGGTAACAATCAGCGATCCATTGTATATTTCTTTCATGCATAACCAAACCATAATTATAACAAGGCAATGCAAGTGTCAATGGTGGTGCTGGTGGTAAGCGCTTGAAGAGCCACGACGAGTACACGGGTTCGAATCTGGACAGAATTTATTTTTAGTTTTTGCCTTTTATTTTATGGCAAAAGCTAAAAATCATAAATTGAACTACTTCTGGTGTTTGTTCTAAGAAAGAAGGGAGAAAAGTGGCAACATAAGAGTTGTCGATTTACAATATTTGTCTAAAATATTTTTCCGTGACAAAAATCTGCGTCGATATGTATTCATGCCCATACGTATACATACATACATACTTACGCACGTTGGAAGGCGAAGCTGCTACAGGGGCAAGGGAAGCGGTGACAATCGGCGGCCATTCGTTTATTTTTTTCGGCACAGCTTAGATTTTCTACCAATCTTGGGACAGAGGAGATGTTATTATGAATGTACGTATGTACATATGTATGTGGCTCGCATTTGCTTTCGTAAACATACAAATGCGCCAAAGAAATAATATAAGTACATATGTATGTATATGCCATAGAAATTCTATTGGTACAAATATGGAAATGATAACGAAATAATGCGAATATGCATATTTCATGAAGGTCATCAATTTTCTTTGAAGAAATGAAGATCATTTTGCACATCTTCACTTTCTAATAGTCGAAATAAATATTAATTTATTTAAAAATTAAAAAATAAAAATAAAGAGAAATAAAATTAAAATAATTTTTCCTAATTTTTCCCGATTTTGTAAAAAAAATTAAATTTTTTACCATTTTTCGGAAAAAAATGGTTCATTTGATACAAAATAATCACGCATATGTGACAATGGTTCATATAATACAATATAAGCGTGCATATGTGGCACATAGAATGATTTGTTACATTCTCTGTGTGACTTTGTATATTTTTTCTCAAAACAGTTCTCTTTATACATATATTCTCGCATGTATTTAGTCATTTTACATGTATTTCTGCCAGACAACGGGTTCAATTCTGCTAAATAGCAGCGAATATGGTGAATTCCCTACTATGATTCTATCAGCTGTGTTAGCCGCGCAATCGAACCGTCATACAGAATTCAATTTGCACCTTCTCTATACTTTTAAGTTCTTTGCTTTAACTTCTGGCGTCTTAAGAACTGACCAAAGTTTCGCCGAACGAACCACAAAAAATTTCCATTTAGCAAGATTTCATACTACTGCACATTGTGGCGTAAACATGATTACACAGTTCCCTTTGGATGTGATGCATTTATTCGATTTAGGAGTGGTTAAAAAAAAGTTTACTTTTAATATGGAAAGGTAAACCGATAAAAAAAAAATAAAAAATGCCTAAACAGTAATTTACTTAATGAAAAAATTGGAATGGTTTGAAAATATACGCCAAAAGAGTTTAATCGAAAGTTGAGGCCATTTGAAGAGATGCCACGTTGGAAAGCTTCAGAATTTCGACAAATAATATTGTATACAGGTTTCTTTTTGTTAAGAAATGTTATTGAAGCTGATCTTTATGAGCATTTTTTGATTTTAATGACAGCATATACATTCATATCCTGTCCAAGAATGTGCGAAAGTAATTTAGCCTGTGTCCAGAAGCTTTTAGAGGCTTATGTTGAAGGTTTTTCCAATTTATACGGCTAAGATCGAGTCAGTTATAATGTTCATAACTTGCTCCATATATCGCAGTGTGTAAAGGACTTTGGGTGTGCTTCTAGCTTCTATGGATATAAATTTGAAATTTTACAAATTTTGAAAAAGGACTGCCGGAAATCTCAATATATTGCTCAACAGTTGAATAATCGCATTACAGAGCGAAATTTTATTCCTAGGAAGAAAAAAAATTGTCCACTGGGCAAAAAAGTTAATAATAAATATTTATAATAAATACCAGTTCGGTAATTTTTTTTTAAGCAATAAAGTCCCAGATTGCTATTGCATGACGCAGGAATTAAATGTTTTCAAAATAATTGTGTTTCAAAAAGTGGGTGAACAGCTGGTTGTTAGAGGTAAATATTTTAACGATGCAACAGTGGCATTTACTTATCCAGTAAACTCAAAAAGTGCGTTAGGGATATCGAAAGCATCTGTTTTAGCTAATTTAGAGCACAATATACCTCTCGAAATAATTTACTGCAAGCTTTTTGCAATTGCTGAAGACGATCACTTTCATTTTGTTCCCATTTTGCATCATTGTTACTAAATTAATATATAATAAAAACATAATATAATACTTGTAAAATATTATAATATTATACACTTAATTATAGATAAATAAAATGGCGTCACAAAATAACTTTTTATTCAATTCTCTCGGTAAGTTTATCTCTTGCAAATATTTTTTCATAACACTTTAGCACATTTTTTTCCTAGAATGCGGAAGTTCTTCAATTTTAAGTGGAGAAAATATCAATGTGTCCACTAATACTTCCCGAAACACCTTCTTCTGGCAGAAAAACATGGAACAAAGAATACGGAAGCTAGAGGAAATATCGGCGCAGAACACTATACTTTAATTAATGATATTTCCGATTAAAAACATGGATGATTTAGCATCTACAGAGTCCTTGCTTTTGTATAAGCCTGAGGCAGAAATTGTGAGTATGATAAAATACATTTGATAAGATGTTACTAAATAGTTTGAGTTTATTATAGGTGGCGTATCTGAAGCAAAAATTTTCAAAGAGACCCCTATCAAAAATTTTGGATGAAGTGATTGCGGAGTCCCTGCTCTTAAAAGTGAATTGGGATGGAGCCAAAAAAAAAGTTGCATTGAAGAATTATACACTTTTCAATAAATTTCTTTACGGTAATACATAATTTCAATTCATGTCATCTATTTTTTTAACAGATTTAATTTTTAGAGGCCTTAAAAGATGATTACTCATACCCTGATTTTGATTTATAATATAAAAAAAAATAATAGATTTCATGTACATTCATTTAATTAAAAAACTTTAATAAAAAATAAAATTATAAGAATTTGTTTTTGTTAAAATAATTGCAGGTTGAAAATAATATAGGATTTATCATAGAGATCTCCTATATCAGTAATCATAGACATCTCCTTTAGGAGTAATCATAGAGATCTCCTATAGCAATAATCATAGAGATCTCCATTAGGAGGTTAAAAGGAGTACTCGCGTTCCAATGACATGCAATGTTAAAAGCGGGTATACAATTTTACGTGTATTTACACAGGAGTATTAGGGGTAATAGGGAGTATAGGATATCTCCTAAAGGATTAATCCAGGAGGTCTCAAACGATCATCCTAAAATCTGCTGGGTTAGTATATATGTATGTATGTATGTGCAATTTGACCTATTTAATGGTAAATTCCATTAAATCTGTTGGAATTTATAATAAAATTATATTTCTATTATTACCTAAATAAATATACATAAGTATATATTGGGCATTAGAGGTTTTGATACCATTTTGAAGACCAAGCCGACGCACAGATTCATATATGGACGTAATTATGTATACATATAAACAGATTTTTAAAAACCATACCCGTAATGATAAAATTTTTTTTGATAAAATCCCGTTTTGATAAAATCTTAAAAGTCATATGCATATATGTATGTAATTCTGTGTACATGTAAACATATTTAAAAAAAATCGTACGCATAAAGTTCACATATTCACCATGTATGTTTGTAATTTTGTGTTCATCTAAAAAATTTGAAAGAATCATTCGCATAATGTTTATAAATTTGTCTACACACAGCTTTGTATGTAACCCATTGTTTCATACAAAATCTTCGTTGCCACGGACAACCAATGGCCGAACTTCACGTTTTGTCAAAAAGTCACCGCTTCCCTTGCCGCTGTACAGCTTCGCCTACAAACCAACGCAAATATACGAGTATATGTATGTATGTTTGTGTGTGAGCTTGCATACATATCGACGCAGCTGCATAAAAATATTTCAGAATTACAAAACATTTTTTACATTCCTTGACAAATACAGTCAATCCTGGTTATGTGTCACATTCAAAGATACACATATTTGTTATTAGTTAAAAATAAAAATATAATATGGAACATAAGCGACTGCGGATGTAATGAGTCGAATGTAATTAAAACAATAATTTCTAGGTATTTCAAAAAACAAATCGTCAGATACAGCAAGATATAATATAGGCTGTTAAGAAGGATGAGGGAGGGATTTGATTTTCATTTAAGCGGAGTACTACTTAACCGGGATTGACTGTACAGATAAATCAGAGGAATATTGAATATTTTATTTGAAACATTTCTTGAATTGAAAAACGACAAATAAACTATGTTATCAATTTTATTCTAACATATTTTAATACTTATTTTTGCGGGGTTGACACTTTTTTCTTCTCATACATTTCAGAAATATGTATATTCAATTTATGATTTTTAGCTTTTGAAATCGTCGTGAAAAGACGCTTGTAGGCAAGGCATGCTCGGGGAGATGTAATGGCATCTGCTTTTATGAGTGAATCGAATATGATTTTTAAGAGTACGTTTGCGTTCATGAATGAATATTTTGTTTGTTGTGTAATTTACTTTAAATTTTGACGTCGGCAATTTGGCTGCCATATCGGTTTCTGATGCTTTTTCAAACGTTTGTTGTTTTTGTAGAACAATATTTGTAATTTTTGCGGGTGACATATCCACATGTGAACGCATGTAAGTATGTGTGTTATGCATGCACTATTTATGTGGGAATGTCATACGCACATATTTACATGTGTACTCATATTATAAGTATGTATGATGATTTTTGAGACTATTGTTGTTTTTCCAGAAGAATGTTTGTATTTTTTGATTTACATGCGTACGCATATACATATTAATTTTGTGAGAATGTCATACGCACATACATACATATGTGTGTACGTAAATATTACGGATCAATGATAATATCTTTATTTGAAATTTATTTGTACTTGCATACATACCTGCAGGATAGATGCGTATGAAAGTTTTGAATGATAAGAGGTGTGATTTATATATATTATTATTGTAATATATTATGTTTTTATGATATCACAATAATATATCATATATGTATATACCATATATATAGTACATACATGTGTTTCTCTTAAGAGGAACTGTTTGAATAAAACACATGAATTTTTTTTAACGTTGGGAAAGCTAGAAAACCCAACGATGATTATTTGACCGAATCCAAATTAATACTAAACATTGCTACTCATTACTACTCATTACATCTCTGTCTTTTATTTATTTCAACATTGACGTCGTGGTATTTCGTTGATGCCATATCGCACCAATTCACCTAATTCTTAACAGTCCCACCGAAAAACCAAAAGTTTTTCAAAGGTAACCGGCAACAATAACTTCCTGGTCTGGTCTCAAATTCTATTTACCTTCTGTGTCTATAGGCAGGATACATATCTTCTGGACTGGCCTGCGCAAGATATTCGTCACAGTTTGAATTGCCACCGACCGCACCAAATTATCCCTACTTGGACAAAGTTCTATTATATGGCCTATTGCCCATTGTGCAGGTGGGAAATTTTCACATTTAATCAGCTCAAGCTGCCCCAATCGCACTCGTTCGGATTCTCGTCGCTACTTCTTGCGCTCCTGCAGTGTAGTCAAATATTCGTTCTGCCATCTGACCTAAAACGCCTTGATAATAGCCTGTCTCTCTTTCCACTGTTTGATACCCTTAGCTGCGGAACCCTCCGGAATTGCGAACGGAAGCGGAAAAACAATAGGTTCTCCGATTAACAGATGACCTGGTGTCAATACTTGAAAATCAGCCGGATCGTCATTAAGCGGATGTAAAGGACGTGAATTGAGTATCGCTTCGATTTGAGTAAAAAAAGTCGATAGTTGCTCAAAAGAGAGGACTCGTATACCAATGGTTCGAATAAGATGATACTTCATGGACCTTGATGGGGCGCTGCAGGGGTCATAAACCGCCATTCCGTTCCTTTCCCACTCAGATGCTGAAATACTTCCTTTTGGTACCATACCTCCGTTGCTTTACGTATCTCTCTAGCTGCACCTACAAACGCTGTACCATTGTCGCTGTAAATTTTTTCACATAGACCGCGCCGTGCAATAAATCGTTCATAACAGGCAATGAAAGCCACTGACGTTAAGTCTGTCACCACATCTAGGTGAACTGCTCTTGTTTTGAGACATACAGAAACCGCAATCCACACCTTCTGTTTTATAAGCTGATTTCCATCCCTGTCAATCATCTTAATCTCCATCGACCCAGCATAATCCACACCTGTGTGCAAAAAAGGCTTACCTGCTCTTACTCGATCAGGGGGTAAGTCTGCCATCATTTGAGCCTCGGTACGATGATTATGTCGCACGCAAATAACGCATCTGTGCAGGTATTTCCTAAGTGCACTACGTAGGCGCGGAATCCAGTAGTTCTGACGAATAAACTGCATCATAATTTGAACCCCACCGTGTTTCGTTTCGTTATGTGCGTGATCCATTATTAGCCACGCTAATCGCGAACCATCCGGAACTATCACTGGGTGTCGCATACTTTCTTCTAAATTTGAGTTTTTTAATCGACCATGCACTCTGAGTAGTCCGTTCATCATCACAGGTTTCAAAGATTCAATCTTACTTTTCTCTTTAATTCGTCGACCAACTTCCAAATTCGTAATCTCTTTGTTGTAATATTGCTCTTGTTCTTGTCTCAACAGAAATTTCATTCCTTGTGCTCTGTGCTCATTATCCGGCACTAAATGTAACTTTTCTCTTCTTTTTGATCGCCTAACTGCTAAGCGGACTTTTACATTTGATATGAATTTGAATAAATACGCCACGATATCTAACGCTCTTTATAATTTGTCGACATATTCAATTAACGCAACCCTATCCTATCTGTACGCATTGTAATCTGGATTGATTCCTTGAAATCTGTGACCGCAAAGGCTCTGAATTCAACTTCAGCTTCCCCCACTGTGTTTGGCAGAAACACACACTGTGGCCACTTTTCTGGAGCTAGCGACAACCAGTTCGGACCTTGCACCCATAAGTCTTCGTGTACAATCTCTGAGGGATTCATGCCACGGCTTAGTAAATCAGCTGGATTTTCTTTAGTATTGACATATCTCCATTTCTTCACATCCGTATTTGTCTGTATCGATGATACCCGATTTGCCACAAACGTCTTCAGGTTGCGTGGTATCTTTTTTATCCAATGTAGCACCACTTGCGAGTCTGTCCACAAGGTGTAGTCAACTTCAGTAAATTCCATTGCTCCCATCACATAAACAAGCAATCGTGATAACAATTCTGCAGCCGCTAACTCAAGTCTTGGTACCGTAACGGTTTTCATTGGCGCAACACGGGTTTTGGATATAAGCAATGTAATTTTGACCTGTCCATCTCCTTGCACGTTTCGAATATAGATCACAGCACCATATGCCGTCGTTGACGCATCAGAAAATCCGTGTATTTCAGTTTTCTCATCTGTATCTGTACCGACCCATCTGTCGAGCGCGAAATTTTCTAGAAGCCTGATGTCCTGCCAATAGTTTTTAAACCTTGCCCCTATCTCCTCAGGTACAGGCTCGTCCCAATCTAAACCGATGCGCCACAGGTCTTGTATAAGTATTTTGTCTAAAATAGTAACCGGGGAAATGAAGCCATTTGGATCATAAAGCTGAGCTACACAGCCTAATATCTTTCTCTTGGTGATCACACCTTCTAGTTCTGGAGTCTGGACCACAAACGTAAACTGATCCTGATTGACTTTCCATTTCAGCCCTAATTCATTTCAGCTCTCTCGTCGTCCACAAACACGAAGGACGCTTCTTCTTCTCCTAACCTCATTTGCTCGATAAGCCTTTTTGAATTTGACTTCCACTTCTTCATTTCGAAACCACCACCTTTCAGAACATGATCAATATCTTTTGCCAATTTTATCGCTTCGCTTTCACTTCTGGCTCCAGATGCGCAGTCATCCATATACAAATCCTTTTCAATTACTTTAGAGGCATCTGGGAAGTCTTTTGCTGCATCTCTGGCACACTGTATTACTGCGCGAACAGCATTAAACGCTAATGATGTCATTCCATATGTAACAACCTTCAGCCAATATTCTCTTATCGGTTCACTAGTGCTTTCTCTCCAAAAAATGCGTTGCAAGTCCCATTGACTTTGTACTATACGCACTTGCCGGAACATCTTTTGTATGTCGCCTATGATGCCAATTTTATGCCTACGAAATCTCAAGACTATCTCCGCTAGATCCCTCTGTAACTTTTCACCAAGCATTTGCACTTCATTGAGAGAGATACCCTTATCTGTACGGCAGCTGGCATCGAACACCACCCTGAACTTTTTTGTGACACAGTGATGTGGAATATGATACACTAAATCACCTGGTTTAGCGGCCCTCGATACTAGCTCCATTTGCCCCGACGTCTCATACTCCCTCATAAAGTCGACATATTGCTTCTTAAGCTCCGGATTCTTGCCTAATCTTTTCTCTAAAAACATAAATCGCCGCAACGCTATCTCTCTTGAAGCTCCAATATCGCCAATATTTTCTCTTAACGAGATTGAAACGACAAACCTGCCCGTAGGGTCTCTTGAATATGTCTCAGCAAACATCTTCTCAACGTTTTCTTCTTCTTCAGTCCGCTTATAAAATGTAGCCACTTGATCAAGCTGCCAGAATCGTCTGACCAACTCACCCAATTCCTCAATGCTTGTACAACATATATATGACATCGAATTCCCAGTTTCGATACTGCTTTGTCTTTCATGCGCTCCACATACAACCATACCTAAATGTGTATCAAGATATACCATTCCATCAGAATTGTGTGAGTGTACGGCTATTAAAATTTTTGCAAAGGTCTTAACATTGAGCACCACTTGCACTATGCCAGGTTCCCAATAATGCGGATCAGCAAGCGGTACAGAAAATGAAACTGACGCTGGTTCCAACTTATAATCAGCATTAGGTAGGAGCGGTTGCCAATTGTTTTCCTTTGGTACAATCCAAAACTCCTCTTCTATGTACCCATTTGATTGGAGCCATGGCCTTATCTTCAGCACTGTACGTCGATTGACTCCAAAGGATTTCCCCTCTATACCGACCATCTTTCGCGATGTTGACGGGCAGGTTTGTCGTTTCAATCTCGTTAAGAGAAAATATTGGCGATATTGGAGCTTCAAGAGAGATAGCGTTGCGGCGATTTATGTTTTTAGAGAAAAGATTAGGCAAGAATCCGGAGCTTAAGAAGCAATATGTCGACTTTATGAGGGAGTATGAGACGTCGGGGCAAATGGAGCTAGTATCGAGGGCCGCTAAACCAGGTGATTTAGTGTATCATATTCCACATCACTGTGTCACAAAAAAGTTCAGGGTGGTGTTCGATGCCAGCTGCCGTACAGATAAGGGTATCTCTCTCAATGAAGTGCAAATGCTTGGTGAAAAGTTACAGAGGGATCTAGCGGAGATAGTCTTGAGATTTCGTAGGCATAAAATTGGCATCATAGGCGACATACAAAAGATGTTCCGGCAAGTGCGTATAGTACAAAGTCAATGGGACTTGCAACGCATTTTTTGGAGAGAAAGCACTAGTGAACCGATAAGAGAATATTGGCTGAAGGTTGTTACATATGGAATGACATCATTAGCGTTTAATGCTGTTCGCGCAGTAATACAGTGTGCCAGAGATGCAGCAAAAGACTTCCCAGATGCCTCTAAAGTAATTGAAAAGGATTTGTATATGGATGACTGCGCATCTGGAGCCAGAAGTGAAAGCGAAGCGATAAAATTGGCAAAAGATATTGATCATGTTCTGAAAGGTGGTGGTTTCGAAATGAAGAAGTGGAAGTCAAATTCAAAAAGGCTTATCGAGCAAATGAGGTTAGGAGAAGAAGAAGCGTCCTTCGTGTTTGTGGACGACGAGAGAGCTGAAATGAATTAGGGCTGAAATGGAAAGTCAATCAGGATCAGTTTACGTTTGTGGTCCAGACTCCAGAACTAGAAGGTGTGATCACCAAGAGAAAGATATTAGGCTGTGTAGCTCAGCTTTATGATCCAAATGGCTTCATTTCCCCGGTTACTATTTTAGACAAAATACTTATACAAGACCTGTGGCGCATCGGTTTAGATTGGGACGAGCCTGTACCTGAGGAGATAGGGGCAAGGTTTAAAAACTATTGGCAGGACATCAGGCTTCTAGAAAATTTCGCGCTCGACAGATGGGTCGGTACAGATACAGATGAGAAAACTGAAATACACGGATTTTCTGATGCGTCAACGACGGCATATGGTGCTGTGATCTATATTCGAAACGTGCAAGGAGATGGACAGGTCAAAATTACATTGCTTATATCCAAAACCCGTGTTGCGCCAATGAAAACCGTTACGGTACCAAGACTTGAGTTAGCGGCTGCAGAATTGTTATCACGATTGCTTGTTTATGTGATGGGAGCAATGGAATTTACTGAAGTTGACTACACCTTGTGGACAGACTCGCAAGTGGTGCTACATTGGATAAAAAAGATACCACGCAACCTGAAGACGTTTGTGGCAAATCGGGTATCATCGATACAGACAAATACGGATGTGAAGAAATGGAGATATGTCAATACTAAAGAAAATCCAGCTGATTTACTAAGCCGTGGCATGAATCCCTCAGAGATTGTACACGAAGACTTATGGGTGCAAGGTCCGAACTGGTTGTCGCTAGCTCCAGAAAAGTGGCCACAGTGTGTGTTTCTGCCAAACACAGTGGGGGAAGCTGAAGTTGAATTCAGAGCCTTTGCGGTCACAGATTTCAAGGAATCAATCCAGATTACAATGCGTACAGATAGGATAGGGTTGCGTTAATTGAATATGTCGACAAATTATAAAGAGCGTTAGATATCGTGGCGTATTTATTCAAATTCATATCAAATGTAAAAGTCCGCTTAGCAGTTAGGCGATCAAAAAGAAGAGAAAAGTTACATTTAGTGCCGGATAATGAGCACAGAGCACAAGGAATGAAATTTCTGTTGAGACAAGAACAAGAGCAATATTACAACAAAGAGATTACGAATTTGGAAGTTGGTCGACGAATTAAAGAGAAAAGTAAGATTGAATCTTTGAAACCTGTGATGATGAACGGACTACTCAGAGTGCATGGTCGATTAAAAAACTCAAATTTAGAAGAAAGTATGCGACACCCAGTGATAGTTCCGGATGGTTCGCGATTAGCGTGGCTAATAATGGATCACGCACATAACGAAACGAAACACGGTGGGGTTCAAATTATGATGCAGTTTATTCGTCAGAACTACTGGATTCCGCGCCTACGTAGTGCACTTAGGAAATACCTGCACAGATGCGTTATTTGCGTGCGACATAATCATCGTACCGAGGCTCAAATGATGGCAGACTTACCCCCTGATCGAGTAAGAGCAGGTAAGCCTTTTTTGCACACAGGTGTGGATTATGCTGGGTCGATGGAGATTAAGATGATTGACAGGGATGGAAATCAGCTTATAAAACAGAAGGTGTGGATTGCGGTTTCTGTATGTCTCAAAACAAGAGCAGTTCACCTAGATGTGGTGACAGACTTAACGTCAGTGGCTTTCATTGCCTGTTATGAACGATTTATTGCACGGCGCGGTCTATGTGAAAAAATTTACAGCGACAATGGTACAGCGTTTGTAGGTGCAGCTAGAGAGATACGTAAAGCAACGGAGGTATGGTACCAAAAGGAAGTATTTCAGCATCTGAGTGGGAAAGGAACGGAATGGCGGTTTATGACCCCTGCAGCGCCCCATCAAGGTCCATGAAGTATCATCTTATTCGAACCATTGGTATACGAGTCCTCTCTTTTGAGCAACTATCGACTTTTTTACTCAAATCGAAGCGATACTCAATTCACGTCCTTTACATCCGCTTAATGACGATCCGGCTGATTTTCAAGTATTGACACCAGGTCATCTGTTAATCGGAGAACCTATTGTTTTTCCGCTTCCGTTCGCAATTCCGGAGGGTTCCGCAGCTAAGGGTATCAAACAGTGGAAAGAGAGACAGGCTATTATCAAGGCGTTTTAGGTCAGATGGCAGAACGAATATTTGACTACACTGCAGGAGCGCAAGAAGTAGCGACGAGAATCCGAACGAGTGCGATTGGGGCAGCTTGAGCTGATTAAATGTGAAAATTTCCCACCTGCACAATGGGCAATAGGCCATATAATAGAACTTTGTCCAAGTAGGGATAATTTGGTGCGGTCGGTGGCAATTCAAACTGTGACGAATATCTTGCGCAGGCCAGTCCAGAAGATATGTATCCTGCCTATAGACACAGAAGGTAAATAGAATTTGAGACCAGACCAGGAAGTTATTGTTGCCGGTTACCTTTGAAAAACTTTTGTTTTTTCGGTGGGACTGTTAAGAATTAGGTGAATTGGTGCGATATGGCATCAACGAAATACCACGACGTCAATGTTGAAATAAATAAAAGACAGAGATGTAATGAGTAGTAATGAGTAGCAATGTTTAGTATTAATTTGGATTCGGTCAAATAATCATCGTTGGGTTTTCTAGCTTTCCCAACGTTAAAAAAAATTCATGTGTTTTATTCAAACAGTTCCTCTTAAGAGAAACACATGTATGTACTATATATATGGTATATACATATATGATATATTATTGTGATATCATAAAAACATAATATATTACAATAATAATATATATAAATCACACCTCTTATCATTCAAAACTTTCATACGCATCTATCCTGCAGGTATGTATGCAAGTACAAATAAATTTCAAATAAAGATATTATCATTGATCCGTAATATTTACGTACACACATATGTATGTATGTGCGTATGACATTCTCACAAAATTAATATGTATATGCGTACGCATGTAAATCAAAAAATACAAACATTCTTCTGGAAAAACAACAATAGTCTCAAAAATCATCATACATACTTATAATATGAGTACACATGTAAATATGTGCGTATGACATTCCCACATAAATAGTGCATGCATAACACACATACTTACATGCGTTCACATGTGGATATGTCACCCGCAAAAATTACAAATATTGTTCTACAAAAACAACAAACGTTTGAAAAAGCATTAGAAACCGATATGGCAGCCAAATTGCCGACGTCAAAATTTAACTCCAAAGGATTTCCCCTCTATATCGACCATCTTGCGCGATGTTGGTAAGATTGGAAACTGATATCTGTCACTGAGGCTGGCAGAAACAAAGTTTGGTTGTGCACCGCAATCTAGTAGCGCTCGAACTGGTCCGAAAACATGACCATTTGCTTCCAATCTTACAGATATAGTAGGCAACAAGGCTGGCCTCGAATCTAAATTGAAAATAAAACTCGTAGAATAATCAACATTTGAGTTTATTTCTTTCTCAATTTTATCGTTACTATCTTGCTCTATACCCCTAAGTGATTTGCGCCTTTTTGATAATTGTTCCTGCTTGTCTAATAGACTCATTTGCATATCGACTATCTTGATCTCCTCATTAATGGCAACAAGGTCCTCTGCGATATTTGATTGCACAGGATGAGCGTATCCAATTTCTGCGCTACAACGCCGTTTAGTGCTTGTTGCTCCACATTTGCCTTTTAACTTGCGCTGCGATAAGGTTCATCAACCTTACCGTTAGCCTCCTTCATCGGACAAAGCAAGCTGTTATGTTTAGTCTGCCCTGGACAACGAGAACACCCTTTCGACAACGGGGCATCTCGACAGGCAAAAATTTATGGCATACTAACTGTTAAATCTATTACTATTGCCAGAGCCGTCTTAAACCAAGCTGCGGCCCTTGTTCACACAAGAATTTGGGGCCCTTTTTGAAAGTAAAAAAAGCACTTATACTAAATTTTTTTTTTACATTTAATAAAGGTAATCAAATACGGTATGATATAAATGTCATTAATGATGATGCGTGTATGCGTGTGTGTTTGTGTGTAGGGGTATGTGTGTGATTACGATATTAAGATAACGATTTCTTTCGGGATTTCTGTTGAGCAAAATCTTCTATTATATCTTTAAAGTCAATTTTTTTGAAGGATATCACTTTCTATGCACATAATTGACAAACTACTCAGTCGTTCTTGTAACATTATTGTTCGTAATTCATTTTTTATTCTCTTAAGCTGCGAAAATGATCGGTCTCCACTACAGTTAGCAGCAATTTCTACGTTTGCAAAAGTTTCTTCCAATTTTTCTGATTTTAT
Source organism: Bactrocera zonata (assembly GCA_037783105.1). NCBI lineage: Eukaryota > Metazoa > Arthropoda > Insecta > Diptera > Tephritidae > Bactrocera > Bactrocera zonata. The sequence goes on along the minus strand of JBAWJQ010004601.1, from coordinate 29,822 downwards.
TAGGTTATGTAAGCTTGAGATATTTAAATCCGCTGATTGCTTTGTTGTGTTTTTTAAATATTGGCTTAAATGAAAACACTCTGTTATGATCTCATCTGCATTAATGTCTTCATGAAAAAATTCTGAAAATTCTTTGCATTTTTTGATCAACTCGCCAGATTCAATTATTGTTAACCGACAAAGAAAATTAAATCGACAATAAATTTCTTGAAACGTTTTTTCAAATGTGTATTTAATGTGTCAATTATGAGAATGAAAGTATCTACACGAAACTTATCCTTGCCTCTCAACTGTGCAGTCTCTGATGATCCTTCAAAAAAATGATGCTTGTGCTGCGAATTTTTTTCTTTCAAATGTATCTTTGTAGTCAGCAAATGGATTTTTGTTTTTAGCAGCCGTTTCGTACTGATCAAAAATATTGCGTGCGGTATTGACATAACTGATCAGAGATTCGTAAAGTTTCGTTACAACGTAAATGGTCAAGGTGCTATTCTGTAAACTTAGACTTGTTTTATTCATAATTCCCAAAAGAACATTCCATATTTCCGTTAGAAGAGCAGTCTCAAATTTTCCCATTTTTTTCTAGGCTTTGGGCTTCCTTTCTAGTGTCTCCGGGTTGATTGGTGTCACTTGTGATTGAAGACAATGCTTCAGAAATATTTAAATAACCATTTTGCAAAGCATTAATAGCATTGGCACGTGCAGACCATCTAGTTTCCGAAAGAGACTTTAGGACTCTATTTGCTCCTAAATGCTCTGTAAAATTTTTCATCGTTTTGTCGAAGCCGAGAATAAATTGAACAATTTTTGTACAAATTGAAAGAATGGTACCGCTTCAGTAACACACTCAACAGCCTGAACACCCACTAAATTTAGCGAATTTTACAAATATTTTCCGATAAATATTATGTACTTCCTTTTCCACGATTTCCACAGTTTTGTATGTGATCAGCAAGAAAAGAATCAAATTCACTAATCAGTTCTAAGCATCCCAAATAATTCCCATTATTTTGCGATTCTAATGACTCATTATCGCCACGAAAAGCAAGATCTCTTGAAGTCAAAAATTAGACTACTGCAACAATCCTCCTAAGCACATCTTCCAATAGTTAATTTCTGTATTATATTGGGACAGCAACTCAGTATCAATTCGTCCAGTAGTTTTCATTCTTGCATCATCTTCTTCTTCTTAATTGGCGTAGACACCGCTTATACGATAATAGCAGAGATAGCAATCGCGCGCCAGTCGTTTCTTCTTTTCGCTACGTGGCACCAATTGGATATTCCAAACGAAGCCAGGTCCTTCTCCACTTGGTCCTTCCAACGGAGTGGAGGTCTTCCTCTTCCTCTGCTTCCCCCGGCGGGAACTGCGTCGAATACTTTCAGAGCTGGAGTTTTTCGTCCATCCAATCTAGCATGATCTAGCCGGCGTAGCCGCTTTCTTTAATTCGCTGAACTATGTCAGTGCCGTCGTATATCTCGTACAGCTTATCGTTCCATCGAATGTAATATTCGCCGTAGCCAACACACAAAGCGTTGGATATCTAGGCTGACATTGTTGGCAGTGTTTACGCTAGTTCCAAGATAGACAAAATTATCTACAACTTCAAAGTTATGACTGTTAACAGTGACGTGAGTGGGACGACTGTTTGTTTGATGACAGGAGATATTTCGTTTTGCCCTCGTTCACTGGCAGGCCCATTTGCTTTGCTTCCTTGTCCATTCTGGAGAAAGCAGAACTAACGGCGCGGGTGTTGAGCCCGATGATCAATATCATCGGCATACACCAGCAGCTGTACACTCTTATAGAAGATGGTACCTTCTCTATTTAGTTCTGCAGCTCGAACTATTTTCTCCAGCAGCATATTGAAGAAGTCGTTCCCGATCCTGACGGAGCTTTTGGTGCTGCTCAACGTCAGCTTACACAACCGTATTAGTTTTGCGGGGATACCAAGTTCAGACATCGCGGCATAAAGCCAGCTCCTTTTCGTGCTGTCGAAAGCAGCTTTGAAATCGACGAAGAGGTGGTGTGTGTCGATTCTCTTTTCACGGGTCTTTTCCAAGATTTGGCGCATGATAAATATCTGGTCGGTTGTTGATTTGCCAGGTCTAAAGCCACACTGATAAGGTCCAATCAGTTTGTTTACGGTGGGCTTTAATCTTTCACACAATACGCTCGATAGAGCCTTATATGCGATGTTGAGGAGGCTTATCCCACGGTAGTTGGCGCAGATTGAGGGGTCTCCTTTTTTAAGGATTGGGCATAGCACACTTAAATTCCTATCGTTGGGCATGCTTTCGTCCGATCATATTTTACAAAGAAGCTGATGCATGCTCCTTACCAGTTCTTCGCCGCCGTGTTTGAATAGCTCGGCCGGAATTCCATCGGCCCCCGAGGCTTTGTTGTTCTTCAGGCGGGTAATTGCTATTCGAACTTCTTCATGGTCGGGCAATGGAACGTCTGCTCCATTGTCATCGATTGGGGAATCGCGTTCGCCTTCTCCTGGTGTTGGGCGCTCACTGCCATTTATCAGGCTGGAGAAGTGTTCCCTCCATCACGTGTTATGGTCGATCGTAACGTTGTGGGGTAGGCAGCCTGTTTTCTCTCCGCTGCGATACGGCAATCCTCGTCGTACCAGCTGTTCTTTTGCACTTTCCGAAAACCAATGGTTTCGGTTGCAGCTGTACGTAAGGAGTTTGAAATTCCGTCCCACAGTTCCCTTATACCGAGTTGTTGACGAGTGCTCTCAGACAGCAGGAGTGCAAGCCGAGTAGAAAACCGTTCGGCTGTCTGTTGTGATTGCAGTTTCTCGACGTCGAACCTTCCTTGTGTTTGTTGACGTGCGTTTTTTGCTGTACAGAGGCTGGTGCGAATCTTGGCTGCAACAAGATAGTGGTCCGGGTCGATGTTAGGACCTCGGAGCGCACGCACATCTAAAACACTGGAGACGTGTCTTCCGTCTATCACAACATGATCGATCTGGTTGGTGGTTTTTCGATCCAGAGACTGCCAGGTAGCTTGATTAATCTTCTTATGCTGGAATCTAGTACTACAGATAACCATATTTCGGTCCCCGGTGAATTCGATCAGCCTCAACCCATTTGGGGATGTTTCCTCGTGGAGGCTGAATTTATCGACCGTAGTGCCAAAGATACCTTCTTTGCCCACCCTGGCGTTAAAGTCGCCAAGCACGATTTTGACATCGTGGTGGGGGCATCTCTCATAAGTGCGCTCCAAGCAATCATAGAAGGCATCTTTGGTCACATCGTCCTTCTCTTCCGTCGGAGCGTGGGCACAAATCAGCGATGTGTTGAAGAACCTCGCTTTGATGCGGATTGTGGCTAGACGTTCATTCTCTGGAGTGAATGATAGTACTCGGCGACGGAGTCTCTCTCCCACCACGAATCCCACACCGAACTTACGCTCCTTTATATGGTCACTGTAGTAAATGTCACAAGGACCTACTCGCCTCTGTTCTTGTCCCGTCCATCGCATTTCTTGGACAGCGGTGATATCAGCCTTTATTTTCACGAGGACATCAACCAGCTGGGCAGCGGCGCATTCCCAATTAAGGGACCGGACATTCCAGGTGTATTCCCTCAATTCGTAGTCCTTATTTCGTTTACCATGATCGTCATCAAAAGGGGAGTCTTTCATCCGAGGCTGTTGCTGCTTTTTCATTGGAGAGTTTTTTTTACGTGGCGGGTTCCAAACCCAGCACACAACCTTATGCAGGGGGGCTGTTTCGCCTTCTCACTTTAGCTCGCCTTCAAACGGATGTTCTTAGGCTATCCAGAGGATAATTGGTCAAAGACCGGAAGTCGTGAGCTGCTTGAGTCATATGTAAAAGTATCGTTTCGGGCCACTCCCAAGTGAATGGCGATCAGAGAACTTTCCTCACTTGCGTGAACTTCTACACATAACTCCATCCTCCAATCTTCTTGCATCATAATTTATCATAAATTCCCTGTGCTGTAAACTGTTCTCATGCTCAATCAATAATTTACTTATATGCTTCCAATCTTTATATCCATCAGGAGAACTTAAATTATGTCCAGTACCAGTAGCGGTATTAAATAGACGGCAGCAATAACAGTATACAGATTTCTTTGCTAGTGAATAAAGGAATAAAGTTTTCGTTTTACCCTTTGAATCTGGAAAACTTGTAGAAGTTTCTATATTGGAAAAACTCTGGTCCTTTTTGAACCCAAATATCACGGACTTCTTTCGATAAAATCTCGTCACAGTAAGTACTAGGGTCAGGAGACGCAGATACATTCTCTAAGCTTGCAGTTATTAACTCACAGTGGCTTGAAGTCGATGGTTCAGCATGTAATGCATGTTTGTCATTTTCGTCACATGTAACCTCTTTTAGTGGTGACATTCAGAGGAACTTTTGTCTTGCGGTGATGAGAATGAATAATCCCTCGCCTTATTTGTTTCTTCAGCCGTAAAAAACGAAGTGAGCTTTGGAAGCTTTTCCGTTATTTCTTTTTGAGCTGTAACTTTTTTTCTTTTTTGTAAACCACTTAAATATGTTCTTCTCGACATAATGAAATAATGTTTAAACGAACAAATCAAAACTTCTGTCTATTTTACTCAATTTTAAATGTCAAACCTTAGAGAAATAACCCAGTGTTTATTGATCGATTGTATCAGACGAAACAGAATAACGCCACTCACTCACTCCTATCAGACTGAAAGTTAGGGGGAATCCCGAATGATGTATTATCATTCGAAGATTCGCCCAACCGTAGACAATGTCGACATTTATGTTAGGCCGTTTTTACACGGTGCAGCTTGACTTTAGAATCAGAGTGATTGCGTGAGTGATCGCTGGATGGTGTACTTAGTAAATTAGGTAGGATGCGTTCGGAAATATACCTCTGATAAGATTACTGATTTGTGAAAAAGTGTAATATGCCCGACAAAAATGTGTGAGAGAAATTGTCGGTCCTTCGGGGCCCCATGGGGAATGGGAGCCATGTGTGCCCTTATGGTGAAGACGGTAATAACTTTCTGTGGTGAAGCACCCTCATCCACAACGGTGCCCCTTCAAAAAGTGAATTATTCCTACATTATCAACATCATCAACCTTCTCTGTGATACACGTTTTCTTGGGATTCTGTGCATAAGAATCCACGTTACCGAAAATATTCGATTTCTGTGAAACTCGTGCTCACAAGTATGTCGAGTATCGGCTTGTGTGCACACAATTGCTTATTTCGAACAAAGCTACCGAAAATATTCGATTTCTGTGAAACTCGTGCTCACAAGTATGCCGAGTATCGGCTTGTGTGCACACAATTGCTTATTTGGAAAACAAAAAAGGAAAAAATTAAGATAGAAATTAAAAGAAAACAATCAAAGTTGAGATAATTTATTGTCTAAATAGGGACAAATACAAAAAAATGATGTTATAATAAACTTATATCAGAATTATAGAATGTATAATTAATTTATTGAAGAACAAACCTAGGTTGGATTTTATTGAAAACACAAGAGTCAAAACAAGGCTACTTTCAGTCCATCTAATGGTTAATGGCTTATTCACACAAAACTTCCTTCGCATTACTTGACAATTCATACATTAACAATGAAGAGAAAAGAGCAAAGGGAATGAACGTTTTGCTTTCAGTGTTTCCCTCTAATAAAAATGACGGTTGTTTTTTCCAAAGTTAAAAAATGAGGGTTATCAAACATTTTGCTTCCTCTTGCTGCGTCGACGTGAGCACACTCGTACAAAAGCGTACATCGAACTTTTCTGCCAGACATATCTGGCCAAAAGCGAAGAAAAAATTCCATGTGAATAAGCAACAAATCACACATCATGGATAATATGATACGAGACTCTCGCATTGGCTCTCATTTTTCTCCCAAACGCGTTCCCTGATTATTTGACAGCGAAGAAGATCAGGGAATTTCTGACAGCTGATTTCAGAAAAGGCGGGATGCCAGAAAAAAATCGCTATAATTACTTGACGAAATTAGTGTGAAATGAAATAAATGCTTATGTACATTATTTAATGATTTTGCATTTTAGCATTTATATATATATGCATTTTCAAAGTGTTTAATTTAGTGTTTTGTATAATTTATTAAATAACCAATCTAGTATTTTTCAGCAGTGGCATCATTGGCAAATGTTATAAAAATGGGAGTTTTGACAGCTCTCTCTCGAATCAAAGAGTCTCGTATCATATTATCCATGCACACGTTTACTACATAGCAACGCTACCAGAGATTTCCATTAAAGTTTCATTGTAAGTCCATATTGACAATTTTAACCGAAACTCTTGGGTGTGTGTGATTGTACATCACACCGTGCGTGTACCAAATATGTTAGCTTCAGTAGCTATTTCACGTAAGAAAAAATTATTTTAATATACATATTATAAAACTAAAACATGGCGTATACTTATATAATACAAACATAACTAAATGTGGCTATTTTTTTTACTGGCTTAGACACCGCTTTCGCGGTTATAACACGCCAGTCGTTTATCTCATACATGCGATATTCGCCGTGGCAAATGCGCAAAGAACCATAAATATTTCGCAGAACTTTTCTCTCGAAAACTCGTAACATCGACTCATCAGATGTTGGCATCGTTCATACCTCTACACCATATAGCAGGACGAGAGTAATAAGTGCTATATAGTTTGGTTTTTGTACGTCGATAAGAGACTTTATTTCTCAATTGCCTACTACTAGTAGCACCTGTCCCGATACCTGTAGTACGTGTCGCGATAGAAGGCGAAGTTTTACTGTAAATATAGCGAGTTCCTAGAGCCCTACCTGGGCTATATGAATAAGCTGGTACTACTTGCAAACAGTAGGCCATTTATCCTAGGACTGGATGCGAAAGCCTCGTCCTCGATGTGGTTTAGTAAGATATCCCGGCATTCGTCTGAATACCAAAGCCGCAGTCGAGGCGAGTCATTAAGTGAATGGGTGGTGGCTAATAGCCTCTGTGAATGGGCCGAGCGAATGGTATACGTTCAATGAGCTTGGAGGCGTGAGCGATATTGGCGTGATGCTTATGAATCAGGCAGCAAGTAGGGCTTTCAGTGTTAGATGGGAGGTTAATGGAGGGTGGGGATTGTGTGATTATAATATGTTATGGTTACCCCTCAATCCCCTCTTCGCCTTATAAGAGTCCATTACGGCGATGGCGTAAGATTGGTATTGACTGGAACCAATATGGACTCTCGATTAGGGAAGCGGTATCTAGTATACCACTTAGAGAGTTTGAAGAGTTGGGGTGGACGGGTAAATTGCTCGTCTGTATGGGGTAGTTTGGGGGACAAATGATAGGGTACTTAGGAGGTGTAATAGTTATATGACTAAAAAGATTAAATTGTAGACGCGTGAGTTAACCTTGAATAGGAGGAGTGTCAGGCGATTGAGGCGAAAGTTTCAACGCGCCCGACGGTCCAATACTGATAGGCTGTCCCAGCTTAGGTATGAATTTAGTTGTGTGGATAGGGAATATAAATAAATGGTAGTGAAGGTTAAAGAGGAAGACTGAAGGAGCTTCGTTGGGTAAAATAGGAACGACCCCTGGGGTCAGGTCTTTAGGATCTGCCGGAGTCGTAGGAGGGAGGATGTCACCTCTTTTCGTATCGGTGACACTCTGTTATCGTCATGGAGAGAGTGTGCGTGGGTTCTGTTAGGTGCTTTCTTTCCAAGGTCGGAGGTGCAGGTACCTCAAGTACAAGAGGTACCTTTCCCTCCATTAGGTGACGGGGACGGTGACGTTCTTATCGAGGCATCAGTCTCCTTCCAGTACTTGGAAATATTCTGGAAAGAGCCATGGCGGAACGGTTTCAGGAGCTAACGCGGGGTATGTGGTCGGATAGGCAGTATGGGTTCAGAAAAGGACGCAGTATAGATAATGCATGGTTTTATGTTCAGAATGTCGTGAGGGAGAATGTCAACAGATCTGTCCTTGGCATAGGACATCACGGGCAGAAGGACATCTCTTAGAGATAGTGAATACTTGGGGTGTAGGTGTGGGGGTTGACATATCGAGGGAGAAAATTGTGGTAATGCTCATATGTGATGCTGACCATGGCGAATGTAGGCAAAATACGACGCATTTTGAGGAGTGATTGGGGTCTCGGACGTCGTGCTGTCCGCATCATATATAGTGGCTTGATTTTGGGCTTGTGCCACATATGGAGCAGCTGTATGTATACTTCTCTCTATTCAGGGGTGTTTGATGGTTGCTTGTTTGCCTGTATGTCGCACTGTGTCAACGGATGCTCTTTAGGTTTTGTAAGGTGCACCCCCTCTTGACCTGATTGTCAACTGGGTTCGTTGAGGACAAAATCTGAAGTCTGGGTTTTCTGCTTACGGAGCATGAGCCTCTGAATGCATTTTTGCAACAGAGGAACCTATCTGATAGGTTGGGTTGTTTTTGTGTAGCGAGCGTAGAAGATTGGTCGCATTTATTAGAAGAATGCCCAATGTACTCGGATAAAACCCAAATGCGGGAAGAACTGACTTGGTCAGTTGAATGTGGAGTTGCATTGAAACCGGGTGCCCAACCCAATGCATGGCTGAGTTTTAGATGGCCCTCGAACCCGACCAAGGTGGTTAGTGTGTCCATTCCACACTGCCAATTGGTACTGAAAATGCTTAGCAGTCTCAGGCCGCTGTGCTTTTGAGTGCCGTGTGGTACGGCTGTCGTCAGCAGATACCCACGTTAAACACACCCGACGTTGTCAACAGTGACGCGAGAGAAAAGTTGGAAGTGCCACAACTGTTTGTTTGATGACAGGATATATTTCGTCTTGTCCTAGTTTACTGCCAGACCCATTTGTTTTGCTCCTTGTAAAGTCTGGAGAAAGCCCGCGCCTGTTGAAGCCGATGATATCAATATCATCGGCATACGCCAGCAGTTGTACACTCTTATAGAAGATGGTACCTTTTCGATTTAGTTCTGCAGCTCGAACTATTTTCTCCAGAAGCAGGTTGAAAATGTCGCACGACAGGGAATCGCCTTGTCTGAAACCTCGTTTGGTATCGAACGGCTTGGAGAAGTCCTTCCTGATTCTGACGGAGCTTTTAGTGCTGCTCAACGTCAGCTTACACAGCCGTATTAGTTTTGCGGGAATACCAAATTCAACATGGCGGCATAAAGGCAGCTTCTTTTCGTGCTGTCGAAAGCAGCTTTGAAATCGACGAAGAGGAGGTGTGTGTCGATTCTCTTTTCACGGGTCTTTTCCAAGATTTGGCGCATGGTGAATATCTGGTCGCTTGATGATTTGCCAGGTCTAAAGCCACTCTGATAAGGTCCAATCAGTTTGTTTACGGTGGGCTTTAATCTTTCACACAATACGCTCGATAGAACCTTATATGCGATGTTGAGGAGGCTAATCCCACGGTAGTTGGCGCAGATTGTGGGGTCTCCTTTTTCATGGATTGGGCATAGCACACTTAAATTCCAATCGTTGGGCTTGCTTTCGTCCGACCATATTTTACAAAGAAGCTGGTGCATGCTCTTTATAAGTTCTTCGCCGCCGTGTTTGAATAGCTCGGCCGACAATCCATCGGCCCCCGCCGCTTTGTTGTTCCTCAGGCGGGTAATTGTGTTCCCTCCATAAGTATGCTATGGGCATCGGTGACTAGACCACCTTTGGGGGTTCTAAAAGAGTATGCTCCGGTCTTGAAAGCTTCTGTTAGTCACCGCATTTTTTCGTAGAAATTTTGAGCATTCACTGAGAGGGAGTCTGTGAAGGTGTTGATGGCTCCACTGTGAATGGCAGTGCTTGTCGGAAGTTAGTAGTGTCCGAAGTTTGGTCAACGTATTGTCTGATGTCGTCGACGTAGTTAAGAAATGATCTCTTGACGTTTCTCGGAGACGGTTCTACTCCAAGTAGGTGCAGTCTGGCAAGAACTGCTTGGAGAGGAGTTCATTATACTCTTTAACTGGGAACATATGGGCCTCACTATGTGGGCTTGCGATTGGGCATATCAAGAGGCACAGCAATGTCTGAAGTTTCCTCATCTGCGTACCACTGCATCCAGGTGACCATATAGGTGCGGCGTAATTTTAGACGATTACCTTGTAAGTTGTCAACAACGGTTCTTTGTCCTTTCCTCTTGTGTTGCCGGCTAGCGACTATAGGCAAAATCACTGTCGTATGAGGAGTGAAGGAGCACAGACTGTCAAAAGTTACACATAAAATTTTAGGATTATTAACAGTCGGAATCTCGACGCCAGTTAGTAAATATGGTGGATTTAGTGGGGGATAGTGTTAAATCCCGTACAGTGAGGAAGCGAGAAAGATCGGAGAGATAGCCGTTTACCTTTTAACAAATGTCATCGATTCCATTGCCCGACGTCAATATCGTGCAATCATCAGCGTACGAGGTGATGGAAACTTCTTCTGGTGGCTATGGGAGTTTCAAGACGTAGAATTTAAGCAGTAAAAGGGAGAGGACACCATCCTGCAGAGTCCCCTGTTTAATTCTTCTTTTTAATTTTTGTCTCGAAATATTACTGATGATTGACGACCGCACAGATAGTTCATTTTCCATATCTTCAGTCTTGAAGGGGTGTCGTTTTATCGATGCCCTCAAATAGCGTTGTGTGATTGACTGTGTTAAAGGCTTTTGACAAGTCCAACGCTACGAGGATCGCTAAGTGCAGTGGTGGTGCTGTGTACTTTTCGGAAGCCATGCTGGTGGTTTGCTAGGCTCAGGTATTGTGTGAAGGTCACTAGTAGCAAGGCCTCAAGTGTCTTCACTACTGGAAAGAGGAGAACTATCCGACGATAGAACTCTGCTTTGTTGGTCAGCGACAGGTTGAGGACCTTGGTAATGTAGCTTACTCCCGTCGGACCTAGATGCTCTAAGCATCTCGATTCCATCAGGGCCAATGAATTTGGAGGATTTTGCCTTGTTGTTGACATTCTGCACCACCTAAAGCGTAGTCTCTTGGCATATTGCGCAGCCGTAGAGTTGCACATCGTTTGGTTTTGTCTACCATGTAGTGTGAATTGCCACCTAAAATAACTGGCGTACTTCTTCGGGTCCGAAGGGGCATGACCATTGACTTGAATTTCAACTCAGTCATTATGTCTCTTATGATTTGACAAAGCCTTGACAGCAGTTCAAAGCTTACTCAAGCCGGTGGATTGTATTGATTTACCATTTGCCGAATCTTCAAATTGAAATTGAAATTTATTTGGGAATCACAGGTATCGGCTTGGGCTAAAGTGTCGCGTTTATTAGCTAAAACATCTGCATTGACTGGGGAATTTCGGTGGAGTTCCGTGATTTGTCTAGGCAACGATTACAACCGTATAAATGCGTAAAGTGTTGAAAGTGTTCTTGGTAAATTCTTTGAAGCTTTGTTAAAGTTAACTAAGGAGCGGTTGCCCACGGAAATTAAGTAGGGAGGTTTCTTAATCGAGATAATTTTAGGCAGATGGCCTGATGCGAGAGTTAGCATAGGTCGCCAGGTTATGCTATTTATTAGACCTTCACTAGTAATGGTGATAGGGCAACATGTAACTCCTCGCTCGAGTCAACACAACAATCTCAACACATTAATCTATAACGGCATAATATATACCACAAGCTAAATAATAAAGAACACTTTTAAATATCAAACTAAAGTATATTTTAAAAATTATTCCATAGTGGGAGTTTAGTTCTTGCGCCAATATATTTAAGGCGGTTTGGTATAACTATCCGTGGTGGTTTCCTTCGCAATATCGTTTGACTCCTTACTCAGCCAAGAAAATTTATTGCCATTTCAAATAATGCCTCCGACCTTGTTATTGATGCTACGTAGCACTCGTGATGGATATTGCTTTTTGTCCACATATGTATACCGTTGCGCCCTCTTGTTACAGAGTTTAATAGAATATCAAAATATCAAAAATATCGTATCCAAAATATTTGTAAATTATGTTTAAATACATAACTATTGATTTTTGAAGCCTCTAAAGCAGGCTCCCCCCCCCCTTAATAGGGAAGAGTGGTATTGTCGGTTGTCTTTACAATGGCTGTGGCACCGTGAGTGAGACAACCTTTTGGCCATTAAATGAGACTTTTTTTAAAGAGATAGATACTGGCTCTGATTTCAAATTGCACTGCAACCCCATATAATAGGAGAACCTTGTGACTGCACAGCTGCTGGTAGTTGACTAATTCTTACCAAGCTGGTCTGAGACCTACTACCAGTGAACCAGAAGAAGCCAAAGGACCTCCTCTACTTTCCCATTTTGAAGTTTTCCAATACCGCTGTGCCCAGGTATCCAAACGAGTACAAAAATAAAATAACATTAATCCATGCCAGAGATAAGGAGTCTAGACAACCTTTCACTAGTCTTCAATGCACAGTCAGCAATCTCAATCTAATATGTGTCCTGCTGTCGGTGTAGATACTCGCTGCTCTTAAGCATGCTGCGCTTCGTACAGTAAATCTAATGCTTATTTTTGGCAGTCACCTCTGCTTGCAAGAGACTGCAGTAGTCAGTATGCCGAAAGCTCGAGGTTATGGAAAGTTTCCAACAGGGTACCCCTTCACCAACTATCTTTTGTGAAAGTTCCCACCAATGGTTCCCCTGCAGGAATACTGGGTAACGGATGCCTGAGTCTTTCCTCAATGTTGGGTTTCCATGGGAAGTTTCTGTGTTATTCCAGAGAAATGGCGGGAGAAATTCCTCTTGTACCCGCGCACTACCCCATTCCGCAACGATAGTTATATCGCAGAAAACTTAGAAAATAAGATGCTTAAGGTTCGATTTAACTTCAATATTTAAAGCTCTAATCACCGTTTCTGATAGAAATTTTTGAATTTGAACTCATCATCAATTCCTCACTGCAAATTCCCTGTTCCTTATCGTCTTATCGAGTCAGATGTCAAAAGCATGTAAGGTATTATCTGGCGGCCTAGCTTTGCAATAGGTATGCTGTACGGTCGTTTTCCGCCGGCAATATCCTTTGGTGATGTGAGCTGGAAGTGCACTATCATTGGTGGGTTGGATGAGAAAGATCCTGAAGGAAAGATTTCCAAACTATTGTTTGCCATTTTGAAAATACTGAATAAAGATCATCATAGATATTAATCGATTGTTGTTATAGAAAATTTAATATTTGTTATCGACATATTTATTTTCATTCAAATGTAAATACATCTCTTAATAATGAAATATAAGGTATTATTATGCCTGTTCGTTTTCAAATGAGAGATTTTTCTGACTGTCAAGTACTGAATTGCAAATCGTCTCAAGTTAAAAAAAAAAAATTATATTTGCTTTTTCGATAGCATATATTTCCATAAATATCCTGTGAAATCGGGAAGGTTGTATCTTGAATAGTTTTTGGATGGCAGCTTTCTAAAGAGCGACCGCTCGGATGTCTCGAAACGACATTTTTCAAAATTGCTGACATTATAACTAAACGAGAAATTGACCGATCGAATAAAACTGAGTATTTCTACATTTGCCATACTACGATCTTTTTGATTGGTTGAAAATTGTCAATTTGGCATTTAAAAAACGACCATTTTTCTTCTTAAAAAAAAAAAGATTTGTTTTTTTTTCAAACTTACGCCTATTTCTTAATTTTTGATATTTTTCAAAGATCGTAGTTCATTGTATAGAAAACATATTTAAATTTAATAAACATTTTGAATATTTTTGTTTCAGCTACTCATTCGACCGAAATCATGCCAGCAGTTGAGGCACTTTTTTTTTTGGCCCCTCCGAATACAGCCCATAACTCCGTTATTTTTCAACATTTTTGTAAAAAAAATCTTAAAATATAGCTGAAAATATACCTTATTACTTTCAAAAAGGTTCGAAATGTTCAATTGCGTACTTTCTCTTAAAAACAATCACGAAAATCGCCTAATTTTTCATGCGTCACACTGGTATAGCCCTTTCAGATGTAAACCCTACTACGAACAAGGATTATGGTCCTTCCATCTTGGAGGTTCTCGATGCCACTGCTTCATATGTTATAATTGGTTTTACGATCATGGTATAAGATCTATATGCTTATGGACCTTAAGCCAGGCAGGGATGTTCCTCCAGTGAAAGGTGCAATGGTAATGTTTAACGTTGTGATATTTAATCTCACCTTATTACACCTGAAGGCGGTTCCGAAAACTGTTTGCGGATTTTTCGTAGTCACATATGAAGAAGAATGTAAAATACAAAATAATAAAGTGTAATAAGAAAATAACTAAAATTAAATGTCACAAGTCATCAGAAAGTTAATGCTTACCATATCTTCAAAAAATGAAATTTGAGAAATCTGCGCTACAAACATTGGGATCTCTGGATTGTTAATAGCCGCTTTAAGAAATCTGAAAACTTCAATTGGACGCTAGAATTTAATGTGTGTTTTCTGAATCCCCTAGTAAACACTCTCACCTTATTACTATATTTTCCTTCATATCGGAGATATTGATATTAAAATAAACATAGTTAAATCACTTAGGTAATAAAAAAAAGCTCTTACCCCATTTTATCCATCTTAGACAGAACTATAAAAGAATCGCAATTAATTTCAATAATATAACTTATACATTCACCGATATTTTCGGTAAAAAGTCACCCTTAGACAGTGGTGCTTCATCTTCTATCTCGGTATTTGAACAGTCCTATTTTCACTATATGTGACACTCTAGCCGTTCAAACGATCGTAGGGGGAGGAAGCTGGAAAGAACAACGAAATTCTTACCAGAATTATGAGCACAGGTAATATATCGCCTGATAAATAACATAACTCTAATACCTCACTCTCATTATCAGATTTTCCTAAATATTATTTGAAAAAATTGTGGACGTAGAACCGACCTGTTGTGAATTGTATTTTCGATGTGATCAAATTTCTATTCATATTCAAGTCGACAAATTTAGAATCCACGAGGAAACATCTCCAAAGCGGTTGAATCTGATCCCCTTCGCGTGGCCCGAAATATGGTTATCTGTAGTACTAGATTCCACCAACCAGATGATGTTGTGACAGACAGAAGATACATCTCCAGCGTTTTAGACGTGGGTATGCTTCGAGGGCCTAACATCGACTCGGACCACTATTATGTAGTAGCCACGATGCGCACCCGCCTCTGTGCACACAAGGAAGGTTCGATGTCGAAAAACTGCAATCAAAACAGATAACCGAACTATTTTTTATTCGACTTGCACTCCTGCTCTCTGAGAGCACTCGTCAACAACTCGGAAGAAGAAGTTCGAATAGCAATTACCCGATGATTGCCGGCCGAGCTAACCAAACACGTCGAAGGTGCATGCATCACCTTCTTTGTAATGTGGCAGGGGACTTCAACGCGTGGGTAATAGAATGGGGCAGCACCCACACAAATAGGAGAAGAGATGCGCTTCTAAATGCGTTCTCAACGGTGGACATTGTGCTGTTAAATACTGGTAACAAGAACACCTTCGAAAAGAACGGACACAGTTTCGTGATTGACATAACTTTTGCCAGTAGCTCCCTGAAGTGTAAAATTACCTGGCAGGTAAGCGACCTATACACGCACAGTGACCATCTTGTTAGAAATAGATAACCCTTTACAAGGATTCTGTTCATCAAGAAATGCCCAAACCAGAGGCTGGAAAGTCGACACCCTTGATGAAGAGAACGCATTTCATGAACGCACTTTCCATTGGAAATCTATTACATTAACACAGCTGATTTACACTCTACAAAGAGAAAAACATACTATAAAAAAATAATTTTTTTAAAGCAATGAATCTTTGCTTTTAAAGCAATCATCTTTCTCCTGAAAATCGACTTCCGAATTAAAAAAATGCGTCCTTTATTTCCATTATATGGAAAATATTTAAACGAAAACGGCTTTTATTATAAAATACTATATTACAAAGTTTTCTTTTAATAAATATTAAGCGATGTGAATTATTGAATAGCAAAAAGGTGGTTTTGTCATCTGCCCAACAGCAGTGAGAACGGGCTGATTAGTGAAGAGATTAAATGCAATCTAATCACTTAAAATTTTTGGTGGGAACATAGTATACGATTTATGACTGCAATTTGATAAAAAGGATCGCAGTAAAAATTTTGAAAAAGTGGGCGTGACCCCACCCTCTAATAAGTTCATAAGGATTATATTCATCAAAGATCATATTATATTTCTACTACTAAAGCTACAACAACCAATTTTCTTAGGGGAAATACTTTAAGAACTCCTACCGACAGTGTAAAATTTTATGAAATCGGAAGATAACCCTACTCACTCCTTATATAAAGGTACGTTTCAAAACTACTACAAGCGCAATAAATCAATAACTAAATACCCCAGAGCATTAAATTTTATTATTCCTATGTCACAGTGTGAAAATGAGCGAAATCGAACTTTAACCACGCCTACTTCCCGCATACCATAATTTTAAACTCCATTTGATCGTTTACCTTTCCCGTGCACAAATCAAGAATCGTTTAACATAAAAGGATGAAATTTTACACGAATAATGAATTCAGTGTATGCCACCTCAAGACTTAAAATGGTTCATATCCAAATGAAGCTCTTCAAGTCCTTTCTTCTTCTTCTTCACTGGCGTAGTAAGCGGTCTACGCGATTACAGTCCAGTTAACAACAGACCACCATTCATTTTTTCTTTTCGCAACGTGACTCCAAAAAAAAATTCCAAGCGAAGCCAAGTCTTTCTCCACCTGGTCTTCCCAACGTAGTGGAGGTCTTCCTTTTCCTCTGCGGGTATTGCATCGAATACTTTCAGGGCTGGAGTGTTTTCGTCAATACGTACGACATGACCTAGCCAGCGATGCCGCTGTCTCTTAATTCGCTGCACTATGTTAATCATCTCATAGAGCTCAACATTCCATCGAATACAATATTCGTGGCCAATTCCCAAAGGACCATAAATCTTCTGCAGGACCTTTCTCTCAAAACTCGTACCGTCGACTCGTCAGATTTTGTCATCGCCCATGCCTCTGCACCTTATAACAGAATATTCTTCTGCTGTCAAAAGAAGCTTTGAAATTGACGAAGAGGTGGTGCGTGTCGATTCTTTTTTCACGGGTCTTTTCCAAGATTTGGCGCAGGTCTAAAGTCTCACCAATAAGGACCAATCTTGCCGGTGGGCTTTAATCTTTCCACAATACGCTCGAAAGAAACTTATATGCGATTTTTAGGAGATTTATCCTCCGGTAGTTTGCGCAGATTGTGGGGTCTCCTTTTTGTGGATTGGGCAGAGCACTCTTAAGTTCCAATCGTTGGGTATGCTTTCGTCCGACTATATTCTACAAAGAAGCTGATCCATGCTACTTATGAGTCCTTCGCCGCCGTGTTTGATTAGCCCCCGCCGATTTGTTGTTCTTCAGACGGGTAATTTCTATTCTTACTTCTTCATGGTCGGGCACCGCTTCATTGCTGCTCCAAACTCTTCGATTGGGGAATCGGGTTCGCCTTCTCCTGCCGTTATACTTTCGCTGCCATTCGGAAGAGTCCATAATTTTAGTATGCTCTGCGCATCTGTTACTGGATCACCTCTGGGTTTTCAACAAGAGTACGCTTCGGTCTTGAAACTTTCTGTTAGTCGCTACATCTTTTCGAAGAATTTGCGATCATTACCCATGTCGGTCAGCTTGTCAAGGTCTTCGTACTCACGCATTTCGGGCTCTCTCTTTCTCCATCTGCAAATGCGTCTCGCTTCCTCTTCAACTCTCGGTATCTATCCCATCCCGCAGTCTGTTTTCTCTCCACTGCGACACGTCAATCCTCGTCGTACCAGCTGTTTTCTTGTCTTTTCTGAAAAAAAGTGGTTTCAGTTGCAGTTGTACGTTAAGAGCTTGGAATTCCGTCCAAAGGTGTCAGGAAAACACCACGTTGCTTATGAGTGCTCTCGGAAAGCAGAAGTGTAAGTCGAGTAGAAATCCGTTCGGGTGTCTGCTGTGATTGCAACTTCTAGGCTTCGAACCTTCCTTGTGTTTGTTGACGTGTGTTTTTTGCGTATATTGACTGCAACAAAATAATGGTCCGAGTCGATGTTAGCACCTCGGAACGTACGCATGTCTAAAATACTGAAGACGTGTCTTCCGTCTAACACAACATCATAGATCTAGTTGGTGGCTTTTCGATCCGGAAACAGCCAGGTGGCTTGATGAATTTTCTTATGCTGGGATCTAGTACTACAGACAATCATGGTATATCGGTTCCCGACGAAGTCGATCAGCATCAACCCATTTGGGAATGTTTCATCGTGTAGGTTGAATTTACCGACATTTGAGCCAAAGATACCATCTTTTCTCACCACACCGTCCTTCTCTTCCGCCGGGGCGTGGGCGCAAGTCAGCGATGTATTAATTTTGGCTATACGTTCATCCATCCTGGTGGATGCCAGTACTCGGCGACGAAGTCGTTATCTCACCACAAATCCTTCACAGAACGTGCGCCCATTTGTATGACCGCTGTAGTAAATTCCGCAAGGACCTTTTCGTTTCAGTCAGTGTCCCGTCCATCGCACTTCTTGGAAGTCAACTAGATGGGCAGTTAAGGAACCGGACGTTCCAGGTGCATGCTTCAAATCGTAATTTGCTGGTCAGAGGCTGTTGATTAATTTACATTGTGGGCGTTTTTTACGTGGCGGGTGCCGAGTCCAGCACACAACCCTGAGCAGGAATGGTTCGCCTTCTCACTACCTACTCCAGTATTTGTAACAAAGTTTTAGGAAGAGGAAATTGCAACTGCTGCGTCATCAAATTCACTGAAATTCAATAATGTGATGCATTCATCAAATACATATAAATTACACATTTTTTTATTATTCATCATATCCCACTTTTTACATATACTTTTGGTAGAACTTTGTTCTGACCGCACCAGTCGTTCCATTGCTAAATATCAAAACTAAGTCAACTGTCAAAGGTCAAGAGGTTTTGATGTTTAGCAATCGGTCTCTTATTTCCTATGAGTTGAGAAGAGAATAGATGCTCGTTATATCTGGACATAAATATTGACATTCTCAATATACAAAGATTAGAGAGCTAGATAGCAATAGTAATTGCCAAGTATTAGGAATAAAGCAAGAAGAGTTTAGTTCACCAGGTATCGATATTTATATTTAAAGAACTAAATATTTTGCTTTTTTATCGATCACTACTGAGAGCATTTGTTTGGGTAGATTGCTGTTATGGAAGGGGAAAATAATTTCAGTGAAGAAAATGGTGAGCCAATGGCGAAAAAATTAAAGCAGAATGGGTTAAAAGTTATTCTGATAAGGCCCTGCTTATGATGACTAGGATGGGTTATGAAAAAAACAAAGGTCTCGGGAAGCAGAATCAGGGTCGTCTTGAACCCATTATAGCAGTTCAACAGGACGGCAGAAAGGGATTGGGTCTAAAAGATGAATGTCAAGTATCTTTGGAATCTTGGGACAATACTACTGAGATAATAAACCTTCCAGAAAATTATTCATGGATTACAAATAATGCGTCGCTCGAAATCACATTGGATGATTTTAAAGATAATATAACCTTGGGTCCTCCTAAACGTACAATTGACGACGAATGTTTATACTGTAATCCAGACATTTTAAATAATATATTGAAGGCAAAATCTGAATTTGACAAACTAAATGACAGCGAATTAAGAAGGGCCCGATCACGGTCTAATCCATTTGAAACTATACGCAGCTCCATATTTTTAAATAGAGCTGCTGTTAAAATGGCGAATATTGATTCTATGTGCGATTATATGTTCACAAATCCGAGATATAGGGATGGATCATCAATGCTGCAAAATAACGAACTTCTATATTTTGCCGATATATGTGCTGGTGAGTTGAAAATGTAATTATTGTTTGTTATAGATATGTATGTATTCATTATGAGACCGAAAATTAGAGAGGGAGTTAAAAGATATCCAGTTTTGTAGGTTTTTCTTACATCAATATTTATATGAAAACAATTTATCAATAATTTGTATTTGTATTAAGAAATATTCGATATATTTTTCACATTTTGTGATATTGCTTTTAATCAAATATAAGGTATAGTAAAAAATGCATTGTATTTCCTATAGATGGCTTTAGAAATCTATCTCGCTTTGTAGTAAGATTTCTACAAGAAAAACTGTGATTGCTTGACTCAGTCTTGTTTAGGCACTAGTTAAAGATGGATATCAGCAGATTACTGGCAGCCTAAAATATACTTAGGTAGTGTTTATGGTACACCCGCAATTTTCGTCGATTCAGTTCAAATAATTTTTAATGACAAAGATGCACCATGCACCTGAAAGCACGACGTCAAGAAAGCCTGTATCAATTAGCCAGGTGTTAACATTGTACAAAATCTCTTGGAACTTCATAAATAAGTCAAAATATAAAAGGAAGCTTCTTGTTTCGTTGTTACACAAATTAACGAAAAAACCGGTTAAAATTTAGAATAGCATCCCCGGATTTCGGGGATAAAATAGGTAACACTGGAAAGGTGACGTTCTCCAGATCACGAAAATTGTCGTTGACTTATAGTTTTAAAGATATTTGAATTTAAAGTTGAAAAACTGACAACTTTTACATTGATAATTTGTATATTGTGGATAACTTTTTCACTTACTAACACTTCACATTCCGCGCCGGCGCTCAATTCAAATATCTTTAAAACTTTAAGTCAGCGGCAACTATGAAATATATTTTTGTGATCTGGAGAATGTCACCTTTCCAGTGATACCCATTTTATTCTCGAAATCCGGGAAGCTATTCTAAATCCACGCCTAAGATGGTTATTGATGATGGAAAATATGACAATGTCAAGCACAAATAGTGCTGAGACGGCGTAAACGGGAGCCAGCCTAGGATTGACGATCAGGACCTATTCTGTCAGCAATGGGACCATATAAAGAAAGCAACCTATTCGGCCACAAAACACAATAATGGCTCGGAGGTTCTTTTGCATTCACATTATAGTCCGGATCTTTCACCAAGTGATTACTAGCTCTCCCTTTCAACTGGGTTGGCTAATAAGGATGATATGTTTTCTAAAATTCCTTTTTGTCCATTTTTAATATGTCATGATCTATAATTTTTTTCATTGCATTCAGTAATATTTACAATTTCATCATCGGCCACCTGTGCTCGCCATACGTCGAATTGTAGAAAATTTCGAGCTTACATCTTCTTTACATAATGCAAAGAACACATCGAAGTAATGAAAATATTGCTGCCGGCCGTTCAGGCAAGTGTTGCTGAACAACGCAATTTGTCGATTCCAAGCGGTTCTCAAGAATTGGGACTGTCTGAAACCAAAAACTGGCGGATAAGAAAAGATTTGGGCTTGCTTCCGTAAGAAATCGTTCTTACTCAAGAACTAAAACTATTGGATCACCGCAAATTGATAGTTTGATATGATTTGTTCTGATGGAATCATCTGATGGAATCATCGTTCCGTACCTCTTTCGAACTGAAGCTTAAGCACCGTTTATGTCTATGAGGTGTGGTATGGATTAATGATAACCAACTTTTTAAGGCCGCAATTGGAAGAAGTTGATATTGACAACATCTGCTTCCAAAAAGAGACTTTGTCCCATACAGCAAATTTAACAAGCGACTTATTTCAAGAGCGGAAGAAATTTGATGGATGTTATATCCAGAACTTAATGATTCTACTTCACATTATTTAAAAAATTTTTGAATTTCGTTCACATTAGTGTTTTTTTTTTGTAAAGAAATCATATCGCTCTTATTGGAAAACCCGGTATTTCTAATAAAATTGTTTGTGAAAAATTCACTTCAAGTTTGTGAAACTCAACTAACCAAGTTTTTGAAAATAGGGTATTATGAATTTTTCTTAAAAATGTCAATATGTTATTAATCAAACCGGTGCATGTTTGAAAAATGTGATATTCTAACGTTGCTAAAGAAATTCATCGCAAAAGTATTTTTCTTTTCATTGTACCTTTCTTACGGAAACTACATACAACTTGTTTAATCGGGGGCAAGAAAAATGCTATTTTTATTTTATATAAGTTATTTTAATTTACAAAGGTAATGTTGTTATTTTACATGTAATCTCAAAATACGTAAAAGGAAAATCTAAATGTACTCGCTACGTGCAAATGTACAATTAAAATCCACGGCGAGCAGACGAGGAGTATCCGGAGGTTTTATTATTAAGCTTTGAGCGTAGTGAAGAACGAAATTGACGTGCGAATATTGATGTCCGGCTTGTGTAGATCGAATTGTAGATAACGAAAATATGTCTCCCATCCTGTTATCCATCCTTTTTGTTTAATGGGTAGGGGTACAGTTGTGGTGAGTTGTTTTGGTGTTGTGTGGTGATGTGTGTTCGTCCTTAGGGTGCGCCAGTTTTTCCCAGGTAGAGTGGGGGGAGGATTAACTCATTTAAACACAACTAATATAATATTGTGTAGTCGAAAAAGTATTTTCGTATTTCAAACTTTAACTTCAACTTATTTTTTTATATTTATACTAACAAATAAACAAATATGTTCTTTTGGTCGGTCGAGACATTCCATCAGAGTAAGACGTTCATCAGTATAAATCGAAATTTCCAGGCGAGCCAACCATTGTTGTGCTTCTCAGTTTTGAGTTTTTACCTCGAAATAGTACGGATGATTGACGACCGCTCAGGTAGTTCATGGACTTCTTCAGTCCTGGAGGGAGCGTAGTTCTTTCGTGTTGTGTGACCGACTGAGAAGTCCAATGCTACGAGGA
Organism: Bactrocera zonata; assembly: GCA_037783105.1. Taxonomy (NCBI): domain Eukaryota; kingdom Metazoa; phylum Arthropoda; class Insecta; order Diptera; family Tephritidae; genus Bactrocera; species Bactrocera zonata. The sequence continues at coordinate 7,126 of JBAWJQ010004601.1, read as the reverse complement.
TTGTTCTCTCACTGTAGTGGGACCACTCTTACGACTTTCCACACATCGGTTCCTTGAAGAGTGGTCAGCGACATTGTGAGCATCTTGGTAAGGTAACTTACTCCCGTCGAGCCTAGATGCTGTAGCATCCGCATGTTGATTCCATCAGGGCTAATGGATTTGGAGGATTTCGCCTTATTGATGACATTTTGAACCTTCTCATGAGTAAAAACAAGTGGTGCGCAGTCTTTTGGCATTTTTCCAAGTCGTCGTTTGATTTTGTTTAACGAAGGGTGCAGTTTAAGTCGGGAGGTTTCTCCATCCAGGTAATTATGGACAGGTGGCCTGATGCGAGTGTTAGCAGAGATCGCCAGATTATTCTATTTATCAGACCACCGCTGGCAATGGTAATAGGCTAGGCCTCCACCGTCATATCACTTGCGACTCGTGTTGAAATCTGCACAACAAAGAAGATCTGAGCAGCTTTTTAGTTTGGTTTCTTGGCTTATAAACGCAACTATCTTCTCGATGCTTTGGAGTCCGTTGCAGTTAAATTGTGAGATGCGGGTGCCCGTGGGTGATCCTGGAAGTGAGGGAGTGGCGCCTGAGTGAGTTGCAGCTGTAGAATCCGCAGGGGCGGTTGTCGCACTGTGGTGTTGGCTGACGTAGACTCCTGTAGCAAAAGGAAACATACGAAACACTGCGCTCACGTGTTGTGCGCATGCCGGAACAAATCGGAAAGTGACACTAGCCAGTACAAGAATTGCCTTTGACTGATGTACCATTCCGTCGAATGACTGTCTTTCACTGACACTGCTGTGCGGTTCTCGCACGAGGATTGGAGCAGCATGAAAGTTGGGGAGGGAACAGATCAGAATGTGAGCCATGTTGTCTACTTGAGCCTCTATAGACCGTGGAGGTCAATATGGGGTCACGTAACAAGTGGTACACTCCCTGTATGTCTTAAAGACTGAGCAAGTTTTAAAATGACTCCATGCATTGCATGTATAACACCTGACCGAAATGGAGTTTGGATGGAGCCTTTTGACGAATCACTATAATCTACAAAAAAATTTGTAAAATTCGTATGAAATGTGACTTATAGGTCTAGGTCAAGTTATCGCCCAATTTTATCCGTTTTAGGTATAAAGATACACTTATCAGCGAAGCACGCTCTCTCCTTTTCATAGATATAACTCAAACGTTGTCCGATATATGTCGATTTGACAGTCCTTTTGCGGATAAAAACTGGTTCCGTTTCGATTAATTAAACCTCGCTTCCACCCCTCGAAATGATTTCAGCAATGTTTTATGCCTTTACAACAACAACAACAATAAGTGCCACTTCATACCTTCTCTAAGACAATACAAATTTCAGATAATTCAATACAAAAAATCTCTATTGGCTCGAACTTGTACTGTGTTTCAAAGTGGGCTTTGACCTTGTGTACCAAAAAATGAAACTTTGAAACACAGAGTTCTTCACTTATGCTAAAAGAAAACCAAAAAAGCAATCCTTTTGGGCTAGACAAGTCAGAGCCAAGTACAATTAAACATGGGGTATTTTCGAGCAAGCAAATAACTGCACCAATATTGTGACACTCTTAATATTATATTAAGAAAACCCTATTCTATTATTGATTATGTTTAAGTGAAAAATTTAAAGAAAACGGTAATAAAATTACTCAGCGTTTCAACTGTCAGATATTCGGACATGGTGCCAGTCATTAAGCGTCTTCTCACAACTCTCCAAGCAGTATATAAATATTAAGACAAAATATCAATCCGAGCGTTAGATATCTCCATCGTTATATTCTGTTAGAATGTCATTTGCAACTAATAAAACATATACGGTATGTGTGTTTTTTAATCGATTTCTGGTTAAAATAAAAACAAATTTATAATCGTGAATATTTTTGTTATCGTAATGATTGTGATACTTCAAGGGTTGGAGGCGTAGTAATTTTAACTAAGAAAAAAATTCGGCATCATTTGATTCCTCCATCTAACACTAAGCTTATTGAAAACGGCAATCGGCATTCAATTGCGCCGGTGTTATCCAATACGAACTGAAAATTTACCAAATGCCGAACTGAATACTAATCGTAGCCGGTATCAAATAATTTAAAAGTATTCCAAAAAAGTGCTTAAGGGCTTCACACAAGCTACTACTAATAGAAATTCGACAGTTATTGCAACTAAGAAATTATACTGGCAGGGTAACAGATTAATCGCTGAACAAGTTCTGATAAGCTGAAAAAAGACATTAAAAGACGTAATGTTAAAACTTATTGGAATAATTTACTTGTCGAGAGGTCTCCCTTTTGGAACAAAACAAAAGATTTTTTGATTTATATTTAAAGAAAAAATATGCGTACATTCCAAAGTTGAAGATAATACAATCTGTACTGCTAATGAAAAATGTGTGATTTTTAGTCACTTAACACAGCCATACTTCTGCTGAAAAAATTATTTCAGTACTAAGGAACTTAAAAACAATAGTTTCGGGAATCTCTACCCAAAAAAGGAGTACATTATCTTGTAAATATAATTAATACTTATTTACGGTTTAGATACTTTCCTAAAGCATCGAAAAAGACTAAAATCATAGCAATAAAAAGCTTGATAAACCATCAGAAACCCCATGTTCTTTCCGTCCCATAAGTTACTCTCATTGATCATTAAAATACTGTAAAAGGTTGTTAAAAAAATTAACAACTTTCCTTGAAGATATTGAAACTCTTCCAACCCTAAAATTTAGCTTTAGAAATTACAACACTATTCATCTTATACAAGGCCAATCTATAAGCATGGTATTAATGGACATCAAAGTCGCTTTTGACAATGCACATATACAGCTGCGAGCAGTGAAATAATAGTGGGTGTTAGAGTTTTAGATATCTGTGAATTATGCAAAATACCAATCAATTTTAGCATCCATTGAAATGCAAAAGTGTATCATATTTTCCAGGCTATATTTGTTACTAAACATATTTTGAATTGAATATGTGCAAGATATGCTTTTGAAGTGAAACTTCTTAGGTGACTCCGGAAAAGGTTGCGTTAAACGTTTAACGCTTCAGTGGTGGGAGAATAACGTTCAGGAGAAGATCAACAGAGAAAGATAGAGTGCGAGAGAGAGAGAGAATGAGTGTAAAGTATCGCCAGGCGCATGGACTGCTATGGCAATACGTAGTGTGTAACAGCTGCCTTGGCCTTGGTGTTTCCCATAATTAATTCGTGTTCTATGTAATATTAATGTACTAGTTGTAGTATTAGTACACAGTGAATAGTGAGTCAAACAAGTAATAAAATGAGTGACACTAATAATACGCATAACACAGCGGATTCCAGGTTATGTGATGGTACGTTTCTCTTGAATATTTCATAATAGATGCATCTTGTGGATTAAATCCTCTTGAAACTAATATCAATTGGATTGGCAAAAATGTTAATGATTTGATTTTAAATTGATTTTACAGCGGAAAAAGACAGTGGAGCCCGTGTTTCAAGAGGAGGGAAAACAGCACAATATTTTGAATACGGAGCACGAAAGAAAGCAGAGCGGGAAAAGGAGGAATTGGAAATGATAGCTGGCGATCAATCGAGGAAGAGGAAAACAGCTGCGGAATATCAGAGAGGGTACCGAGCGCGTAAAAAAATAAATGTGAAGATACATTCAGTGATTTAACGTCTGCTGTTCCATCAATCTCTGCGGGAGCATCTATAACTACTGATGAATCAACGATCGTCAATTCATCGATAACTGCTGGGCCTTCAACGCGTGTTGATAGATTAACGACGGCTGGACCTCCGATCAATGTTGATCCATCAATGATTGCTGGACCTTCTACGTGTATTAATCCATCAACGATTGCAGGACTCTCTACAAGTAGTGGTATACATTTCAGCGATATACCACGAAGGAAATCAGCTACAGAATATCAGCGAGAATATAGAGTACGGAAAAAAGCTCAGCGAAAATTAGCAAGGGCCGCACCATCACGGCAAAGAAATGAGAGTATATTGAAAGTACTTAACAGAAGTACTTAACACTGGAAGTACTTAACAGAATTTTCCCGGATGTTCCAAGTGAAAATATTAAACCATGTTCCAACCGTGTCTGCAATCACTGCGGCAAAAAAATACCAACTTACGCAGTTTACAATGGCTTCAAATATCCACCAATGCCTTATGATTTGCCACCGTTGGATATTAAATCGGAACGATTAGTTTCCCCAGAATTCCTTTCATGGAAATAAAACGTTTGAGACACGTGCATGGGCAATTTGGAGTATATGGACAGGTTATAAATGTGCCGGTTGACGTGGACACGACGGTAAAAAAACTACCACGCAATATTGGAGATGATCACAGTATCAACGTGCACATAAAAAAACGGAAGATTCACAAATTGAGTTATGTTCAAGGCTTGCTTAATAAAAGGGCAGTTCGAGCATGGTTAAACTTTCTCAAAGTACACCACTTTATCAAGACATAGAAATCGATCAGCAGTTCTTCAATGGACCGATATGTGATGGGAAAATACCAAACGACGAAATCAGTGAACAAATCATAATCGAAGATAGCCTCACTGACCAGCAACAAACGCTATTATGGGATGAAGATAAATATTTGCGACTTGCGCCAGGAGAAAATCAAATTCCAAAAAGTCTTCTCTTGGATGATTATGTCGAGGAATTGTCTTTTCCTAGTATATATCTTAGACAAATGAGAACATTTCGAGACAATCTCCGTTACATCTTTCCGAATGGCAACGAGTGAAATAAGACGAGTGGATCGACGTGGGGTTACTAAAAAAAAATATGAGACTTCGTGCTGCTTCATCTCTGACTGTTGCCTTCAAGTTTATGGGGAGTGATACAAGAGTGACGAGACAACAAATAAAATCGGAAGAGTATATCTACAATTGCCTCGACACAAATCTGGCACTTCTAAGATCAATACCGAATTCTGCATATTATTGGTCACAGCGTAAAAAAGATCTATTCGCCTTGATTCGGCAAATTGGTGTACATGTTAATGGGTCTCCCTACAAAGCAAAAAATCATCCCCATTTGCACAATATAGGGTGAAAGACTATTTCAAGCGAATCGAATTTTAACATCGTGGTAGTCCTCACGCCCATATTCTACTCTGGCGGGAGAACGCACCGAGGCGCCCATTGGAGGAAGACAGAAAAAAGTGCGATATCATTTTAATCGCAATATCCACATCTGAAGTATCAGGAAACATCAAATCGCAGACACATAAACACACATTTACGCGTTAAAAAAAGTAAGAGGTAACCAACCACAAAAATGTCGATTTGAAGCACCTTTCCTGCCTTTTCGATCCACATAAATACACGTCCCTATTAAGAAAGAAGACCCAAATTTCGTCAGTTACGCCAGTCATTACATGAAAATAAGGTCTCAGTACGAAATAGCCGCTTACAACGACATTGATGATTTCTATCAAAGCAACAATATAACTTCGGATGAACAGTACTATAAAATACTTTCTGCGGGAATTAACCGGCTACGGATTTTCTTGAAAAGAACACCAGCGGAGAAATGGCTTAATCCATTCAACCCATTCTTATTTAATGTTTTAAATTCGAATATGGATTTGCAGTCTCATATTAGACAAAAGATTCCTGCGCGACGTGCATCGTGGACTATGTTAATAAATCTAACTGAGGGATCAGTAATTTACATTAGTAAATTAATGAAATCATAGAAAAATATCCGGATTTTGGAGTGATTGAAATCACTAGAAAAATGAGTGTCGACTTATTGAACTCAGTAGAGATTCCGAGCCAAAGAATTGGCGGAGCTTAATGACGAGTCCACAGAAATTTGGAATGATAATGTGTTCGACAAATACGAGCAACGACCGGAGGAATTGAACGATCTAACTCTGGCCAGTTTTGTGCGCAATACAAATGCAACGCCAATAATGAATATAAGAAATTGACTAAACACCATGTTGCAAGATATACAAATTATAATATGACAACCCAATTCGAAGAGTACTAAAGAGAGATGCTTGCGCTGTATATTCCCTTCCGCAACAAAGAGACGAAACTACTTTCCGAGTCAAAATTCCTTCAACTTTATGCAGACAATGAGAACATTATTATAGAGCGTCGCAAGGAATTCGAGTCCAACATCAACATTGAAGAAACTATGAGATTATGCGAACAGTTGTTTCGTGAGAAAGAAAATTTTGATGCAAGAAGACAATCAAGATGTTATGGGAGCGGTTCCTCAGCCACTTCCATTCGATGACCTTGAACAGACTCCAAGTAATAGCAAAGCGAAGAGAAAATTTAATGCCGAATGCACAATTTTGAGAATTTATGCGAACAACAAATATCGGACAACGATCCATCTTATTACAGGCTATCCATCATTCAACATCGAAACAACTTCAACCATTGTTAGTATTTATGACAGGTTCCGCTGGATGTGGAAAAAGTTTTAATTCGGCTCATCATGGAAATTTACAATAAATATGCAACCAACAACGCATACTGTAATGCATATCTCACAAGTGCTTTGACAGGAAAAGCTACAGTGGCACCATCATTCATACTTCTTTGTCATTGTCCACCAGGAAAGATAATGCTTTGAGTGCTGGAGCCTTACACCAGTTCTGATAATTGTTTCAACACATTCGCCTGATCATAATCGATGAAGTTAGTATGGTATGGAGATTGAAAATTATAACAGGTATTTCAGATGCACCTTTCGGGGGACTGGATATGATACTACTTGGGGATTTGTGACAACTCCCGCCAGTGAAAGCTACACCAATTTTCAAACAATCGAAACATTACATTGGATCGCAAACTTGGCGTTCAATCAAACTGCACGAACTCACATAAGTCATGCGTCAAACAAATGTGGGTTTCTCGAACATTCTAACGAAAATCGGAAATGGGGATCGGTTGATCGATGAAGAACTTACGTTCGTAGAATCAAAATTTGTGACAGAAGAAGAAGCCAATCAATTATGTCCTCGCGGGATTCGACTGGTCATATTCTAATGCCACAGACAAATATAATCAACTCATCTTGACAAATCATCCATATCAGATCACATCCGCGGCTGTAGACTCTCAGGTTGTGAAAATGATGAA